>JBBPDH010000037.1:11043594-11060013 GCA_037974565.1 Clupeocharax schoutedeni
TTTTTCAGGTAAGAAACAGTCGTGGACTTCTTAAGCACTGATGTACGTCGCTCTGAATAAGAGCGTCAGCTAAATGCTGTAAATGTAAATGTACATTTCTGAATGAGGCACCGAACCATCAGTCTTCTATGTGTGGTCATGTGGTGTTATCCATTACGTTATCCATTTCAAAGAGATTGAGAAAAACACACCAGAATGGTCACCACTAGAATCTACATGTATGTCATTGACAAAAATAATAATTAAAGTTTATGTGCAAATACATTATCAGCTGCTGATAATATCATGCACCTCTAGTAATATAATATAGATTATATTTGTTTCAATAAACCATGATACTGAGTCCTCTGTGTCACTTTTGCAAACACAAAGATTTACAACCTTGAGTAGAGTTATTCACTGCCTTTTGCTGTGGCATGTAAAATGTAAGCTCTGTGTCTGTATTTGGGGGAGGGCCTTGCCACCCCTCCAGCTGAAGATGTACACATACAGAGGAGTGGCTGCTCTGACATATCAACAGTCTGGCTCCTGTGTGAGGTAGCCTTTTATGGGCTTTGACAGCACGGCTCGAGATGGTTGCCTCTATCAGTGGACCTGTAACCCGCTTTCACTACTTATACTGTGGATCTCATATTTATCTGGTTACATCTGATAGTTAGCACTCTTTCCATGTTCATATCGTTGCACTGGCACATTCCTCGCTGCCTGGTGTATATGTCACTCTTATGTGTCCTTATATGATATTTAAATCAATAGTATCACAGTAAATTAGTAGTATGAACTATTTATGATGGTAAGTTGCTGGTGGTTTGTGATTAGCCACTTGAAATGCAACTTTTCTGCATCCCTTACGTATCTGTACTACAAAAAGTGTATGAATGTTTCCAAGGTACTTAAATTATTCTTTTTTGATATTTAATGTAAATGCATAATGAATTACATAAATAAGAACTGATCGTTCTGCATGTCTGTTTCAGTGTCAAGAAATGTGTCCAACATTATATATTTTTTGCTTCCATACAATAAGAATGTATAAAGAATAACATAATATTTTATCACTCTATTCTAATTATAATTATGCTTTTGTTTAAAGGGATTTAAAATCCACACTCTGCCTGTTTCAGTCTGCTCCAGTGAGAAATAATGATACTGAATAACACCCTGCTTTTGGCAAAACAATCATTTTTGGCTTCTTTTTTGACTTCTAAGGGTTAAACTTTATTAGAAGGAATGCAGATAAACTGCTCTCATCTGATTGACAACGTATATAAAGAAGACAATGCTTTTCTAGCATTTTGCACAATCCATCACAATCAAATTTTCTAAATCTCTGCACTCCCCTCAAACATAACCAGTTTGTTTGGTTTTGTGGATTTGGCATCCCCAACTATGTTGAGTCTCAACAATAAAGTAGACTACATGAATTGTTTCTTCATACAGACCACAGTCAATCTATTTTCCTCCATATCTTTTTATTTTCCCCATATCTTGCGATTTTTTAACTACTTCATGTGTGCATTTGTTAATGCGTTTTTACTACATTTTGCATTTACAGGTCTTTTTCTAGACCTAAAAAAAAGGGTGCTGTCTTATGCTTAGCTATGATGATTTTTCATTTTGTTTTTTTTTTCACTATGATGTTCAAACACACTAGTAGCCCGATGCAACAGTGAAAATTTTAAATGATTTTACGTTTTACATGTTGTTACAGGCATACAATGTCTTCCTGAAACTGTTTGCAGCACTGCAAATGATCCATAGTTTTAACTGTACAAAAGGGGTAAAAATGCAATGTTTCCATGTTGTTTTTACTTTGATATTCAAAAAATATGTGCGTATGTGTTACTAATACATTCAAAAGCAGTCAGGAAAAAAAACTGCTGTGTTCAAGGTGGTAAGAAAGAGTTTTTCACATGACTTTATTGTGCTTTGTGGAACTTCGGACCAAGAGTCCACATACGTGGACATAATTTTTCTCTAAAAGTTCATCATATCAAAAGATTATGCTTAGTTTTAATTATAATTAGGTTCCAATAAGCCCAAAGAGCAAAATAGAAATAAAAATGCATGTAACAAAACAGCTTGGGCCTATGTAGAGATTTGGCATATGTAGAGGTTCTGAAAATGTTCTTTTCATTTACAATTTTTCTATGGAATCAATGCTTTGTTGCATCTTTTCTTAAGAACTCAAACTGAAATTATACCACTTGTGTAAACATATAAACCTATAAGTCTCCAAGTCTTGCCAGGTAAATAATGCCAGCTTACTTCAGCGGATTCTGACGCTAAGGTAAGTGATATATGGTTGTTCTAGTTACTAAATAAGCACACAACCAGTCCTCCAATAATATCCCTCCCCCAGCTGCTGCAGGAGTTCTAACTTCATTATAGTAACCTAATTTATATAACAGATTACCATAAATCAGGTCATAAATCAGCAGACACATGGCAACAAGACTTTAAATGACAGGAAATCGCTGAATTCCTCTCATCAATTCTGTCCTCCTTTTGGCGATCACAAAAGCCTAACACGCCAAACTATGAGGACCTGGAATCTGCATATCATAAGATTAAAGTTGGGGAGGGGCGTTGTGATGGAGAGGAGTGTGGCTAGGCCAACAAATGCATCCCTTGTGACCACTTTCTGATGCTCTAAACAAATTGGAGCAGCACACAAAAAAATAGGAGGCTCAATAATTGAAGGAAGGAGGTCAGCGATTCTGAAACAAGAGGGTCAAAAAAAGGGATGAGGCAATGGGGAAGGAGGAGCAAGGAAAAAAGAGGGGCGGGTAGGCTATTAAATTTATGACTGAGACTGCCACATCATCAGTTGGGGGGTTGCCATTTCCTTCCTGCCAAAGAACGAGTCTGTCCGACATTGTGTAAGCCAAAGGTGAAGATATCGCCACAAATTATACCTTCAACTGCGGCCTTAATTCGCAGTACACTGAAACGGAACATTGTAATTGCCATCTAATCATCTCGAGGCCCACACCCATATGAAGGCACTTCACTGTTAGCTCAAAACATTGAACCGACACAAACGGAGTTTAAAACGGAGTTCTGAGTGATTAAGACGGGCGTTATATAAACAGGAAAATGATTGTTTTGGTTCAAAGAATTTAGAGACAGTTAGAATTTAGAGACTATGTTCTTGAGCTAATTCTTGGATTGTACAAGTGCTTGAAACCAGTATCACCGCAGCTCTGCAAATTTTAAACCTATCATTTCATTTAAGCAAAAAGGAGAAGCATAATTCACTTTTTGTAGGTTGGGTGAACATGGTTACAACCACACCCAACCTACAAAAATGCTGGTCTGCAATAAAGGTCGGTGAGAATAATAAAATAATAAAGAGCATAATCATATAAGGCACTAATGTACAGTGCTGTGCAAATGGCATCTAAGAAAATAAAATGTAAAAAATGCATCCGGGCATTGAGCCTTATTTGTTACACAAACATAATACATAAAAATAGACAAAGAAACAATGCATTATGATTTTGTGGGAGTCTTTTAGCTAAACCATTTCCAAACTTCTCCCTATATAAGCCTAGTATTTACAGCTACCATGCAGCTTTAAAGCTTTCATTAAATGAACTCAGCTGCTACTGATTTGAGAGTGTAGGAACCAAACATGTGTTCTTCAAAGGACATCTTCTAAAATATTCATGAAAGCACAGTTTGTACATTACACTTGTAATCTCATCACCAAACACACATTTACACACTGAAGCCTGTTTGTTGGGCAAATGTGTAGCTGTCATATTTATCAATGATTTTCTACGGATCACCAGATTGCATTGTCATGTATACTGTTGGTGGGACGTGTAAGACTACATAATGAACCTGGTACCTTCAACAAAAGCTTTATGACTCTGGCACCAAGTAACAGAAAAAAAGTTTTTTTCTGTAGCAGCTAAAAGATTTGGAATGTAGATCCTGCAGTGTCAGCCTAGAAATACGGGGAGTTTTTTAATTCTAGATTAAACAGGGCTGTCATTTTTTTTTCTCACTTTAACTTGATCCCTGCTTTTACATAATTGGTTAATCTGTCTGTCCTCAATGAATGAACAATATTTAGTTGATGAATAAATTAAATTAAATAATGAAATATATTTTAAACTATGTCTCTCAGTAAGACAACAGAACCTGATGTGCATGGCTTTTTTTTGTTGCTACATTGTGTTTTCATTAAAGAACTAGTATTCTGTTTTTTTGAGGATTTTATTCTGAATGTTTAGGTTCAAGTCCATTAAAAAAAAAAAATCTCAACTAAACTCTATTGCTAATAACAACAGCAACAATAATAATGAATAACTATTGGTTGGTTAGTTAATTGATAATGAATAGTGATGACCCTAGTAGTCACAAGGAGCACAAACACACACATACACACACACACACAGAAATATTTCTGCCTCCCCAAAGCTTAACTCTCAGTCTCCGAGTCTCTTATCATGCATGTTCTTCTCATACATCATTACCGATTCACTCCAGCCACTGCTGCCTTGCGTGTGCCATCGGTGACCTTTTTTTCCTCCTAAGCCTTTGATCCCCTTAATGATCTCTGACCTAGTAAGGAATCCATGAGCGGTGGATGCTGTTTTATGGTGAACTGGAAGGGGGGGAGGGGGCTTCCAGCAGGTCAAAGGTCATCAGATTCTGCTTATGCTAAACAGAAACAAAGTGTCAGCAAGCCCATGTTAGATTTCACAGAGGCAAATGCTGATTAAAGAGGATCACGTTACTCTGCCATCTTAAAGGGGCAGGAGCACCATTCTTTTAAAACCAAGAACGCACAGCTTTGTCGACATGAACCTTAACAAAGCGCATTTATAACAAACTCAATTGAACGCATTAGTCATGCTTTTGTAAACATGGTTCTTCAGAACGAAGGAAAAAAGCTTTAAAAATATGTCACGGCAGATACGACATGGTTGGAGCAATGGGTGGGCGAACTTGATATGATACAGCCATTATGTTTACATCACAGCAGACTTCTGGCGTACACTAGGAATAGGGTATAGTCACTAACCACACCTCAGAAACAGTAAATATCTTAGTTTATATGTATACTGAAAACCCCTTCAAGACATTCACTGCTCTGTTTATGGTAATCATCCACTCTTAGTCTGAGCATACATTTTAAAGCTAGCTGTTTGTCCCTTACTTGACTGCGCTCTTTTAATTAAACTATTAATGTGATTATGCCTCACCTCAGAACACATAAAAATATATATTCTCAATGATGACTAAACGTACCTCAGCTTGAAATTGTTCGGCAGAGTTTCTCCGCAAACAACTGTGCTATTTGTTATAAAGTTTTATTGGTCAGGGAGCGCCACCTAAAATGTGGGCAGCTCCAGCGGATCTAGCCTAGTGCTGACTCATTCTTAAATTATATAGGCCTCCGCTGAATTCCTCTCGTTTCTTTCTCTTTTTTTTTTTGTCCAAAAGGGTCAATATTGATCTTTCATCCCCCTTGTGAGTAACCTTGAGTAATTCTTTTCCTGCTAAGTTCCGTTCCACACAAATGCTTCATCAAAGGTACGGAAGGGGAGACTATGGAACTGAGGAAGGAATACAAATCCATTACCTTGTCAAAATTTTATTTAACATCATTAGGCCTTCACCTATGAGATGGGGATAATGTCCTCTGTTGATAGAACCGCCAGCTTTTCAGCAGCGTAGTCAATCATGATCAGAGACTCTGGACCATTTCTCTGACCGCGGTCAACACTTGCAAAAATGTAAGTTAAAGTCTAATGCAGCACAACATGGACAAAATATCTACATACATTGTGATATCCTTTAAAAGTCAATTAGCTAATCAATAATGTGAGAAAATGAATTAACTACAATTGCATGTACTCTCTGATTCATAGAAAAACTTATTTTGAACTGTGCCTGATACTTCAATTCAATTCAGTTTTATTTCATATTTAAAATTATTTTATACACTTGCATTTTGAAGCTTTCTGTAATATCTTTATTCAAAAATAAAGGTGTCAATTCAGTTCATTATATATTACGCAGCCCCATAACAAGTTTTTATTGTAAAAAAACATTTTTATTGTATGAAAATGTCTGCTAGCTCACTTTTAAATAGTATGGCAGTGAGATGTAGAACAAAGTACACCCTATTAGTTCTGACTCTTACTCTTCTCTCTGAATTGCTGTTCTATAGGGTTGTAGACAGACAGAGAGGACAAAACAAAGCGATGAAGTATAACTCTCTTGTTTAGATTGGCCAAACACCTAAAACATTAGGAGATGTATCTTGTTTGTATTGATTTTGAGGAGACTTCAATCTAAATTTACTGATTGCTTCCCCTATTTAAGGGTACTGCGTATCAGAAGTGAGCCGGGTCTATTACCGATAAGATGTCCACGGATATGGGTTTTAACCCAATTAATCCAGTGTGTCCTCCTATTTTTAAGCCACAGACTCGGTGGCCAGAGACAATGACCTTAGGACATAAACCCTCAAGCCTCTTAAAACAAAACAAAAATGCTTTAAAAGTATTTGAACTAAAAATAAATTTATAAAGATAAATGAATCACAATGACACTATGAATCTCTCTCTCTCTCTCTACACACACATTTATATAAACATACAACATGCCATCTTAGTGCTGAAATGTGTTGAAATGGCTATGACCAATGCAAGTTCATACCTACACACAATCAAACCAAATGTCCCACTGCAAAACAAGCCTTGTGTCACGGTCTGGCCAGTGGCCCTTATTTTGCCACTGCTTTTTCGTTAATGACTCTAGTTTTTCTGTTCATGTTTTGGGGCTTTTATTTTGATATGTGTTCTGGGTTTTTGCTTTTGTCAAGTGTCCTGGGTTTTTCGGTTGATTGTGCTATGCATTTAAGTTCCTGTCTGTGTATTGTTTCCTCATGTGTCCATCACCTCACTATCCCTGCCTGTGTTCTGCCTTTTTGCAACCTTGATTCCTGGTGGCCATCATGCCCGTTTTGGTTCTGTTTTCTTTTTCTTTAAATAAAATGTATTCTGAACATGGAAACCTGCCTGCCAGTCATATTATAATGCCATAAACCATTATGGAACAAAATAGATATACCGTATTTACTAGGGATACACCGATTGCAATTTTCTTGGCCGATTCCGATTTTTTTGTAAGTGTGATTGGCCGATATCGATTTTTTCCCCAGATAACACAAAATTAGAGCTGCTGCATGTAGTCAACGACAACGACACAAAAAAATGGGTTTAAGCTTTTTTAATGTAACATGGTTGTTACTTTCCCTGTTTACTTTTATAATAGTGACATATGATAGTGGCGGCTCGACAGCAAATACAAACAAAAATCAAATTTTCTTTAATATAAAGCTTCTCTTTTTTCCTAACAAATTTTCTTTACAAATTTAATAAAATAAAATGTGATACATAGACAAATAAATAAACCCCCCAAAAAAAGATCGGTTTGAAATCGGCAATACATGCGCGTGATCAGGCCAAAAATCGTCCGTTTCCGAAAACTGGCCGATCAATCGGTGCATCCCTTTTTATTTTTAGGTGCAGACAACAGACATTTTTGTCTCTGGTAATGACAATATAAAAAAAATGACCATGACCAGCTCTGTTGATTTTTGCAGACAGAAATGAAAACAATGCAATCAGCACGACTGCAATAGTGTTCTGGGGAAATTGAACATTCTTGCCTCTCTGGATACATTCTTGAATAATTCTCCCCAAACCAAAGGATGTAGATATAATGTAAGTAGAATTTAAAATATATAGTAACACAACCATATTCCTGCATCTGCTTGTTTCTTTATTTTAGCAAGTAAGTACTTCATACTCTGCATGCTCTGAGTGAAGTGTAACATTCCTTGTTTTCATTTTAAATGGTTCATCACTGTCCTCAGATATGAAGGATTTACAGCTGCTGGAGAGGGATTGGGTGCAGGGTGAAAACCTGTTAAACGGCCTCTGGGATAAAGCTAGCCGGACACTGTTTTCTCTGTTAATCGTGGTCCATTCTTCTGTTACTGTGGCACTGCTCTCCCTTTCTTTCCCACCACTTCTTTCACTGACTCGCAAATCTTTTAGCACCTGGGTGTTCGTTTGTATCCATTTTGAGTAAAACAAAAGCCAATTACTTCCTGGGAAGAGAATGTAAATTGCTGTTGTAGTAGAAATGAGGTTTGGATTTGTCAAGCAATTGATTACAGGATTCACTGTTAGAGTTGTGAGTTGAGAGGACGATTCTTTAGTGAAAGTAGTGGGTGTTTTATCACATGACTGTGGAATCCACACTATAACTGACCCTCGAATTCGTTAGAGGCCATTAAACCAAAGTCGATGGTCATCTCTATCTAGGTTGAAATGCTTGAGCTGAATGAGATTTGATGGGAACCTGAATTATGCTGCTTATTATTCAGTAATTAATCTTAAGACTTATTAGTGACCACTATGTTCATAGCTATTTAAAAAGATTACTTCTAGGGATGCATGATATATCTTTTTTGAATTATCATTGTGAAATTAGCTTTTGCGCTACTGCTATCACATACTGTCACAAATATTACAGCATGCATTTCCAAACGCAATGCATAAAATGTATTCTAATCATCTTGACCAATCAGCGCTGGGTGATTTACTAGAGTATTCATGGAATTTACCAAAATTAAATTGTTTAAAACAATGCTGGTCAATAATTTTTAATGTATCAGAGGCATATTAGAATCTAAAAATGTAGCAATATAAATACTATCAAACACTAGCATTTTAGTATCATGCATCCTTATTAAGTGATTCTAAACTAATGTATAAACTGTGAATACGGGGAGTTAAAGTAATTCAAGTAAAGTAGCCCCTTATAGTCACGTGTGAAATGACCACAGCTTGGCCCACAGTTTGAACAATGTAATTTTTTCTCTGCATTAAACCCATTTATCAAGTGAAGCAGTGGGCTGCCATCAGTGAAGGATGCCTAGGGAGTATGTGAGGACAGCACCTTGCTCAAGGATACCTCTGCGGTGTCACTAGCATTCTAGCAACCCACAAACTTCTGGTTACGGGGGCATCTCCCTAACCACTAGGCCACCAACTGCCACTGAGGATTTAAAGGTCCCATGACATGAAAATTTCACTTTGTGAGATTTTTTAACATTAATGTGAGTCTCCTAGTGAGCCTAAGGTCCTGCAATGGCTAGAAATTGTGGTCATTTTGTTCCGCAGTTCAGAGAGAGAGAGCTCAGATAGCTCGATCTGGAATCTGGCCCCGTATGTCGTCATATGGGGAAAGGTTTACTCCCCTTTCTCGTTTTTTTCCCCGCCTGAGAATTTTGCCCCCTCCCCTAAAAAATGAGCTTCACTGACTGTCATGTTTTCCAGGCATGGCAGTTGCTCTGTGCTTAGATGTAAACATGAGCACATGTGTATTTTTTAGTTCCTTCACGCAAGCCTCTGAAAAACCAGTGGGTTAATTTTATTTTTTCTGGAAAAGTGCCGACACGACTTCCTTAAAATGCGCCAAACATTCCGGGGCAATATAGAGCTAACACACACCCCCACAACCTAACACTATATAATTTTGTTGCTTTGCTGTATATGGTTATGAAGCTTTTTACTCTTAGAATGTGGCTGTAACATTAGCTCTGGCTACTGTTGCAAACATAAAGGTATTTAGCATCAGTTATATGGGGAAATCTCCTTGTGAGACTGGCTGTAATTCTGCATCAATGCTGAATTTTGAAAGGAGATCACTAAAAGCCATATAAAAGACATATAAAAGCATACTTTTTTTATGGTTTTATAATTTTATGGTTAAGTAACTTCTTCCCTTAAACATACTGATGAATAGGATTTCCCCCTTTTAAAACAACGTTTATTGTATCTGCATGCAAATATTTAACCCATCGTCTGTTTTTCTGTCCTACCTGTTAATCTAGCCCTACTGGTCAGTAACATCATGAGCTATACCAGTAGAGATAAGGCAAGCTAACTACAGATAAGCTATGGTTTTATATGGAACTGCGTTTTATTTGTGGGGAGCACTTTAACTGCAGCAACAAACACCACAGCACATCAAAACACAGTATCAGCTTCCACCATTTCATTGGAACAATAGTGTCAAAGGGGTGGAGGTAGCTCAGTGTGTAGGATACTTGCCTCTGGACCAAGAGATCATGGGTTTGAATCCTACCTTCAGAATACCACCACTGGGTTCCTGAGCAAGAACATTAACCCTAAGTTGCTCCAGGGAGACTGTCCCCTGTAGTTAGAAGTTGTTTTGGATAAAAGCGTCTGATAAATGCCATAAATGTATAGGAGAGACAGGAGGCTATTGGGGTATTGTTAGTTATCTTGATTGTCACCACATAAGGATGGGGGAGGTTTTCTAGTAAGAGGTTTCTCAGTGTAAAGCAGGACGTGGGGTGGGTAGGGGGGTGTTAGCAAGACCTAAATGACAGAGGGGGATAGTAAATAAGCAAAGTGTGTGGGGGGTGCTACTAACCTTCTGAATCAGAGATGAGGAGCTGCTGCCATCACTGAAAGCACCACTTGAATTTCCCAGCTTTCTCCCTGGCCCGCTGCCTTTTCCTGACTGAACACATGTCAAGGGCACAGTCGAAATCATGGGCAGTGGTGGTAACTGAGGCAAAATTATGCTACTATAGTGAGACACCAGGGTTGTAAAACATTACCCTTGATAGGAAACAGTATAGTGCATACTGTAATCTCAGATTTCACGACAGTCAGATTCTATTCCATTCATTCAGTACAGTTCTTTTAAAACACAAAACAGTAAACACAGTAAACTAAAATCCTTTTCGGCCAAGGTCCTCTCTGCTCCATATTTTTTTGTACTCTGCCTCTCTTTCTCTTCATAGTGCAAAGGGACCACTGAATAATTTGGCTGCCCCATCATCAAACCCAACAGACCCGCTCCACCAGTGGGATTAGCAGAGGTAATTGACTTACGTCACATCTGATCTTTACACCCGACTGTTTTCCTGAAACACAGTGAATAGGCTGGGCTGAGATTACACTAAATCTCATATATTATTTAGCAGCGGAGAAATTGGGGTAAAGGCTATCTTGGTGATAGCATTACACTAAACTCTGTATATTCAACTAGCCAGTTCGGTCTGTTAGCCACAGATGCCTGTTTTTCCTCATATGCCACAGTTACCTCTGATAACAAATGCATTGTATAATTAAATTATTTCTCACATCTAATCAAAACAAGGAAATTCTAAACTTTTGATGCAAAATGTGTAATTTAGAGGTAAATGTTAATCCCCCCAAGGCACAAATGATGTACATGTACAATTTAAACAATACCAACTGTATAAACCAGTTCAACTGTCTTCAGTCTTTGAAAAATAAATTATGCATTCTTCACTGACAGGGACTATGGTGGTAACTTAAACAAATTGGTACTGAAAGGTACTAAAGACGGTTCCACTCTGGAGAAAGAGCTTGCACAGGTCATGATTTATATTGTATCAATGGCATTCTTTAGATTTTGCAGTGAATAAGCCCAAATTAAAATATAGATCTGAATGGGTCAGTACAGAACATAAGGCAAGCAAACATGTCAAACAGTAACTATGCAATTACACAATTACATGTAATTAATGTAGGAAAGTTACAACTTGAGTTGTAAGGGATAAAAAAAATTAGGTATATCAACTAGGAATTAGGAACCGAATATTTGGACACTGGAATTTTTAACGCGACACAAACAGTGATGACACGCGGAAAGCCATTTGTTAAGGGTGCAATGCTGAAATTTCTAGAGGGTATGCATCCACAAATATATGACTTTATATGACTTTTCAAAGAAATGTATCATATAAAAACAAAAAATCCCGATTCTGTACAGAAGAGGCAAGACGCTTCGAGCACACTCACTCCATCTGTGTTTTTGAAAAGGTAAAAAGGTTTTCCAGTGATTATAGTTAATATAAGGTTGGGTCAGTCTTTGTTTTAATACACTATTTTGTTTTAGGCCTACAGGGAATGTTGTTATATCCTTCAACAGTTTTTAAAGCACTTATTCTGAATGCACTTTGTTCATGTACTTCATTCAAAATATTAAAATGCACTTGAATTCGCTGGTTATTATGAGAGAATACATTTAATTGTATAATATTTTAGCTATCTTGCTTATCGAGAGGGGGACAAGTAAAATATTTTATTTAAAATTTTATTTTAGATTGTGCGTGTTTGGATGCAAAATAAATATCTTCAGAATTTTGTAACAGATGTATACTTTGAACAATAAATACTAATAAAATACTAACCATTGACTTCAGTGAGGTAAATACATACAGTCCCAGACATAATGGCAATATTACAAAAAATTCTGTGTTTCGATTTATGGCCAAGCGTTTCCTCATTTTCGGTTAAATTTTGGTGCACAATTTTGGGGCATCCCTAATATCAATCAGTGGCCTCAAGTAAACCTGTGAGGTTATAGTATTCCAATAGATTGTGTGTATGGCTTGTGTTTGTGTGCAGCAGTGTAATGAGGAAGCTAATCCTGGAAACGTGAATATCTGATGCTGGCCCTAAGCCTAAGACACTCAATGCTCGATTCCTGCCTATCTTACGTTACCACTCTTGCCCTTAATGAATGCTGACATGTGAGGCCATATGGAGCGAGACCGATGACATGCGGCCTCAGCTGCCTGCTCTTGCTCCTGACCACAGCACAGTGCAGGATTTCTTTCTCCTACAATGTAGAAATCAGTTCAGTTTTACTATAACAAAGTGAACATCCAGAACTCATGTTGTAGCCCATTTTAAGTCAGTATATTGAAAAGGTATGTACACATTTGCCAAGTCGGATATTTATTAATGCGTGTAAGCTCACCTAAAGACTGTGTGCAGAAAAACTAATGAAATAATGAAATAAATAATGAAATAATTAAATAGTTGTTTACTATTTAGCATAAACACATTTTGTGTACGCATTTTGTTCACGCATTTTGTTTACGCATTTAGCAGACGCTCTTATCCAGAGCGACGTACATCAGTGCTTAAAGTAGTCCACAACACTATTCTAAAAACCTGTAAAGCTATACTTAAATCAAAAAATAGTTAATTACATTAATTACATTGGCGTACTACTGCAGATAACCTTAAAGTTGGGTAGCCTAGAATGTATTGAAGACTTTAAGATAACATGGTATCTGCTGAAATGGTGCAAGTGAACAAAAATACAACACATAGTTAACAGAAACAGCTGTGGACTAAAGGTTTGCCATGTTACCTGGTCACACACTTCAAAATCCTTTAGAGACAAATGCTCATAAGCTGAAATGTGTCATTTTTATGCACAGTGAAATATAAGAAATTACAGCATCCCTCATACCGTATGCCTAAATTTAGAAACGGGCCTATTCAGAGGCTATATACTCTTACAAACTCATGTATACAGGCTCTGACAAGTGCACAATTTGAGTCACGTTGTAATCATAGATGCACTACCATGCTGTGGGTGTTCTTTCACTGTAAGAAATGTTGACTGTAGTGTGCATGTTATGACTGTATGGTCATGCTATGTAGGGCTGGCCGATTAATCGAAAAGTAATCAAAATCGACATCCAGAACCTATAATCGATCAACTTTTTCCAGGTCGATTATTTTGATTACTTTCCCTTTAAAAATATAGAGAGTAGATAGTGTGTGTGTTTCCTTCAATTATTTTAAAATCAAGTAATGCACCCTTCATTCGAAAATCTCTCACTTGTAATATGTGAGCATATTTACTGTACAATACTTGTCAGTGAACTACAAGGGCAAAAAACCCCCCCAAACCCTAAAATAATCGTCCATTAATCGTAATCGAGTTAAAAATGTTCAATTAATCGAGATTTTGATATTAGGGCAAATGGCCCATCGCTAATGCTATGTAAATAAAAAAGTTAACGATTATAATTTTGTACCTATGTGCTATTTTGAACAGCAATAAGCTTAGCACTCAATAAACAAAAACAACCAAAGACACAAACAGTAATGCTGCTCGTGTAATGGAGTATGTTAAATGCAGATCACACAGAATTTGAAAGCGACACATTTACATACAAGGTCAGTAAAATGCACAGAATGGCTATAAGACCCCTTATCAATATCCGAAAAGCTTTACATTTGTAATCTACCTAAATACTATAGAAGTATAGGCATTAGGCATGGGGTGCCTTAACAAACATGGCAAAAAACTACCTGAACTCTACTTGGTTTCATTAAAAAAAAAACATAAAACCATATAATGCTCACAATTCACAGTAAAAACTTTATAGTGCCTTGACACTGAACTAGAGGAAACCATGCAGCTTCTCAATCTGTTAAACTCTAGTTAACGATGCCATATGGCCTATGAGCTGTACAGAATCACACCTCATTCTCAAAAGCTAAAGATGTAGAGACATTAAAAAGCATTGGAGACCACTAACATTATACACTGGAATGAAGGTAAGAGCTGCAGTGTGCAGTACTTCAAAACACACTGAGGATATGTTGATATTCAAAAATGGTATTACATGTCAAAGGTAGAAACTATAAGAAGCTAAAACTGTATATTTCACAGTAATTTGCTGTTATTTGCAAAGCTGCATAAACAAAAGTAGGCTTTTCATTTTCTGGCAGAAGAAACCAAAAATTGTTTGACCAGGGATGACTGGTGTTAAAGAAAAAGGACTAGCTTAAGCAGGAATTGGTCAATCAGCCAAACCCTGTAAACACTGGCTAAAGTCCTGTGGTTAGGTGCCTATGATACCTAGCAAATTACAGTAGGAATATAAATAAATTAAAGAATATATGACACTTATGTTTGGTTTTCATTTACATTAGTATCTAGGGCCTAAGTCTGGATGTTCTGTAGTAACGTTTCATCAAATTCAGTTCACAAAAAAAAATCGAGCTATTGAAAATCTGTACTTTCCACAGAATGTCTGTGGTTTTTTCAATGAGCCAGTAATAACTGTCACTTCTAGGGGCTAACTGAGTTGGCCAGCCTAAGGACTACTTAAAGGAACTGAAGAAAAACCGTGCTAACACAAATAAAATGACTTCAAACGAGCAGGCCTGCCTATGTTTTAATGAATAAGGAACCATTGCCTGACAAAACACAACACTTCAATAGCACATTGTATCCCGATCGGCATTTTACTGGGACTCTTGCTTGAGTTATGGCAAAAAAAGTTCCATGCAGAGCTTTCACTGACAGAGCTTGCGTGAAGACTGAGGCTTTGACAAACACAACCTTAAACCAGAACACGATGACAAGAGACCAGTTGTCCAGCTACACTCTTGGGCTTTTTAGTGTTTGTGAACACTGCTCTAGCTGCAGACCTGAGAAACGCTTTGTAGGTTTCCTCAGAATGGTTAAGATATGGTCACAGAAGACTATTCGACCATAACCTGAAAACCACAACTTTGAGACAGAATGTAGGTTTTGTTAAGGTTGTCATTTCTGTAGCAACATCCTATATAAAAAGTCTAGAATATTTACAGTGATTGCACGTATTTAAAAGTGAATGGCCATATCTGTAAGGGAAAGCTTGTCTTGGCTCATAACACAGGACATCAGCACTACCACACCTGGCTGAAAAAATCACAAACTCCTTGCCATATGGAGGGTTTTGCTTCATGCATGTGTTTCAGCTTGACAAGGGCTGCATGCTGAGTGACTTAATGGATCTCCGGACTCAAAAGGTATGGCCTAAGCTCCTTAATCAAGCAAAAGGGGCTTCCAGAAGGGGTGGAAGGGGCACCACAAAGAAGTAAGAATTTTGTGTATTGATGCTGAGGTTTCTGCTCGCATGTGTCTGCTTGTGTCCAAGAGAGGCAGTATTTTATGAAGGTGGGTGTAAATCAAGGTTATAATAGTTTTGGATTTTTCATTAGTTTTAGTTTTTATTTCGTTTTGACATTTTGTTTTCAAATTCAGTTAGTTTTAATTCGTTTTCAGAGGCAGATTTACAAGTTTTTATTAGTTTTTATATTCTGAAATTGTTTAGTTTTAGTTTAGTTTTTATTAGTTACAGTGTTAGTTTTAGTTTTTTTTTTGTAAATTAGGATACTTGTCAGGTGCATGAATCAAAATCACCAGAATAAGTATTGTATAATAAAAACTTAATCAAAGATACATTTTGAAACATGTATTCAGAGGACACATGAACACCCTCAAATTTAAATATAACAACCCTAAGTACAATATCTGTGCAATGCTGCTTCTGAGGTTAGATAAACAGTGTGCTGAGTACAAATGAACATAGCAACATAAAACATAGAACTTTTTGAAGGCAATCGAGTCACACAGTCGTGTAAGCATTCCAGTCTCAATAAACATATTTACCAATTCCTCTTCTCGTTTGTGGTGCTCCTGCGTATTTACTAGCCAGCAGCTATTTGGTCGGCGGTGGAA
>JBBPDH010000037.1:11078499-11088632 GCA_037974565.1 Clupeocharax schoutedeni
CACTAGAGACAAGTTGACTGTAATCCAGTCTGGTGCATGCAGTCTGCGGTTGTTGATGACGTCATCACTGTTTTCGGCCAAAAATTTTTGGTGGCCAAATATTCGGTGCATCCCTAGGTAAAATCAAAGTGTTATTTCACAGGGGATGGATCTTGGAGGAGAGGCGACAACTATGACCATGAAGCCAAGGCAGCCTACACTTTCTTGAATACTGTGACACTGATGAGGTCTACCAAGCCTGAATTTGAGGATTTCTGCTTAGAGATGAGAAAATCCCAACAGAAGACCGGTGTTTGTGAAGGCTGCAGTGATGTACGTAAGTCTTTGAAATACAGTAGTACACTATAGTTGGCTATAAAATATTACAATGATTTATAACGTTGTATTTTACAGTAGTATACAGTATAGTGTCTTTGTATTAAATACAGAAGGTATATGTTAAACACAATATGTTATGTGTTAAAAATCGTTTAAGTAACCTTGCAGAACACCCCTAGTCAAAATTGTCATGCCGGGTCCCCTTTTCCCGCACATAAGTACAGGCACGGAGAGGCACTTCCATTTCTCTATCCGTTCTATCCATTCACAAAATGGAAAATAGCACGAGGGAAATAGAGAAATAGAGGACATAAACCACATATAATGACTGTGTACCCACCAATAAACAACCACAAACACTAGTCCCCAAATGAAACCCACCTGAATCAAATAAACAAAATCCCCAAACCAGTGTATTGAAATAAGGACGACCTGGCCGTCTACCCACATAACACATGGCCCTTACAGTACCCGCCCTCAAAGACGCACCTCCAGGGCACAAACAAACCCCCAACCACACCCCAAGGGCAGAGGAGGGGAAGGCAAAGGAAAGCGGCCGTGAGCCTTACCCTTTCACCTCTCTCTGGACTAGATCCTGGCTGGCACTTTGCATGGCCAAGGCGACTGGACACTTCCTTTTGTGACTCATGATCCCCTTGCACGGAGCCCCCTCCAGGGTGCCCTTCTGCTGTGAGACCTTCAATGTCCTGCTGGTGAGGGACCCCTTTGGGAATCTCCTCAGCATCCTTGGAGGCAGATCCTCCTCCGGGAAGACCCAACATTGTCTCTGCTAGCAGCGGCCCCCATGTGTAGCCCTGCCGTTGTGTCCTCATGGGGCCCCCTCCAGGGATCCCTGCCGCATTGTCCTGCATGGAGCCCCCTCCGGGGATCTCTGCCGCGTAGTCCTGCATGGAGCCCCGTCCGGGGATCTCCACTGCATTGTCCTGCACGGAGCTCACCGAGCACCCCTCTCTGCTCTCATGAGTCGAGGCCAAACTGTGGACTACATGTTTCTCTCGTCAGTGGTGGCTTTTCTGCAGAGGCCCCAGTAGTTCTCAGAGGACCCTTGCGATGGACCCCTATGGCCTAATAAAGGCCACTCTGTCCTGATTAACAGCCCATCTAAGGGCTTTCTTGTGCCTCTTAAAGGCCATGTGCTAACTGCAGCTCCTAAAGGCCCTGATACTTGGCTACCTGTGGCTTCTAAGGAGCCAGCTCCCAGCAACCAAAACAGATCTGGGCTAACAGCTTCCACAGACCCTGGGCTAACAATAACATGGCTAACAGTTACAGAGCTAACAGCTACAGGGCTAACAGCTGCCCTACCTAGGGCTGTTTAAGCAAGCATAGGAACAGAAAGCTGCCTCAGCATTGGTACCGGGTGCAGGCTCCTCCTTGGAACCGTCACCGGTCGCAGGTGAGTCACCACATCCATGCTCGTGGATGCAGCCGCTCCTGTGCTTGTGTGCACTGGACTTTTGCTCACCCGCCACCCGGGCAGAGCATGAATGGCCAGAGCTTGCAGGGTCCCTGGCCCCTCCAACAGCATTCCTTCCAGCTGTTGTTGCTGTTCACTCTCTTGCCACAGCAGAGTTAGAGTATGTGCTATGGGCATCTGAGTCCCTTAGTGGCTTTTGAAGGTGCCTCTCGCCACTCTGGAGACTGGAGACACGCCTCACTCTCTGGCTCGCTCAGGGTCCTAGTGCCCAGGCCTGTCCGGTGTGAAGCTTGTTGCCCTAGCCGAGAGCTTGCCTTTTTAGATGAGCCAGGCATGATCAGGAGTGGAGGAGTGCTGGAGGAAGTGTCCAACTTCATGGGCCTCTGGTGACGCTGTGAGCATCGTGGACCCCTACATTCCTTATGTCTCTTAACCACGGATCTCCTGCGTCGCCTTCTGGCGAGCCAAAGCGGGAGCTTCTCTGCGGCCATCCATCCCACCAGAAGTCAAATTCGTCCTCCTCTTCCGACTCTCTCCCCCATTCAGCAGCTCTTTGACCGTAAACCGACACGTTGGATTATGCTCGAGCTGGGTCCAGCCTGCCTCACCCATGGGCAACTTCTCATCACACTCCCGTACCCAATATAGATCTAGGGGTCTCTCGCTCCTTGGGTTGAAAGGTGAGTAGATCTGTCATGCCGGGTCCACCTTTTCCCTCACATGAGGGCACGGAGAGGCACTTCCATTTCTCTATCCATTCTTTATTCACAAAAAGGAAACCAGATTGGCACGATGGCCAGCATCGTTTTAAAACAAAAGGAGATAAAGATGACATAAATCACGTATAATGATGGTGTACCCACCAATAAACAACCCCAAACACTACTCCCCAAATGAAACCCAGCTGAACCAAATAAACAAAATCCCCAAACCAATTAACTGAAATAAGGCCTTCAACCCACAAAACCGATGGCCTTTATAAAAATACACAAGTGAAAAACACATTCTTCTAAATGTAAAAAACATATACATATAGCATTTACTACATAATCTTTAAAAATAAAAATTGTAAAATGTGCCGTACTTTTTAACTTTTTGCACAGGCAAATTTTATTGGTTAAAAATTCTTAAGTTCAAATTCTTAAGTAAATTCTTAATTCTTTTTAGTTAATTTTCAAAATAAAGCCTGTCATCAATCTAGTGTCAAACAGAGGGCTAATATAGAAGGGAGGAGAGATGACAAAATTCAGATCAATGACTTACTG
Organism: Clupeocharax schoutedeni; assembly: GCA_037974565.1. Taxonomy (NCBI): domain Eukaryota; kingdom Metazoa; phylum Chordata; class Actinopteri; order Characiformes; family Alestidae; genus Clupeocharax; species Clupeocharax schoutedeni. Next base: position 11,081,521 of record JBBPDH010000037.1, read on the forward strand.
CTTGTTTTCTTCTCCTTCTTTGATTTTCTATGCTCACTGACTTGTTGCACGCCGGTCTGTAGATATGGGGACATTTCCACGCCCCGAAATGTGACGCTGAACAAAACGAACTGTGATTGGTTGTTTGACATGTCGGTCAAATGGCCTTATGGGCAGGCCTTAGCCAAAAAAAGCTGCTATGAGTTCCAGACCTTCAGCTGTCAGTCTGAAGGTCTGGCTACACAAGACTAATTCTTAACTCAGCTTACACAATCATGGGACTCAAAGGTACAGATAATGATTAGAATGATTACATGTGTACTCAAACTCGCTAATATGTGTGAACTCTAAATATTAACGTAAATTTAGCTACATTTCCCTACAAAAAATAACTTTGGTACGGTACATTTATTTCTCCTGGCTGCTGATTGGCTGCTGCCCTTTGACACAGCTGCAGTCCAGAATTTCTTGTGTTTTTCGCTTCATTTGTCTTAAAGCCCTGTATTGTTATTACAGTACATAAATTAAATTTATTACTGTATTTACTTGCTTATACCAAAGAAAAGCATGTGCATGAATTACTGTGCAGTCTATTCAGGGGTAATGTTGGTATTTACATTCTAGCACTGCTAGTTCAGTAAAGTACAAATACAGTACAAATATGGGTTTACCTTTACATATACCGTCAGCGTAATGTATTAAGCTTAAAAGTTTTAAATGAAATTAAAGTGTATCGAGAGCATATTTGAGGCCATATTTGAAGTTTTAAAAATAGGTATTTTAGGTGGGGGTTTTTTTTACCACTTTTAACACATTTATCACTATACGCGGGTGCTCTACGAATGTAACCTCCACGATAAGCGGGGATTTACTGAACTGTACCATGGAAACCATTTTTTCAGGGTGAGTTTGATACAGAGAAATTTTAGATGCTGAAATATATAAATGTAGGACATCAGGACATCTATAAAAAAGAGCCCCAATTACTGTTGTTTCATAACATATTTTGACAGGCAATTTTGAAACATTTTTAATCTTTTCTGCAATTTACAGTTACTCATTATGCCATCCTAATGTCCTAATGGCTTGCTGCCAGTTTTTTCTCATTGGTTTGAAACACAACTGTCTACCCACCCATTGCAGTGGGCAGTTTTCAAACAGCCTATTCTATTCTGTCTATTCTACTTATCCTCCTTCCATCACTCTTCTGCTCCTCTTTCCATCAATTTAATCCATCTGTGTTTGATTTGGTGAGAGCAAGTGGTAGATTCTCAGACAGGGCCTAATATTCTGAAATCAAGACACACTTTGTGAGTGCTTGTGAATGCCTGAATGAGGTAACCTGGGGTTCCAGAAAGTGCTTTCAGAGACATGGCCACTCTTTTGTCTGTGGCATGTCAGCTTACTTTGAAAAGCCATCAGTGATTTGTCAGGGAAGGCAGTGGGAGCTGACATATTCAAACAAACAGTCGTTGATAAATCGACTCACCAAGGTTAATAAGCTCAGCAGGGTTCCCGTCACTTTTGACCAGCTCAAGTGGTGGATCAGCAGGAGCCACAGAAGGCAGGAGGTGGCTGGTTGGGGACTGCTGGCCGGAGTTTTGTCCTCAAGAGCCACAGTCAAGAACTAAATGAATGCGAACAAAGAACATTCTGAATCCAAATATGAATGTCGAGCCTTCACTGTGCCAGGCACAATTACTTTATTGTGTGGAAGCCCTCAAGTTATACCTCCCCTGTGAAAATATGGCCTTAGTGGCCAGAAATGTAAGCTTGATTGCCAGATTACAAATGTGTCAGTGGCAGGTTTGCTCTGAGCAGAGATTTGTAGCATCTGTTCGTTTTTGCTGAGTCCGATGTTGTGCCGATGCATACTAAATTACTGACTGGGGTGAAGAATGCCCGCTTTATTCATTAAGGAAGGTGATACATTTTTTCGGATAGGCTTACAGCGGCTCGTGTTCCTAAGGGCAGCCAAGCCCGTTTTCAGCAATTCATACATGCTGCCAGGGATACAAGCCTGGCCATTTGCACAGTACTCATTACATACGTAAAAGCTGAAGGAGAAATGTCACTTTCTAACATAACTGTACGCTGGATTGTCTATGTGAGTGTTTCTGTACATGCAGTAGTTTTCATACATCAATGTCTAAGTTGAGACGAGGACAAATGATTGGTAGTTTTATTGTATTTAATACTTTATAAGCCTTCAGTAAATTTATTTAGTAAATGTATTCAATAAATATGACACATATATGCAGTTAAATTATATGCTGTTGCTTTTAAGGCCAAAACCGTGTATGCTTATCTTAAAAGTAGATGTATGCTTACCTTAAAATAAATAGAAAAACCTTTTCTCCAAGTTAATTTTGGCCCTTTCTATTGATCCATTCATAATGAAATGTTTGCACATTGTTTAAGGCAGCTGGTATTTTCAAATTACTTAAAATAAAACGACTTGCATAGTAATTCATTAGAAAAACAAGAAGTGCAGTAAACAGTGACAATAATTTATTGATTTAAAAAGAAATATGTTTAGAACACAGGTTTTCCTCGATGAACGCAGCCAACACATGGATTTGGTCAATTCCATCAACAAGCCTGATTTAATATAATAAAGTGTAACTACACGGGATGCCACAAGGTGAGATATGGAAATGGTTCAGCAAAAACATTAACATATGTAAATATTATATTAACTAATTCGTGTTATATTTAAATTATATTAACACACATTAAAATATTTTCTTTAGACAAATATCTTTATAAAATGTACATGCATTTACATTTCGTCATTTGTATACTCTATTGTACTATATATACTGGGATTCTGTCTCCAGTCAATAAATGTGTTGATGTAATATTTTAATTAATTATTTAAAGTTTACTCATGTCAAATGATGTATACATTTAAATCAGGCAAATGGTGTGCGTCACTTTTTCTAATGTAAGAAGGAACAAAGGTTAAACTTCAGAGGTTAGGAATGTCTCACTTGGGACATGGTCTGTCCCATTACTGTGCTCTCTGTCTGGGTTAGCCACTTGCGAGATGAGAGTGCAGAGCTGAAATATGAAGGAACAAAGACAGTCATGTTCTGGCTAAGAGAAAGCTCCCTGCCCACGCATCATTACACAATACCCAGCCACTTGTTCGAATGCTGTGTCCAAAGTCAATCCCTGCTAGACCCAACATCCTTGAAATAATTACTCCTGGTGCTCAGCACATGGCAAATATTTGTATGCTCTGATGACCAGTAGGTGGGTGTGTTGGATTACTCCACAGTTATTGGACACATGTATTGTATATTATGATTACAGTATTCTCAAGAATACAGACAAAGGTTTTAAGAGACCTAAGGAACTATTTCATTTACATATGTGTGCATGGAGCTGTAAACAACTTACATGAGAAGGGTAAAACAACAAATGCAGACTTTTTGTCGTACCATGAAAATATATTTGTGCTCGTCTGTTAAAAAAGTAAAACTTCTAAAATGTAAAAAAAAGTTTCCCAGTACAAACCTGCAAATTTAGCAGGAAAAACAGCCCGAATGATTATTTGGGCTCTGCCTATTTACAAAGTACTTATAAGGAACAACAGAAACAGAAGTCGCTCCCAAATCGGGCTTACTGTAAAGGCACAGTAATAATGTCTGGAGAAAAAAGAGATATTGGAAAATGGCCATGTGTAGATTATTTTAAGTGAAAAGTGTAGCATAGTAGGTAAAACCACAGCCCTCCGTGCAGGAAACTGGAGTACAAAGTGGACGCTTTAATCCCAAATAATGCAGGAGAGTCGTCAATCCCTTATCTTGTGCAAGGTGCATGGACAACTTTTTGTTTTTTCTGGACCATTAAGCAGAGTCGAATGCTCCTAGGGTTTGAACTGACTGTGACAAATTTGCAAGAAAGAGACAAACAAAGGAAGTCACACACCCAGAATTCTTACAAACTGTTCATTCCGCCTCATTCATCTTGAGCTGATAAACAGAGCAGGATGTCACAGTGTTCAGGATGATCGCTGTCACACAAGGTCGACCGTCTCTATAGAACAGATTTGTATTTTTCATCAAGGATGCCATTATTTGTCGTTGATAATTTGGTGCACATACCAAAATACGTTGCCAATTTCCAGTTTTAACATATGTGCATAGTATGTCCAGTGAGATTTATATTTAAATGCGAGAAGCATGACTGAAGTATTTCGTTCTGAAGTTTTAATGAAGGCTGCACTTCCAATAGTGACAGCAAACCTGCTTTGGGTATTCCACACCACAGTGAGGAAACTGACATGCAGGTGCTTATTGTGCCCTTCCCCAAAGATAATCAGGCTGCAGGACAAAGCTACAGGTGAAATCACTTGGACTAATACACTTATAAAGTTTGTACAAAAGTGAGCTATTTTATAATGCAGAGGTAAATATCAAGATTCATATGCAGTATTATGAATATATCAAGTATTATGATTTTAAAAAGATATTTAACTGATTATTATCGATTTTCGCTATTACTTTAAGTAAGCTGCATAAATTCTATAGGGAAAGGGCAAAAATATTTTAAACTGAAGTTTGTGTCAGCACTCATGCTTTATGACAACATTAAATGTGTCCCATAACATAGTAACTTGAGGTTTAAACTATGAATTTAGTGTTCACAGGCTTTGTTTTGCTTTTCTTACTCATTCTTGACAACATTTAATAATGTGGATATTATTAGTGTGACTGTGTAACTGCTGTTCTTCTTTAGTTTTATTTTTATTATTTTTTATATAAACAAAAATGTGCTGCTTACTGTCCGAGCTGAGCCAGTGTCAAAACGTGTATCCGGTGTAGTGCTCTTGTATTCAGTTTTTCGAGAGTTGATCATTTAAAATTGATAATTTTCCCATAGAATAAATGTTGGCCATTGTGACATTACCTCACGCTGGCAGAGAACCTGAGAAAATGCTGCAGCGGGGAGGAGAAATCAGTTGCTAAGCCGCAGCGTCTGGAGACATAGGCCCCATGGCCCGGAAAAGTCAAAAGTGCACATGTTTTCTCCAGTCATTTTTGGACATGCAAGAACCAGAAGTCCGTACCTATAAGTTTGCGCGGTTGAAGTTAGCCACTTTTAATGTAGGCTGTTTTTACACTTTAACAACAACCTGTAGTGCCATAGTAACCACCTAGAAACAACAGAATAACAACCACAGTTACCTCAGCAACCACTCAATCACACTTCACATTTTCTTGTGGAAATGCAGTCTAGATAAAACTGCAGCTTTTGGAGTTTCAAAATTGTAGTCTTTCAGTTTGTGATTTTGATATAAAGTGACATTATTTGAGCAATTTGAAATTCTTTATCTGTATTTAACCCATTGACCAAGTGAAGCAATGGGCTGCCACCAATGAGGCACCCTGGAAGCAGTGTATGGGGACGGTGCCTTGCTCAATGATATCTTAGTGATGACTAGCAATTTTGGGATTTGAACCCAGAATCTTCTTATGGCTGGGGCAACCATTAGGCCACTAGTTGTCTAGTTGAGCAATAATTAATTGGGATATCATGTTTTTGGCATATTGTCCAGCCCTACATATAGGTGCTCTCTCAGCACCTATACACAAATGATGTGTTTCTTCAAACTCTAGAGTTATATCTTATCGAATGGCTAATGAAAATTGCTGTCAGCATAAATCCTGAGGAAAGAAATCCAAGAGACACGAAGGAGTTTTTCCTTGTGAAAGAAAGTTGCCCAATTAACAGCTCTACTGAAACTGGCAGCAAACTGTGAGGTAGCAGAGCATCAATTTCAGCCAATGAAAAGAGCTCTCGTTTCAGGGAATATGTCACCCCCCTGGATCGACATGTCTTTCTTGTGAGGTGTGAAGTCTTCATGCCTGGCTTGTCCTCAGCAGCATGGCTACTGCCACTTGTACATGACACACAGCTTAGTGATGTATTTCCTCTTTTCAGTGAGGATTCCTGGATTCTCATCCAAGGAATCAAATATGTTTCCTCTCAAAAATGTTGCCAACCTGCTGTCTGTTCCAGATAGAGGGAAGCTGAGACGGTTCTTTTTTCCTTTTTATGTTTTCATCCACAAGATAGGCCATAAAGACGGGACCTTTTTCCTTCATTTTGGAAGCGGTGGCCACAAATTACACCACAGTTTAAGGATTGAGACACAGGCATACAGTATAATGCCTAAGGTGTTAGAAAAAGTGTTACGAACAGTGCCTGATCTCGAATGTCAGCAAGGGTTTATGTTTTGCAATTAAAAAGCACATATTTCAAATGTGGAATGTCCATACGAATACATTGTGTTGCTGAATTGCAAAGTGTGCTTTCTGTGAAAACACTGTGGCCTTTATTATCGGCGCACTCGGAGATTTCTCTGTAGCTCACACTTGCAGAAAAGAATATGTATATAAACAGTTGTATAACTATATCAGCTTTTCCTGCTGTGCCATTCCTATTAGGCAGTCAAAGGTGAATGTAAATATACAGTGATTCCAGCCGCCAGTTATTGAATCTCTCCCTAGGCAGCAGTCCCACTAAGCCCTGAGTTTTACTATTGTTTGCTTTGGGAAGAAAACACGCAACATGCTGTAACACAGGAATGGACCACTGGTCACTATCATAACATAAGCAACTATCGGTGTTAACGTTTTGAGTTTTTAAATCTCTGGCACATTTCTTATCGACAGCTTTAACTGCTGAACTGTTTATAAGATCACCTGCTGTTTTAGAACGACAACACTAAACAGTAGGTGGTCTGGTAATGTCACTGTTAGAATCAGCAGCTCTAAGGTATTTGTCATAAGCCCACATTATTATAAGAGCAGTGACATGAATAGTGAACTGTGCAACTAAAACATCATACTGTATGTTCTTGGAGGTGGTGGTGGCTCAGTGGGTAGGATACCTGCCTCCAGACCATGAGGTCATGGGTTCAACTCTTACCTGGGTCCCTGAGCAAGACCCTCCAGGAAGACTGTCCCCTGTAGTTAGGGAATGGATAAAAGCATCTGGTAAATGTAATGTAAATGAATATAAAACACGTCAGTTCATTTATGGTGATTCAAGATACTTTATTTGTCACATGCAGTCATACAAGTACAACACACAGTGAAATGTATCCTGAACCGCTCCTA
>JBBPDH010000037.1:11103528-11116435 GCA_037974565.1 Clupeocharax schoutedeni
TAAAATTCAACCAATCAGATGACGACTTCGAGATTCCTGAAGTGTTTCCAGTTAAGTGTACCATATGCACCAGACATCTGAGGCTGAGACTATGCATGACCTAGCCATTTAAAGCCCACTGAAGATTCATGGAGGATTTTGAAATTAAGAGTACATCAGAGGGGTAATAAAGAAGCAGTAGTTCATTTGTAGAGTCTGAATGCCCTGCGTTAATTTAAACCAGTGGTCACAAAGCCTACTTTCCTGCTTTCCTCCAGTCTACATCTAAAACGAACAGGGATGTTCATTAGGCAGAGAAGGTTTCGCAGGACCAGTGTTGGGTGCCACTAATTAAAACTTATTTGTGCTTTCGAATAACAACTGTTTCTTAATATTAACACATATAAAGGCATTATGGAAATTCTGACTTCATATCTGAAACTCCCCACAAGGCCACCTCTAAAGCACTAAGATATGATCTTAAATATTTATGTGGAGTGATTTATTCATTCTTACCGGCCTTGTGAATAAGTCATGGATTTATCTTAAATTTTATATGCTGGTATTGCAACATTTTCCAAAGCACTATGGTGGAAAGAAGTTCTGGAATCTGGTTGTTTTTTAATCCCTCATTTGGCCAAAGCACCTGCTTGGGTAGAGGAGCTATAAAACACGGTGTAATGGATCAGTGCTGATCTTCTTTACATGCTTCCTGGTTCTGGATGTGGCCAGATTAAGCTGGGTGGTAAGAATAATTCTGATGATGTTTTCTACAGACCTGATGATGTACTGCTGTTTGTGAATGTCATGTTTGGTGGCAGTGGCAGAACAAGGATGACAAGGATGGTGTGGAGTAAACTGGCAGGAAATTATCTCCATTGTATTGACCATGTTTAGTTCCAAGTTATTGTCAGTACTTTAGAGGACCAGCAGTACAACCACCTATCTGCAGAAATGCTTGTCAGTCTCACAGTAATTTGCAAAAGTCCCATTTGCAAACTTTAACAGAAGGGTCTATGGAGGTGGAGAAATTACTTTCATGTGAAAACTTTCTGACTAACTGTCTTCTATTGCTGTCATTACAGGAATGGCTCCATAACTGACTGTTAGGTAGACTGCTGAGCATGAGAAGTCACCCATCTGATGCAAGACTTTTCGCACAGTGCAATAATAATTTATATGACCAGTGTTGGAGCTGGCTAAGCTCATGCTTCTGCATGTCTGGATCATTTCCAGAGTGAAACGTCTACAAACTGGTATAACACTATTTCTCCAACCCACATATTGTGTCCTCAGGTGCTAAATACAAGCTGCACTGGAAAACATGTTCTTATTGCACAGGACTGTTAGCTGCACAGAAAACCATAATGAGTATTGTAAAACTACAATTAGTCAGTGACAGGTCATAAGGGTGTCTGTAAAAAAAAATTGGGAAAAAAAGTGAAAGTGAGAATCTGGTCATACGTGAACACACCACAGCACACAGTGTGAACAGCACGAAACTCATCCTCTGCATTTAACCCATTCACCAAGTGAAGCAGGGGGCAGCTACGAAAACAGCGCCCGTGGAGCATTGCGTGGGAATGGTACCTTGCTCAGGGTACCTCAGCGGTGCCTAGCAGTCTTGGGAATCCAACCTAGACTTTCTGATCATAGGGCGAATGCCCTAACCACTAGGCTACCAACTGTATTGACAGTATACAGTGTTGCAGGGGCTAATTGAAAGTCCAGAGTGTAGTATGAAGCATAAACAGTATAAAGTGATGCAGTGCACTGAAATGTGCTAGTTAACCAGGAACTAGACATTTATGTGCATTTATGCATGTTTATATGCATTCAGAGCCCTGATGGTCTGCGGTATAAAGCTGTTGTACAGACATGCAAAACCAGACCGTAAGCTTTGTACTGTTTGCTAGATGGTAAAATGGAGAAGAGTGAGTGTAATGGGTGGGAGCAGTCCTTGTTAATGTTACTGGCTCTGTTAAAGCAACAGGTTTGATAAAAATCCTTTGGGTGGTGGGGGGTTGGTAGGGCACACCAATAACCTCAGTTGCTCTCACTATCCACTGCAGTGTGTTACAGTCTGAGACATTACAGTTCCCATCCCATTGTTGCACTGATTTAGTGAATATTTTCCATACAGGTAAATAATAGTTACCAGTCATTGCTGCAATAGCAAAAGCAGAAACCTGCAGAAAGTAGCATGTCCTTTTGTGTATTTACATTTTGACTGACATTTGCACAGTCAAACCCACCTGATGCACAGTACACCAACAGTTCAGTCCTCTGCTGGCAGGCCTTCATTGAAGTAATCATTCTAAAAGTTTTTGTACAGTCGGTTATTAGCTTTGATACAAATCCGCTGCTTAAGAAAACCTAACCTGCTAATCATGTAAGTATTCATCAAGCAAAGTCAAAAGTGTTTAGTTTTATTTTTTTATTTGCAGCTTGTAGCTTGAAATCTTGAAACCCTCACAAACCTAGTGGTTAATAAAGCAATGAGCCAAAATAATTTCTGAAGTACAAATAATGAGTGATATACTGTACCTCTCAGTCTCAACATTTTAATTCTGTCATCAAGCAAAGGAACAACTCTGACAGAACTCCTCCCAACAAACCAGCATTTAGACTTACAGTTCCAAAATAACTTAGAATTAGAGATCCAAAATGATTAGAGCTCCAAAATGACTTAGACTTAGAGTTTCAAAATGACTTAGAATTAGAGTTCTAAAATGACTTAGAGCTCCAAAATGACTTAGAGTTCCAAAATGACTTAGACTTACAGTTGCAAAATGACTTAGACTTAGAGCTCCAAAATGTCTTAGAATTGGAGCTCCGAAATAACTTAGAATTAGAGTTCCAAAATGACTTAGACGTAGAGCTCCAAAATGACTTAGAATTAGAGTGCTAAAATGACTTAGACTTAGAGCTCCAAAATGACTTAGAATTGGAGCTCCAAAATGACTTAGACATAGAGCTCCAAAATGACTTAGACTTAGAGTTCCAAAATGACTTAGACTTAGAGCTCCAAAATGACTTAGAATTAGAGCTCCAAAATGACTTAGACTTAGAGTTCCAAAATGACTTAGACTTAGAGTTCCAAAGTGACTTAGACTTCGAGCTCCAAAATGACTTCGATTTAGAGCTCCAAAATGACTTAGACTTAGAGTTCCAAAATATGCTGATTATATGGAAGATGGTGCTTTTATTTTTCAACATGAGCCTGAAACTGCAGAGGATCCTGTCACTCTGAAAGACATCCTGCCTGGTTCCTGTCCCCAAAAGGCTCTGACTTCACACATCACGAAGATACTGGAGAGACTTATCCTGAAACATCTGCGTCTGCTGCCTTGGCTGGACCCCCTACAGTTTGCTTACCAACCCTGTATCATATTAATATTTGTCATTTAGTTTTCACTCGGATCGTGCAATATTACTGCTTTTATTTACTCACCTGTATGTCATTGAATATTTGTTTCATTCTCCCAACACCTGCTGCCATCTCTCTTTATTCATGGCACAAACACTGTCACTTCTCATAACCACTTGCACTAATAATGTTATTTTATTATATCTGCCATAGTTATTACTTTTTTAAGAGATATTTTGATATTATATTTGCACTATTACTACTGTTCTCTTCTTTTTAAACTCTTTATTGTCTATCTTTATTTCCTCTTGTTGCATTGAGCATGTATAGCACAAAAGAATTACCCTTATTTTAGGAATGACCAGTAATGAAAATCTTACTCACAGCTCAATGGCAAACCTGCTAGCTAATAAGTTAATGCATTTGATGTTTTCATGAAAAGACATTTTAATGTTATGTTTATTGATGAAAAATATGATAGATACAGTAAATGTTTTACTTTCATATTGCCTGTTGGCCCCAGAATAGGCTCCGGGTACCTGCAACCTTAATGGTGATTAAGCAGTTACCAAAAATGAATGAATGATTGTTTTACTTTTAGTAGTTCATCTGAAGTCTTTTGTGTCCTGAAATTGCTCATCTTAGACATGAGAACCTACTACTTTTACATTGGTTAGCTGAACCATTTACCTGATTTGATTCATGGAAACATGGTTTCCAGAATCCTGTTTTGTTCACTTTAAATGGGACTGTATTACTTTGGATGTTCTTAATCATGTCTGTACTAAACAACTTCTTATTTCTACATTTAAAAAGTTTAAAATATGCTCCTCTGTGTGCCCGATTTATAAGTACTGTTGATGCCACCAGGTAGCTTAAACCAGACATTTAGAGACATGATCATATCATGTTCATAAGCCAGTTTTATACACTCAAAACACCGTTCGAAATATGAAAACACTCTTTTTAAAATTTTGACCTACACTACATGGCCAAAAGTGCATGGTCATACTTTTTACATATTGGCAGTAGAAGCAGTCAAAAAATGTAATTACCTTCCAACAGGTCACTTGTCACATTTCTGTCGTGCTAGAGCTGCCCAGGGACATTGTAAGTGCTGTTTTTGTGAAGCGCGGACCAACTAGGACCACATAATTTTACAGAAACCAAGCAGGTTGGTATGGTGATTATTAATAAAGTAGACAGCCTGTTCTCCGTGAGTAAAGGAGATTAAATGCTTTCTTGGAGATCCCCATTCATGGTGCCACATAGATGTTTGCTACAGCTCGCTTTCAGCTTTGCTAAACTGTACTTTTAGTGAGTGGACGATTGGAGGGTCTGGGATTTTATCTAGATCCAAAAGATCATTTTGTTATTCTTGATCTTGTTCCAAACAATTCTGACTTCCTTATTTCTTCCTAATTGCCAAGATTTTGTTTATACCATTTGTGACTCTTGCTTACTTTTACATAACATTTTCGAGGGCACAAGATTTGAAGTCTCAGTAATGCAATTAGGAAACGCATAATGAACTTGCGCAGCCTTATTGCACAATTGCATGTGATGTTGAGTAAATATTATCATTCAGGCGGGATGTTGTGAGCAGTGCCTTCATTACGTTTCCTAGATTAGCATCAGTGTTGTTAGAAACATCACAAAACCCCAAACCAGGGTCTGCGTGACATCTGTGCTTACCATTCCTTTCAAAGTCTCCTTTACAGGTCACAACCCGTATGACCTCAAGACCACTTCAGGCCAGATTTTAGAGACCCAGTGTTTGAAATTCCCAATTTTTTGGTCTATGGGGTATTTTGAGTCTTCATTCCTTCTGAATGTGGGGGTTTCTATCTCGTATTTTTTTCTGGGTCTATGGTACTTTTTGTTTGAATGAACAACAGCTGTTCCTGCACATCACGTAGCCCAAACATGGAGAGTTAAAGCATTTAACAGACACTTAAGTTATCTGCTGACCATTCTACTTTTTTGTTCATGTTTTAGTTGCTAAAAGGTTAAATACTGTTGAGAAATAACTCCAAATAAGAAAATTCAACATCAGAGCCTCATGTCCTCTGGGGCCAATGGGTGTGAAGCAGGGACAGGAAAGATCACAGATAGAGATTGTGGGTATCAATCCTGCTACCTTTCACACCCTAAGTAAGTCAAGTCAAGTAGGTTCTGTAACATATATACTAGTGGTGGGCCGTTATCGGCGTTAATGTGCTGCATTAACGTGAGACTCTTAACGCGCGATAAAAAAAAATATCACCGTTAATCTGTTCACAAAGTTGGGTTGGGAGCTGGGTCTGTACTACGCAAGCTATGATGTCTTTCACAGCTTGCGTGGATTTATTCTCTGTCTGTTTGTCTGTCTGTTTGTTTCTCTCTCTCTCTGGCTCGGGACTTTTCCGGATCGCGCCCGTTTTAAACTTGTCTCGCTCTCTCTGTTTCTCTCTCGGTTGCTCTCTCTTCCGCGTGGGCGCGCTCTCTGTGGCTCTCTCTCTTTCTCTCACTTGTGACTTTTCCGGAGCGCGCGGATCATCTCTCTCACTTACTCTCTCTGTCTTTCTCGCTCGCTCTCTCTTTCTCTCTCTCTTTCTCTGTCTCTCTCTTTCTCTGTCTCTGTATCTCTCGCTCTCTCTTTCTCTCTTTTACCTTTTCTCTCTGTCTCTCTCTTATTCTCTCTGTCTCTCTCTCTAGTTCCTGACTTTTCCGTATTTAAACCTCGGATCTGGGGGAACATTTGGAGGCATATTTATGGTTTACACTATAAAAATTTGGCCATTGGGATCATTATTTTGTGGGTGGGGGGCTTCAGACCTTCGGCAGAATTAAAATGAACCATTTTAATTAAGATTAATTTAGATTAAAATTTCTATCTAGATTAGTCTAGATTAATTCCAATATTACAATTAGATTAATCTAGATTAAAAAAATTAATCTATGGCCATCTCTAATAAATACACATTACACAGAGAAATGAAACAACATGCCTCTAGGACCATGGTACAACAAAACAGTAGAACAGAACAGAACGCAAGGCCACATGTGCAGACAGGATAAAGAACTAAAAAAAAGAGCAAGACTACAACTAGATGAAACAAGACAATATGACATTTAGTGCAATTGAGAACAGCTACGGTAAATATAGTATTTTGACAGATTAAAACTGTATTCTAGCAGCAGAGAGTTGTGTGCAAAGATGCAAAATTTACATGTGGAAAAAATGCAGAACAGCAATAAATATGCAAAGAACTTGGTGCTCCACCGAGGAGCCGCCGATGCTCAGTGGGAAGTTATCACGTTGTGAAGTCAAACATCTCCTTTGTTTTATCTACATTCAGGGACAGGTTATTGTCTCTCTACCAGTCCATCAGCTGTTTCACCTTATCGTTCCTGCTGATCAAACCCACCACAGTTGTGCTATCAGTAAGCTTGATGATGCACCTCTGCAGTCATCCACAGCTTATGTTTGGGATGTGTGCTGATGTTTTTCGGAGACTACAGGCACATCTGACGAGCAGCCTGTAGTCTAGGAAGAGCATGATGGAGAATCAGATGTGGTGACAACTTGAAATAGTAATAAAATAATCATTGTCAGTAATTATGTGCACTAAGGGAATGGAGTGTTGTACTAATATTGTGTTGTCTCATCTGTTTGAATAAAAGTTTAGAGTTATTCCATCACCAAAGCCTGCTGAAGTTTCTTGCAATGTGCAAGTCAAGTCCATGAATCCATACATTTCAGGTATTCATGTGCAAAGCAGTGTAATTTATTTCAGGTTTAATATAGTTTGCAATTATTCATTAGGACTACTTAAAATTATTTATGTAATGGCAATGTATAAAGAAATGATTCCTGAATAAGTTTTGTTTGTGTGTAGGTTTTGGTAATTTAAGAATTTTTAGATTATGTATTTATTTGCACGTGTTTAAGCATGAATTTTGTACGTTATTTATATTGTTTGCTATCTAGGGTTAAAGGATGTTATGTGTATTATTTGTGTCGAATATTAGTTTATTGTGTATATTATGTGTGACAGGATGAGGTGAAAGTTTAGGAGGAAACAGAACTCAAGCATAAGAGCGCACAGAAGGACAACAGAGTAGTAGTTTTAGGCCTAGCATGTGAGTGTGTATTTTATTTCTAAAGGTAATGTGTTAATGTTACTGAGAATATTAATGTGATTCTGGATTTATTTGAGTTTTATCAGCGTATTGCTTATTACTTTTGAGATACTTAGTTAAATGAAAGTGACCATTCTGACAGACGTGAACACAGCACAGCACATGGTGTGAACATCAGAAATGCTTCCTCTGCATTTCACTAAGTGAAGCATCAGGCAGTCAGGAGGTGAGGCGAGTTTAGTGTGTTTAGGATATTGTTTAGGATATTGTTGATTATAGGAACGTTTTCGGTGTCCTTTAGGTTGTATACATACAAACTGAATAGAAGTGGAAGGATCCATTAATTTTATTGGATAGAGAACTCGAGACTCCCTTATATCACCTGTTATAGGGCTACACACGCGCATCTCCAAGTGAAATAGGGATTAATAGGTCATAACTTAAGTTGTGCTTTCAAAGGTTAAATGTGAATGAGAATATACAGTGGTACACTGCAAAAACTCCTGATCTAACTAAAACTTGCAATCTTATTTCCAATTTCTTATTTATTTCAGATTTGTTTTGCTCTTATATTGTATATAAAGATTGTTTTAAGATATTTTTTTCTATTTAAAGAAATCTTTAGACTAGAAACAGGTGAAATTATCTGTCCATGCAGTGAGATATTTACACTTGATAAGATTTCTTGAAATATGGAAAACAATACCTTAAACAATCTTAATAGCCTTACACAGTCTGCTCTTATATAGTATAGTATTCTCAAAACAAGAACAAGAAGCCTTTTAGGCTAGAAATAAGATTGTAAGTCTTAGTTAGATCAGGAGTTTTTGCAATATACTCTCAGCTGATTTTTGTTTTGAGTTGAGAACTAAAATTCGGGTTTCGAGCTTTTGTGCTTGCAGTTATTTCGCAAAAGTTCCTTTATACATCCATGTGTTCAAAGAAAGTGAGTGCGAAGGACAGGGCTGAGAAAAAGCAGATGATGTGCATTGAAATCAAGAAATAAATTAGAAAAACATGACCAAGGTGTGCGAATCAAAAATATTTTCGAAACAGCGGACATCTACCCATGAAAATATGGAGAAGCTGCTGATGGTGTGGCTGACGGAGAAGCAGCTTGCAGGAGATCCATAACAGAGGTGATAAACTGCAAGAAGACTCGAGCTGTTTACGCCAATTTGTTGCAGCAGACCGAGGCACTTTAGTGAACGAGGCATCGAGCGAGCTATTTAAAGCCAGTCAGGGCTGAGAATTTCAAAAAGAAGACCATTTATTTATTGCAGTACATTCTGTTGTACTGTGTTTTTATACAATATTCGTTATTTATAAGCACATTTTCTTATTTAAAAACAAAAATGCTGTTTTTTTGGATTCAGAGCGGATTAATGGCATTTCAATTCATTTCGATAGGGAAAATTAATTTGACATGTGAGTTATTTGAGTCACAAGCTCCGTCACGGAACGAATCAAACTCGTAAGTCAATTCAATTTTATTTACATATAAAATGTACTACCTATGTTATCATATATATTTTTTTATTTACATATAAGATTTACTACCTATGTTATCAGATTTTGTTTTTAAATTTACATACAAAATGTACTACCTTTGTTCTGTAAAGCAGCTTTACAGAAACCAGGGCTGAGCGTCTAGTGTGCCAAAGGCAACAGAAGCAAGGAAGAACTCCAGAAGAAACATCAGGTGGAACTATGACACAAAAGGCGATCCCATCCTCCTCTGGTTGACCTGGAGAGTGAGAAAGAGATGATCCTATGGAGATCACTAACAATGGAAGGCCTTTGTGTACATATTTAATTTCTGCTGAAAAGATGGGAGTCAATGGCTAACAGAGTAGGTACAGTTAGTCAGAAGACGTCGTTTTTGTTGGGTCTGAGTGAGGAATAGTTTGAGAGTCAACAGGATCAACAATCTCTGCCAGAGCTTTTGAACAGCCATTACCCTTGGATGGGGGAAGGAGCACACATAGTCCGTCGCAATCACCCAAGTCAGTCAAGTCCAAGCAACACCAGCGATGGCATATCCAGGATGAGGTGAATACCTGAAGGCCTAGTGGGGGTCTTCTTCGCTCAAACAAAGATTTATTTAATCTGCAGATGGAAGGAGTCGAAAGTCATCCAGGGCAGTCCTGGATTCTGAACTTCTCTCTGACACATACAGTCTGAGTCCAAGCATTTATTCACAGAACTGCCTAAGCTGTCATCAGTTCAAGGATGATCAGAGAACGTCTCTGTGCCTAGGCCCCTTATCACCCCCGAATACGTGAGTGAGTGAGGTGCCTCCTCGTCAGCATAGTTCAGATAGAAATCACAGCAACCCTGGACCTTGCTCTAGTGCTGTAAGATGAGTTTACTCCCCTCAGCCCATGCTGACAGAGACACTTAGTAAAGACATCAGACCATATCAGTTTCACAAACAGTAAGTTTGTAATGAATCATTGTCCTTTACCCTTTCAATCTAAAGAACATTTGCAACCCCCTCTTAATGATTAGTCAGCATGACCCTTCCCCAGGGGCGTAGCACCAAATTCTGGGCCCCATGCACAAGCAGTGGCCATGAGCCCCTATAAGCTCGAGGTTCACAACTACCTACAACTAACCTTAATACTAATCTAAGAACTCTTATATGTATAACAAAAAAAGCCTTATTTCACAACTTCTCTGAATTTCTGGTTTATTTGCAGAATGCTTTAAAGCCACCACTACGTCGCCCCTGCCTTTCCCAACACAGGTAAATCATTAAGAATCATTGGTTTTTTAATCACATCAATGAGTATGCTGATTTTCTTATTACACTATATGTGATTACAAATAATAAATGTAAATTTCCCTGACATTCCCCTCAGAGAACATAGGCCAAAGAAAGGGATGCAAGACTGTTTCAGTTTAGCTCTTTTTTGGGTACAAATTACTTAAAAATTCAAACTAAGACTGACATACCTTACTATAGCAGCCTAGCTAGAAAGGGCCGACTCAAGGAGTATAACTGACATAGGAGCACCCTGAGATACTGGGGAAAAAGTTCATTGTGAAAAACTGGACTAAACAAAACTGATACTTTGTCTGAGTCTCGAGCGTTGTTCAGAAGGGTATCCTGGAGCTGGGGGGCTTTATATGAAAAGGTTATTCCCCACCGTAGGTCTTATAATTCTGGGTACGAGTTCACAGCCAGCACATGGAGGTTTGTAACAAGAAATAGGTTCACAGTGGTGTTTGGGTGGAGGGCCATTCAGGACTTTATAAGCCGATGGTAGAATTTTATAATGAGTATGAAATTTTATCAGATCCCAGGGAAGTCTTGATAATATTGGAATAATAGGGTCAAATTGCCTGGTTCTAGTGAGGACTGCCACATTCTCGATTAGTTGAGGCTTACATGTTAAGACATTATAGTAATCGAGGCAACAAACTAGTCTGCATCATTTAGGGATGGTCCATTTCTTAGCTTAGAAATATTTCATAGATGAAGAAAAGCTTAGTAATAGGATCTATATGTGCATCAAATGATAGATCTGAGTTTATATTGACAAGAAGATTTTATACAGTTATCACTGGAGAAGCTGAGGTACATCTAAGGCTGAGAAGATCAAGCGTTGGACCTAGACTGTTTGTTTCTGGAAGCTTTCTGGCACCTAAAGGAAGGTCATCTGTTTTGTTCTGCTTTGAGCAAGTGAAAGTTATGTGCTATTCAGTCTTCTATATCATTTATGTAATCTGCAGTCTTATGTAACCTTTATCATCTGGGTTGGCAGAGATACAAAGTTGTGTAGCAGTGGAAGCTAATCTCATGTTTTCAGATGATAATTCTAAATGGCAGCATGTACAATGTAACTAAAAAAGGTCCTAGAACAGAACCTTGTGGGACACTAATAAAATCTTTGTCGGCGGACAATAGAAGATTGTTTACTACTTTTATTATATTACTATTTTGGTGCTGTAATGAGGCCAGAAACCTCATGTGTGCAATTCTTATGCAAAAGTAAACATACATTATAGGAGAAACGTATTGGGATGCCTGATCATTAAACAAACATGGACTTTAATGGCATTGCATTCAAAACCTTAATATGGAGTTGGTCCACCCTTTTTGCAGCTATAACTACTTCCACGCTTCCTGGAATGCTTTCCACAAGATTTTGGACTTTTTCTGTGGGAATTTGTGCGCATTCATTCTGCAGAGCATTGATATTTAATCTCTGTTCTAGTTCATCCCAAAGGTGCTGGATGGGGTTGAGGTCAGGGGCTCTGCACAGGTAAATCAAGTTCTTCCACACCAAACTACCATTGTCTTAATGGACCTTGCTTTGTGCACTAAGTTGTCTTGGTGTGCTGAAACATTAAGATTACACTTAACTGGATGTAAGGTGCCAATTAATTCAATAATCCCAATAATATCCTTATAGTGTAGATAAAGGTGTTGGCTCCGCTGCCACTAGGAACGTGGAACAGAGAAAGAGAAGGAACATAACCCAAGTAAGACTCAAGACATCAAAATTCAGATCAATGATTTTATTCACAATAACAGCCAAACAGTAAGGCTTGAAGGAGGAGGGATAATTGCTTAGAGCTGGTTGTCAGGGTTTGGGCTACGCCCCTCAGTTCTAGACAAATATTAATGTTACAGCATACAGTATAATTTGAAACACTTGCATTCAGCTTTCTGGCCACAGTTTGGGGAAGTCTCTGGGCACAAAATGACATTCATAAAGATTTGGTCCGATGAGTCTGGCCTGGAGGAACTCCAGAGGATGCAAAGACCTTTGACCCCAACCCACCTGAACACCTTTGGGAAGAATTGGAATGTATATTTTGAGTTAGGCCTTCTTTGTGTGTCCTCACTAATTAACCTTTGACTGAATGGGCCCATTTTCTCACAGATAGACTCTAAAATTATGTTGAAAGCCTTCCAAGAAGAGGACATTGTTTTTGAAAAAATACTAATAATCGCATGCCATTATGATTAATAGTTTTTCTTTCCCAATAAAACATTTCATAATAACAAAGAAAAATGCTTCATCTAAAATGTGCTCATTTCAAACAGTCTGTAGTTCATTTAAAATAATCCGGGTTGAACAGAAATTAGCAGCTACTCTTACTGTAACAATGAACACAACCATCACAAACTAGCGATAGAACTAAAGATGAGGGAAACTACACCAAGCTAAAGTAAATGGATATTAGACATTTTTTAACAAAAAAATAGGTTTAAGGAGAATTTCATAGATGAGCTCACACACAAGGTTGACCGATCTCCAACTACGAGCCAGCATGTATCCGCTAGCCGGAGGGGCGGGGTGGCTGAATTAGGCACTGAGGATCTGGGCACTGACAAGCCGAATCAGTGTCAGGCCTCTCCCCTGTTTTAAAGCACTGTTTTAAAGCACTTTAGAACAACACACACCAACACTACATTTG
>JBBPDH010000037.1:11127138-11148947 GCA_037974565.1 Clupeocharax schoutedeni
CCAGGATGCGCGATAGCTTTTTTCCACAAGCCATCAGACTCCTGAACTCACTCCCAGCCTTCACACTTCCCCTCACACACACACCTGGACTGTGAAATAACTAACCCAGTTGCACCATTGCACCTTACCCGACTATGCTGCTACATGGACAATCTTATCTTCTGTTGCATATTTGCACATATGCCGCATTGCACAATATTGCACAAATTGCACATTATTTTGAATATATATTTTGAATATCCACTATATTTAACACTCCCCATTACTATATTTAACACTCCTTGTCTTGTCTTAAATGTATGTATGTTATAACTGGAGCCACGTCGTCTCGTCTCTCTATGTACCTGTACAGTATATAGCAGAGATGACAAAAAAGTTGACTTTGAATTTGACTTGGCTTGACATTTATTTTATATAACCACTCAGTTATTATGATGGTGCCTCTCTCATTAGGAATGTTTTAGCATGATCATTTGATACTTTATACAATTTAGCAAGCTGTCACGGCTTTTTTGTTTGTGATTTTTGCCCTGAGTTTGCTGTCCTGTTTATTTCTATTTCTTATTTTGACATTATGCCTTGGTTCTGTTTGTGTCACATGTTTTTTGGTTCCCCACCTGTTTCCTGTTTGTGTTCCCCAGCTGCATCATGTTTCTCCTTGCCCAGTCCTGTGTATATAAGTTTTTGTCTGTCGGTTATTCCTGATGTCTCCATCTGTCCCGAGTGGGGCTGCAAGGCCCGCACTCGGATTTACATCGGGGGAATGAGCAGACTGACAGGCAGGACTCCATGCAGTGGGGTTTATTGAAAGGAACAAAAAAGAACTTAAACAGGCTCTGAGGCCTTCCAGTATTTAAAGCAGACAAACAGGCAGGAACCAGGCAGGGAAATGAGGTGATGGAGAGGAATAACCTCTCCGCCTAAGGAATAACCGACAGACACAAACTTATATACACAGGACTGGGCAAGGAGAAACACGATGCAGCTGGGGAACACAAACAGGAAACAGGTGGGGAACCAAAAAACACGTGACAAACAGAACCAAGGCATAATGTCAAAATAAGAGTCCACAGAAATAGAAATAAACAGGACAGCAAACTCAGGGCAAAAATCACAAGATATACATTCTAGTGTTTACTCTCATGTAAATAGTGTTTACTCTCGCCTGCACATAGATATATTTTGCTACTAAATGATTTACTCTTTATGTTTATGTTTAAAAATAGTCTGGGTAAAGACAATTAATATAAATCTCTCTACTGTTTGGTGCATGCATACTTCTTTACATTAAACTTGTCCCAAAAAATTAAGTGGTCTTCTCCTTAGAGGAAGATTATGAAGACGTTATTGTGAAAGTCTGTTGCACTTAAATTTAACCCAGTGCCAGAAATTTTTTTGTAAGTACAAAATAATGTATGCATCAGAAAATGCACTTGCAAATTTTACATAGTTAGCTAGTAAATATGTACTTACCATACAATAAAATAACATTATTGTTTTTGCTATGAGAAATTATGAAAACATGGAGCTGATGCACACAAAGAGAATAACATACTAACATACCACTCGGCACTACAACCAAAATTAATATGGTGTTCCTCCGCAAAGTCGGTTCAAAGTTTGCGGCCTCAGTTGTTTGCCATTTTTTTAATAATATAAATGTTTCCGTACTGTGGAGAGAAACAGAGAAAAGGTGTCTTGGGATGGTGAAACACTGCTGTACTCAGAGATGGGAGTCAACTTTACATCATATTAGCTTCCAGTTAAAGACAAAAGAGTCAGTTGTCTAATTTTCAAAGCAGACCTAGAATTTTACATAGAGTGTGGTACCTGTGAGAGCCTATAACCAAGAAAAAGGATTATAGCTAAACGTAACATATAAATAACTAGAAAAAGCATTAACTTCAACGAGGCAAAAAAAAAAAAAAAAATCTGAAGACATGCAATGTGTTACCTTGTATTCCATCATTAAGGAGGAAAAGTGCTGTGAAGGCAAAAACTGTGATATTAAGAGGGTTTGGACCATTTTGTGCATCATTGAGCCCATAGGCTGGAATAATTTTGGTAGATTCTAACTGCAGCATATGTTTAACATCCCATAAGACGTGGCAGAATTAGTTGCTCTGACTCAATTATCTAGTCATCTAGTCAGTTGGATCAATTTTTTCCTGCTTTTACACTTCAAGAACTGACAGTTTACTTGCTGCCAATCCCACCCACTGGTGCGTGTCATTTAACAATATAATCAATGTTATTCAGTGCACCTGTCAAGTGCTTTTTGATGTCTGACTGGTGTAAAGACATACAGATACATTAATTGGATATGCACATTTCAAAAGTACTTACCAGATTATAGTTCATATTTGACAAAATTATTTTTAACACATTTCTAAGCTTGGCAGGTTTCTAGGTTTTTTTAAATAAAGCAGGTTTCTTTTAAATAAAGCATCTGGTGATAGTTGATCGTTAAAACTCCCTGTGTGCTCCTCCCCCATTCAAGGGCGACTGCTGTTAAACTCAGGCAGAAATGATTGGTCTAACAGTGATTATGTCTGTACAGGAAGACCTTCAATTGTTATTTTTACCATAAGACTCTCTTACTTTCTTTTCAGGTCGAACTGAGGAGGACAGGTTTCCAGTCTTGGTTCCTCCCGAGGGTTTCTCCTCCTCCCAACTGTCACCTTTGGCTCACTAGAGGCTTGGACCTGGACTCTGTAAAGCTGCTTTGTGACAACTATGGTTAAAAAAAGCGATATATACATTTTAACTTAATGTAATTGTTTTTCCGGAGCCCATTATGCCTTAGGAAAAGGTTTATTAACTTGGTTACTGAGTCTATTGTCGGACAAGGCAGAAGCCATTTATGATTGATGATAGTCTTGGACTCCTCCTCCACAAAACTCTGCATTGAATATTTGGGGAGAGAAATAGTGCAGCATATTTTATTGCTCTAGAAAACTCCAGGAATGTATTAAATTCTACTTGTATGTGGCTTCTTGGTAACAGAAACTCAGTTTCACAGTGAATTCTTTTGCTGATGTGACTTTCAGGGGCAGTATGGACAAACGCATTTAAAATAAACAAAAAGCTGTGTGTGTGTTTTATAGTTCTATAGTTTTGCTACTCTTACTTTTGTTCTGTTCGTGTTCTGCCCTAACAATGGAAATGTTCCACTGTGAGACTGTGAGAAGAAAGGTTATGCTGAGTTTATTTTCTATTCACTTACCTGTTCACTTTGCTGCTGTAACAATGGAAATTGGTGGATACCTGTGTTATTAATAAAGGGTGATCTTGTCTTATCTTAAATTATTTTATATAATGGAACTCAACAGTGAGCACAGATAATGAGGAACAGATTATTTTTATGCCCTGTGCACATCAGTGGACCTGTTTTTGTGTGGCCTTAATCTGTGCGGTTAAGATGTTGTTACTCACAGATGCTTTTACTGCACAATAACAGCAGCAGGGAAGCTTAAGCATTGATGCTGAAGGTCATTTACTGTAATAATTTAAGGCAAAAAAAGGGCTTAAACGATAGTAGGTTGTAATCAAAACATTTGGTCATGTATCTATATATATATATATATATATTTACATATTGATATTGCAAATATGCCTATGCATCTGAACCCATTGAGATCCTACTTCATATTGGCTACTTTGGTTGAGGCAGTTTTCTGACGAACCACTGTACCACAATGTACACAATACTGTCCACGAGCCCCAGCTATTTTGACAACAAAATTTATTAGAAGAATAGTGGTTTTCAAAAGAAGGTTATAGCATCCAGTGAATACTAACACAAGGTTACAATTGAAATGGTTTGCGAAAATGGCATTTATTCCTAATCGAATAAAACATAACCAATAAAACTTACACATGCACAAAAATGTATGTAACCAGCTTGGATGGATTAATCTATTTTAGTGTTTGTGTGTATGTGTGTGTGTGTATGTGTGTGTGTGTGTGTGGGGGGGGGGGCTTGTTACAAATTAGGACACAGCGTATTCATTAACCCAGCTGTAAAATCAACTTTCATTCAAACAGAAAAAAACAAATAGTGCAATCAAATCAGCATAATTGTGATCCTCGCAATTGCCCAGAACCACAGACATCATAGCCTAGAATAAAATTTCACACAATACCAAAAAAAAAATGATATACACAAATAAACTACAGTACAATAAAACTGTGTACATTTTGTTAAAACTGTAAACAGTAAATATTGAAATGAGGTCCATTCTGGTTATAGAGTGACTGTCTTCAGAGGACTGGATTGACAGGGCCAGTGTCATAAGGTCTGTAGTCGTTCTCTAAAAAAAACTACTCAGATGTGTGTTTTGAGGTATACTGAAATAAAAGACAACCACAGAAATGCAACACCGAACCCTAAATTGAAATACCTGGGAACCAGCTGGTCCGGCCTGCTTTTAATAGTTAGCATGTAAGTATTTCATTTTTGGACATTAAATCTATCATGCCTGTATTTACTTTTTCAAGACCCATGCATGAAAACGACTCCTTTTTTATTTGCATCTAAAGAACTGCAAACCACAATGACACCAGGAATGTAGAAAGAGTTGCCGAACATGGGGTTCAAATTTTAGAGCAACAAATCTCTAGCGTGAATATATTTTTAAGCAGTAAAGGAGGACATAATGCTTTATTGTTGCGTTAGATGATTCCCCAACTAACACCTGGTAATGAAATGAATGGAGATTTCAACTGTGCTGGAATCAGGAACTCCATATATGGAGTTGGACATCCGTGGATTAGAAAACGAGAGTATAAAACGGAGAGAAAAGTTTGTTGAGATTCAGAAATATCGTTTTTTCAGGCAGTTTCTTAATCTGAAATACTTACATGAATATCTATATTGGTTACAAATTATATCTGCTTGACAGCAAATGCTCAGAACAGCACTCGTGCTAAATAACAGGTTTTAAACTTGAGTGCTCGTTAAGAGCAGGAACACTGCGGTTATAAAGTGGTAGAGTGGTGTATTGTCACAAGGCATATGAGGCACAGTGTGTAGAGAGGAGTGTAAATGCAGCTGAATGCACCAGTCAGAGTGACGCTTTGTACCTGAAACTTACTTTTCTCTGTATTCTGTAAATATAGTGAACGTCAGTATATTCTAACATTTGGAATTCAAAGAGTAATAGAACATTTTAAAGTTAACAGCAACACACCTGCCAAATGTCGTTTCAGAAAGAGGTAAGTTTAATTGGAAAACAAACAAAAAAAAAATTGAAATTGTAATTGAATTAAAACTGACCACTAGGCCACAATCTTAATAAAATACCTGAATAAATTGAATCAACGTATCATTCGTCCCTGAGGGGTTGGCGGTTGTGGCTGAACTGTAGAATAAACGAGAGTAAAAAATGAAATAGATAAAAGGGAAACAAGGGCCTGTTTATAGGTGAACATTTCAGCTTGATAGATGTTTGTCTCTTCAGAATCTAAACATGGTAAAAATGTTAAATAACAAATATTCATCCAGAAAGATAAATAAATTACAGACTCCCACAATCTGACCACATCCACACTTATTTTTCTTTTTCTTTTTTTTTTTTTGTTTGATATTTAGTGTGCACGAGACAAATAAGAACAGCTTTATCAAGCTGTTTAGAGAGAAAGCGACTGCAGCAGATTACACCTTGGGCACATTTCCTCACTTATGTTGATGTAAGCATGATTTTACATTTGTTTAATGGCTATCAAAACCTTGAAAACAACTGTAGCCATCGGACTCATAAGCCTCAACTTACTACAAGCATGCAGAAATAATAGCAATAATAGTAAAGCAAAACAGGTTCTTGTTTCTACTGAAGAGGAAAATCAATAATCATCAGTAATTGACACTGTACATACAAGTACATAATTTATTCCGAGTCAAACTCTTGGCGGGTGGGTGGGGAGCGGGGGTATATACATACGATCAAAGTGGGAAGGGAACGAGCAAAAGATTTTCTATTTACACCCAAACAGTATGCCATTTGTCATTTCCATCTGTTTTTACAGCATTGTGCACAACACCCCACTGTTTCTTCATTGGCAGTATTCCTGGATAAGAAACGTTATTTTTTCTCTTTAAACTCACACGGAGACCAACGTCCTAAAACCAAAAACTCGAGCAATGTACAGAAACTAGAAAACGGTAATGGCTGAAGAAGAATTGGGACTAGTATACTGCACGAAAACATTTGTTCCCTGAATCAAATGAGGAAGAGATGCATCCCTTTCCTTAAAAACATCTACATGACTATACAGAACATTATATACAATGTATTCTGATGGGCATATATTCATGAATACCTTAAGCTATTACTTTCTTAAAATATGTATACTTATATAAGAGGTTTTGTTTGTATCTTAAGGTTTTTTTACTTTTACATTCAGTTTTGGTGAAAATGGAAAAACAAAAACAAAAACTTTGGAAAACAACAGCCCACAAATGAAACTGCAGCTCTCTCACTGACCACTAATTCTCACTTTTTGTATGTTAAAGTTAAGGAAACAATTACAATTAGGCAATAAAAATAAAACGATCTCCCTTTGACAAAAAACATGCAGGAGACCCAAATGTTCCCACCCACTCAGTAAATGCAGATTACCACTATATCAGGTCCTGGAAAAAACCCACTCATATCAAGTGCATTTCTATTTTATTATTCTAGAGAATGAAAAGGATAAAAAGGAAAGTGATGAGGCCTCCACTGTGTGCTACAAGGATTATGAAATCATTAAAAATGAGGGGAAAAAATATAAATAAACACACACAGGGCTTGGAGAAAGACGAAGGGACTGTAGCTTTCTATTAAAATATGGAGGTTGTCAAGAATTACAAGTATTTATTATCTGAGGTATTCTATGTTGTCATTTTTTTAATAGATCACAACACCATAACATACCGCACAAACAGAGAAAACAAATAAAAATGCCCTTCTATTCAACATGGACTATAGAGGGGACCAAAGAGTGAAGTTCAGTGTCCCTTTCTCTGTTCCCCCAGTTGGCTGATACTGTATTTTACAATCCTTGCTGTATATAAAGCACTGAAAGAAGAATATTTGGCTGTATCTTTTGCAGTTCGTCTACAAAAGGCCATTGAGTCGGGGAGTCTTACTAAGTTCAGTTGCCTGGCTGTTGGGGGACAGCTGGTGTCTTTGGCCAGAAACAACAAAGCTCAGATTCATTTCGAAATTGTACAGTAAGGGGTTTGATAATCAGGTTTTCGGAGATTATAACCACTTTTGTCAGGAAGGAAATTCAAATAAAAATCCCCAGTATTGAACTGAACCACACATAGCCGTGAACAATGGACACAGATTTTGTCTCTTCTGTGAGTGGAACTGAAAATCGAGCATCGAAAACTTTTAAGAATACAAACACACACAAAAAAGAAGTAAAATCCTTCACATGTCCTGATTTTTCTCCAAAGCTCTCTCATTTTCTTGCATATGAAACATATGAAATCACAATAAAATATGATATTTTTTTTGTTCCCGAATATTTAAGTCAACCAAACTTTTGTTTTGAGCAGATAACACGCATACATCCATATATATATATTTTTTTTTTTTTTGGGGGGGGGGGGGTACGGGGGGGTACCACAGAAAGCTTTAAGCACAAAAATAACCCTTCTGGACAAGAATCAGACTAAATGAGTATTTAGCTCAACCAGATATTCCATAAACTTCTAGAGATATTCATCTTAAGGCTGAATCACTGAAGGTACAATGCCAGCACTGCTTTATATGGCATGAAGAGTATTTACAGAAGCTGGAAGTATACAGGCTCCCGTAACACCTGGGTAGTGACGAATGCCAAACTGAGGACACTCGATCAAGAGAACATTGAACTTGTATAACATATAAGAAGATACTAATATTGGACAAAGAGGTGACGGAGGTAACTACGTACACAGAGTACCTGCAGTAGTGAACACGAACCTGCCTTACAGTTGAAAGTGTTTTTGCTACTCAACTTACAGCAGACAGAAGAAAAGCTTTGCACACACATCTTTGATTGGCCGGTTTCTCCTCTGTATCCAAAATGCTACAGTTTTCAGCCAGTAAGCTTCAGTGACGAAGCTCGCACCCTGACCGAACTCGCCGCCAGCTCTCCTCGACGTAAGCCCTCGATCCGCAAAACCACTGAGGTAGCAAAATAATGATATAATCTTACAGTCCAGGGGACTGCAAGGCTGGAACAGTCACCAATATTATACAGCCAAACACAGATCTGATGTCAAAGGCCAGTAAAAGCGTCTTCCTGCTGTACCATTGAAGCACAAATGTGTAAGGAGGTGAAGTTCAAGGTTCAGTCAATATTAGTCTGCAAGTGATGTACCACCCGAGTCATTTCTCATTTCCTCAAGTTTGTTCAATGTAAAAAAAAAAGAAACTAAATCTGACTTATGCATGGTTGGGAAAAAAGAAAAACATCAGCAAGGCTAAACATAAACTATATTTAATGTATTTAATGAAGACAAATAGCGAATTATAAGGGAAGGCACACCTTTATCTAGTCGAAACAATGCCACAAGCACCAGATTAGTGCTTGTAACCAGACTAATCACTAATCTAACATATCAGATTTAATTTGTGTGATTGCATCATTTGATTTTTATTATTCTTTTTATCGACAAGTAAAGGTGCCGTTTTTTCCCATGAGCTATTGAGAGATTTTGGAACCATCTTTTTTTATTTGGGACACTCTATTTAAATATTTCATTTCATATTTTTAAGTTTTTAACTTAGTGTTCATTTTTATAGCCTCAGAAACACCTGATCTGAGAAGCCATGTTTGGTTATTAATATTGTGAAATTATTCCACCAAACTTTGTAGGACAGAAGATCATTTTCTGTGTGACAGAACCAATATAAGTTTCTACTGCGTGACTTTATTTATTTAATTCCATAGATGCGGAAAAAAGATGAAAAGTCCTAAACAACAGTGATACTGAGTGTTCCTACTAGCTGCCACACATACTGTTTTTGGTCCCATGAGAATGAATACAAAATATGACACTTTGTTTTGCTTTTAATAACTTCATCACCATTAGTGGCGGTTTCCCCAAATATTAACACAAAGTTGTGTTTGAAGATAACAGATACTTTATGGGTGCCAAAAAAATTATTCATGATAATATAATGAGGGATTTCTTGGACCTTTCCCCAAGCTAGGGCAGCTGTTGCCTAAAGCTCCGGCGGAGATTGTTGCTCCTGATTCTGATATTTATGGATTACGGACTCTCAGTTCCTCTTCCAACAGTATTTACCCTCTGGACACTTAGTCAAACCAACTCTGTTAGCCTACCTGCCTATAACCTTGTTTACTGAGGCCCTCTTTCGTTATTTATACACTATTCTTGTTTCCTTTCTCTGGGTCGACCTGAGGAGAACGGGTTTCCCTTTTGAATCTCGGTTGATCCCAAGGTTTCTTCCAGCTGAGGGAGTTTTTCCTCGCCTCTGTCGCCTTTGGCTTATTCACTAGGGGCTCGGACGTGGATTCTATATGAAAAAAATTGAATTGAATTGAACAATACCTAAATATTCGTCCAGTTTATGGTTATTTCTCGAAATCTAGAACTTAAAAACCAACAGGCACACTTTTGTACTGAAAATCTTGAATGCGTTATCTTTTGTTCGACAAAGTTTGGTGAAGCTAAGAATAATATTTATATTCCTAGCTTCACGATATTCCTATACTTCACGATATAGCTTCAAGATACTAATGCACAAACATGGGTTCCCAGATTAAGAGTTTTTGGGAATGTAAAAAACTTACCTTAGTTTTCAGAAACCACATCGCTTGCTTCTGATTTGACACCAAATAACCAAATAATGTTTTATGGTTTATATGCGGTCTAACATTATTACTATATTATTTATAACTATGTGGGCTAAAATGAGATGAAGGTGTGCCTAACCCTCTCAGATTTACTATTAAGAATTTCTATTTATCAAAAACATTTTTGTATTGGGTGAGTAATGTTCATCCACCAACCATGCAACCATTAGTAAGATAAATTTAAAAGTAAAAAATTTTTTAAAAACCTTTAAAAATGCTCTTCTGTGATACATCAACCTGCTTTGACTGAATGTGCGGTGATCCTTCAGAGCCTGTGCGTGCTAATGTCAATGCAGGAAGGTTGCATTCAAAAGAGTTAAGTGAGTAACTACAATAAATCTTTTAGAACAAAAAAAGAGGCCTAAAACAATGAAAACACAAACCTGCTTCCATAGAATTATAGCCAGACACACTAATCAGAGTACAGTAAAAGTCCTGACTTGTAAAATTACCGTACAAACCAGCTGCTCTGGAGAGGCCTGACCTGAGGTAATGCTGTTAAACCGGATATACAGTGCAGAGCAAAGTCCTCTCACCTAGAAAAAGTCCATCTGAAAGTTTATCATGAAAATGAACTGAGGTTATAGCTGTTATTTTTTTGTCCCGTGTGTTGTACAGCAAAACAAATGGTTATACCTGAAGACAATAATTACAACTATAAACTCTCTCTGTATGTACAGATACACACACAAACTCACACACACACATACATACATTTACACAAAATCCATCCCTATACTGAAATGCAAGTTTAAATCACGGAGTCTCATTTATCAAAGTGTGCACATAACAAAATCCAACCCTGCGGTCACACACAAATAACAGCAGCATTTATTAAATGAGCAATGAATAATTTACTCATTTACCGAAAGAAACCCCACAATATAACTATATTTAATATGTATGGTACAACTACAGGTAACCTATGAAGTACATTCGAAGAAGGATAATGTATGCAAACATTTAGCTCAAACATGTAAAATACAACTTGCATTCTTATAACCAATAATTAAGAATTTTATCGTGAAACGTTCACTTTTAAATGTAATGTTTTTCTTTCCGCTTCTGAAACAGAATTACCACACGTTGAATTAAAACGAACAGGGAGAATTGCATTTGAAATTTAATTTCTATTATAATGTACTTGCTTACAGAGTAAGGCCTCGTCCCCATTGACGTTAAATCTTGGATGAATGAATGTGCTCTAAACGCCACACGCATTTTGTCGTTGCGTCTGTTTGATATCAATGAGGCGTTACACTGCTGTTCGTTTGACGACGTTTAACTCTGCCTGCAGCCCAATGTGCAGTTCCGTGTTTTACCTGTAGGGGTAGTAGTTATTATGTCCAGAGTGTTTACACCTGGATCGTCTTTGTGGGTAGTTTTGCATATTATATGTTAAAACGACATTCTTGTTTTAAAAATCCTCCGGATACACCGTCATAGACAGGAAAGGAACGAACATTGCCGCCAAAACTGGCTTTGTATAGAATTATGGGACATATTCCGTCCTCCAGAACGTCAACTGGATGCCATATTAACGCAATAGTGATGTTTTCTTTGTGTTTGTTAGGATTGACGTCAAGAAGACGTTGCATGCAGCGTTTATTTGACTCCATCCAAACATGCAACCGACCGTGTGCCGGGGCTGAGCACCAGCCTGGCTTAGATTTCCTCCAAAAACAGAAAAACGGTCGGCGTTCAGTCTGACGCCGCAGAAAACACCCCATTGAGACGCTGTGTGGACGAGGCCTAACTCCAACATGCCAAAGCTTCATGCAAGGCTGCCTAATCTCAGATTTGCCTTTTACATGTCATCTAGCTTGCATATAAAACTGCAGTGGATTTTTAAGATTTGCATTAATGAAAAATATTGCTTTTCTTTATTTTACAATATTCAGTCAACCTGTTACATATTTGACCACTCGGTACTACATTTCCTTTCATGTAAAAGTGGGAAAAAGTTTGTGCCCCTCGATTTATCTGCAGTTACACGGTTTCTGCATATATGTGGTTAGTTCTAAACACAAACACTCGCACAAAACAAAGGATCAGGTTTTATGCCTAAAAGTGTGCTTTTGCAGAGTTTAAGAATGAGACTGTGTACACACCACTGATAAATGAGACTCCTGTTCTGTATCTCAGGCAAGCAGGTGAGGAGAGTACCAGTAATGGTTTGTGTTCAATAGGGAAAAAGACAAACAACTGCTGTCCTTATACCTCAAACGTATGGTGACGCTTTAAAGACAACATGCCACGCAGGTAAAGCTTCATGTTCTCCGCACCAGGTGTATGTCCAGTTTTCTTTAAGATGGCTTCACTCTAAACGCGTTTGGTATGAGGCACACAGGAATATGCTTTCCGAGTTTGAGGTATAGCAGTTGGACAAAAAGCCACGTGTCTATATGTATATGCCTACACATTCCTAATCCAGGAAGTCAAGCCTGTGTTATATTTTCACTGTCACTATATTTTCACTATTGCTGGCCCTTCAATTTAATCTTTCCTGAGATACAGTACATTATATTGAAGGCTACGAGTGTGTGGTGCAGAGGAACAACCATTAAAATGCAAAATAAATAAATAGAAAAAGCAGAAAACAAAAAAAAAAAATCTATTTACTGTAGTATCGTACTTTATAGAGCTATATAAAGAGAGATTATGGCAACTGGTCCATTCCACTACATTCAAATGTGTGTAAAGAAGTGAATTTCTTGAAGATGATATAATTTTTGAGTTTTGGATGGGGTATCCACCAACATAGTGGCAAAATAAACTTTAAATAAAAATAATACACATAAAAATGGCATGCACCACATGCAGGTCTGATAGCTGATGATTAGATTTCTTATAATCCATCTTTCCAAATGAAACGTATTCATCCCTTTGGAAACAATTCACGTCAGAAAACCACGATGCATGTAATGAAACTCATCCCACTCCTCAATACAAAGTAATTTATGTCAAATTGATTTCATATTGTACCAAATTATTAAATAAATACAGTAACATTTACTATTAGGGACAGATTTGGCGTCCATTACAGATGAGAGTCTCTTTATCTGCCCTAGAAATTTTGGCCATTCTTCTAAACGTTGCAATTTGTTACATTTTGTAAAGAATTTTTCATGCTGAGTTAAACAGAGAGCTAAGATTTGACTGACTCTCAGGGTTACAAGAACATTTTAAGCCTTTTAATGCTGTTTAATTAAGTTCTGGATCAAAGGTATCCCCAAAGCAGAATATTGCCAACAGCGGTGCTCCTTAGATCACACAGTCTGCCCTCAAACTTTTGTCTCTCTCTTAGATTTTTCCCTCCAGCTCTTTTATGGAAGACTGGAATACATTTAGAACCACTCTGGGTCTTGGTGGCTTGTTTTATTACAGCAGTACTTACCCAAACAATAAGGCGGGGGTGTTTTAGCTAATATTTATTATATAAAACCAATTTTTAAATGTTCTGATTGGTATTTTCCTCTTTATGAATTTGCCAAAAATGGTCCTTGTTCTGTTTCCATGCAAGGAAATGTGTTTATTTAAATCATATGAGATTTTATATACATATATATATATATATATATATATTTTTTTTTTTTTTCCATTAATTTATTTATATTTATATTTTAAAAAATGGGAGGGATACTTACAACTCAATCGTTGATGTACTTATTTGACTGAATTACTTTATGCTTATGAGCAGTTGAGACATCACAGATCTCTGTTGCAATGCAATACAATGTAGGGGGTGAATACTTTTACATGCACACTTCTCTGCCTGTAACCATATGAACAGATTTTAATGACTGATAATAATCTATTAACATTACTCACGAAGAAGGGGAAAAAAGATTTAAGTGCTTAAACAATTTTTGAATATTGAATGTCAGTGCTAATTCCTAAGTGCCAATTAAATAAAGACAATATTCAACGATCGCAAATAGAGCATTTACAAAATAAATAAATAAATAAATAAATATAATACGATGCCACATGAACTTTGCATTTTGTGAGTCTGCTTGTATTAGATCCTAATCAGTGGTTTCAAAACAAAAACTACTTAAGTACAGTTTGAAAAGTTTTCAGACCAATGTGTGTCCAAGAAGACACAAGCAAATTCCAATTAGACACTTCGAATGCTCCGCATTAACGAGTGTTAGTGCATTTTTATGATACTGCAAAAAGTGGAACTTGTTAAAATCATCTGTAAAGAGCTGTACGAGTAAAAATACTTGATTTTACGCAATTTGTTTAGGCGATAACTGTAGCAGAATCTATGAAATGAGCTTTTTCATTTTCAAAATTTAAAACAAAAAAATTTCCATTTGTTATAGCGCCATCTTTATGTACGCGTACATGCCAATGTTGTACTAGAGCTTGTCGATTTTAATTTAAATAGAATAACATTAAATGTTATATATATAGCGGGACACAAATCGGCCATCCTATTGGTCAGTTCTCTTCAGGGCTGCTATTTTTAAACAATATCTGAAAGGCTTGTTTCTTAAAGGCCTTGCTTTTAATTTGCCATTTGAATGGCATCGATCAGCTTCTCAAGCCATTTAAATCCCAAACATTCGAAACCGTTTCATTTAATGGGTGCATGCCATTTATCTCCTGCACAAAAATAAATAAATAATAATAATAAATCAAATAAAATACACTGACAGAAGCGACTTCTCATCCGTTTTTGAAACGCTGAAGATGTTAAGTTTGATGTACAAGTTTGAAAAATAAAAAATAAATCCTCACAAACTGGGCGAGCACCAGGCAGTGATGGAGAGAAGAACTCCGACACACAGAATGCAACTCTCTGATACCGAAGAACAAACGGAACCAGACTCATCTGTTCTCTCGATGCAAGACGTTTAAAGATATCAGCCAAAAGGTAATTTAAGAGTAAGCAGACGACAGACAGTTCATTAAAAAAACTACAGATTTCAAGCGGTCAACCAGGGTAAATTGAAAGAGGTAATTGAAAGAAAAGAATATGTTTGGATCTGAGCTGCAGTATTAGTGTCTGTGAAGAGACTAATCCGCCTCTTTCCATCGTCCAGCTTTACTCTGCCTGCTACAGCAACGGCTGCTCTCAGCTCAAAACGTCCAAACATCTTCCTTTTGTAACAAAGTGCTATTCTTAGAGGTTTCCTGCCGAACTTTTTTTTTAAACGATTCACACACAATAATGTTTATTTTCCTACACAACCGAAGTTCTGCGTCTTCAATGGCTCAGCTAGGCCTCACATACGCCCTGCAGAACTTCCTGTCCGGACAGAATGCTCATATTTTACTGGGATGTTCTGCTTTTTCCTTTCTTCTGAATATACGAATGCTATATTTGTCTCAGTTGCCCTGAGTTTTAAGCGAGAGGAACAAATTATGTAGAGAAAAGGACCGTTTTTTTTCTTTCTTTCAGGACTGGCCTCCTATTACAATAATTTAAACTGCTCTACCCTCCCCCACCCTTCA
Organism: Clupeocharax schoutedeni; assembly: GCA_037974565.1. Classification (NCBI taxonomy): domain Eukaryota; kingdom Metazoa; phylum Chordata; class Actinopteri; order Characiformes; family Alestidae; genus Clupeocharax; species Clupeocharax schoutedeni. Next base: position 11,142,466 of record JBBPDH010000037.1, read on the forward strand.
ACCCTTTAAAATAAAGATGTTTTTTTTTTCTTTTATAAATACAAAGGTCAATAAATGACTTTAAAGCAGCAATGCAGAAAGTAAAAAAATGCACCCTCCCTTGTTATAAGTTAAGTAGAAAAAGTGAAAAGAAATTCTTGCTTTGTGGTTAAAATCAACAATGATTTTCAAAAGGGTGCAAAAAAACAAAAAAAAAAAACAAAAAAAAAGAAAACAACAAACAAAAAACAAAGAGGATCTCACTGGATATTAATTCAGTTCCACAAAGATAACTACACAGACTATTAAGTGCGTAATGCAAACAACGTCGAGGTAATCAGGTCTAATCGCAAAAACTGTGGTCTGGGAATCGCCAGACTAGTTATAGTACAGTAAAGTATAGTGCAAAAGAAAATGTGAAAGAAAAAGAAAACATGAGTTTCATAAAGTAAGAGATTTCTTCACAATCATGCATCCCTGAATTATTATTCTTAAGCAATATTTTCTAAAAACAGAACATGGCTAACTTTAAATCCGTCGCGATTTAGAGGGTCGAAACTGATAGTGTACATTATTAATCCGGCAAAAGAACAGATAAACTAGCATCAGAATCGTCATTTTTGACTTTTTGAAATTTATACTGAACATTTTAAAAGTATACCTAAATTCTATCAAACTCAGTAGCATGAAAGAGGAACTTGTGGGAACAAGAGGGAAAAAAGTTCATCTTTGAATGGCCCGTTTCAAGCCTTCTGCTCACCTATTGCTCCCCATTTATTTCTCCAGCACAACAAGATGCTGTCCAATATCGGCCCTGACCTCTAGTGGCCAGTAGGAGCAACTGAACTGGCTTGCTTTTCTTTCATTTTCAAATAAAATGCCTGGTTTTTAATTCACTTATGGCTTTCATAAGCATATGTTACCTTAAAAAAAATAGTTTTTTATCCCCACTTATTAGATTCCTGCAGTTGTGCTCACCCAGATACTGCAAAAGTAAATTGGCACAATTAAAGCCCTGTCCTTGTTTTTTTTTTTTCAATTAGTAAATAAGTTTCGTTGTTACGTTCTGCATTTTGATTAACGTTACTCATCTTTTAGGTCTCCCGCATTCTGCAGCACATCGTCTTCCGCTGTGCTCGGGGTAGTGGTGGCTTTCGATGCCGTTTCAGTTTCTGCAGTGATTCCAGACTCCTGTCCCTCCATCCTCATCATCAGCTTGAGCTTCTTCTTTGGTGGGTTCTTTAGCGTGCCCATCCTCTCTTTCACTTTGTACTCCAGGGTACTATGGGGGATACCGTAGATGTTCTGTGCCTTAGAAACACTCATCTTCCCGTTCATCACCACAGCAATCGCTTCTTCCAGGATCTCGCTGTTGTACTGGCGGTAGCGGCCTCTCTTCTTGCGTGGCTGTTTGGAGCCGGTTGGGTCGGCCTCCTGGTCTGAGGTTGAATACTGTGGTCCTGATGTCGACTGGTCAGCGTCTGCGCCCCAATATTCGCTCACCGCACTTCCGTCCAGGAGCCCTCCCAAGCCTGCCCGGCGACTCTGTTTGGGTAATATAGCCCTAAGCTTCCTGTTTAGACAATTCTCAGAGTGCACGCTGCTCACGGTCATGGAGCTATAACTGCAGAGGTCCGAGGCGGTCCCATGGCAGTCCCAGGCCAGATCCATGCCCCTAACTTGTGGTATCTTCAGATCCACTGGAGGAGAATTTCCTGCCTCCTTCTTCATCGCGATGGCGTCCAGAGGTTTGCTGTGGGAGGCGCCAGTACCCTTAGTAACGGTGATGTGGTTCTCCAAGAAAAGCGGCAGGTCCTTCAGATCGGGGTTACTGCTGACCTGTTTGAGCTTAAATAAATCGTCTACCTGATGTTTTCCCCACAAGCCATCGCGGAACAGGAGAGGCTGTGCCTGATTGTTGAGCAGACTCACGGTCTCCAAGCTGGCCAGCGAAAGAGGTGAAGGTTGTCCAAGGAAGCGGTGCTTTTGGCTCAGGAGCTCCTCCTTTATCAGAAGGGAGCGAACGCGTGGCGGCTTTACAGACGCGAAACCAGGACGGCCATCCTGGATCCCGTCCTGAAAGTCTTTCTGAGGCAGCCCATCTTCATCGTCGATGTTCGGATCTCTCTGATTAGCTATCAGGGAATGCCTGATTCAGACAAAAATAATATGTGCATCGGCTTTAATACACATTTGTTCAAGTTTAAAATGGTCAGAATTTTACAAAACCATTCATAATCATACATTCTGTCTTTATAGTGCCCAAGCTTTACCAGGAGAGAGAGAGAAAAAAGAAAGACATAGAATCAGACAAGAAGTGGGGTCAGAACCGAAAAGTCCTGATAGAAAAAATAAATAAATAAAACAGTTGCTCTTACCTCTTGACTACCGGCATGATGGATAAACCATGAGAGGTTCTGAGAGAGATGCTGCTACGGTTCTTGTGTTTCTTAGTTGAGAGATCTAGGACCCCATCTGTGAACACAGAGACAGAGAAAGAGAGAGAGAGACAGAGAGAGGGGGAGAGAGAGAATGAGAGATAGAAAGTCAGATCAGTTCACATAACTGGATTTCAGGAAAGTCTGTGACTGACAATCTAAAATTGAATGTAAATGTACTTTTGATTAAAACGATGCTATGTGTGCCTTTTCTGCACAGAACAGATTTGAACCAGAAGGTCAGGTTTGGGTCTGAGGTCTTTATTTAATAACTTTCTCTCATGGTGTTTATTTTTAATTTAAAGTCAGGGATTCAGGAAAAGGTTTGAAAAATGTATGCTATATGAATGTATTTCCAATGTTCACTACTCCTGGCGACCATTTTGAAAGCTGCATAAATACTTTGCCCAGAAGACACCACTCAGAAAATCAAATTTTTTACATACTTCAACCTTTATCTTGGCTAAGTATCCCAATTCTCTTTTTACAAATGTAGTAAATCACAAGTGATATCTCGTGTTTTACTGTTCAGTACATCATTTATTTCCAGATTGTTTTTATTACAAATTAATTTTTGTAGATTGCAGTATTTTTTTTAAAATTTCATATAATTTTAATTTAATAAATTTAACTTAAAGGGTACCGTAGCATAAAAAATGGAGCGCATCAGTGTGACTTCATTAAAGAAAAGCTTAAGAATAAACATATATTCAGTAATTATATACTTTCTGCAAGTAGTATCAGTTTATATATGATTAAGAACATTTATATAACAAAATACTAATATTAAAATAAATCCACAATATTTTTATTCCAAAACTATTGGCGTCCTCATTAAGCTCAGAATGCTCCCTTTAAGCTCACTTACATAGACTGACCATGTGAAGAGTTCATAAATAGTTATAAAACAACCACTGTCAGTTTTCTTTTCAATTAAAGCTTTAAAAAATGAGCAATATATTATTTTCACAGATTTACAATGACAAAACCAAGGTGGAATTACAGCTCCTGCTGAAATGAAAGAGGGTGATTAATACCTGTTTCCCCCAAAACACTCAAATCATTTTAATTCTAAAGGTGATCATTCAAATGCCTCTCAATATGATGTTAATGCATGTTAATGCTTTTAAGCCTAATGCTGTTTGACTGTTGTGACTTTTAGCAAATACAAAAAAAAAACAGTTAAAAAAACAACTAAATGATTAAAAAAAATAAACCTTTAAATATTGTAACATTCAAACAGTCTAAGAGAGACTGCGCGTAATTTTCCTGTATAAAAGCAATTTATTTGCGCTTGCATTTTTTAAAGTTAAACTTTAAAATACAATATGACACTTCATGTTATTTTTTTTTACCTTTTTCACAATTGTGAGGTTTTTTTTAAAGATTTCATATAATTTTAACATGAGCTTAAAGGGTACCATAACATAAAAAATGGAGTGCATCAGTGTGACTTCATTAAAGAAAAGCTTAAGTATAAACATATATTCAGTCATTATATACGGTGTAATTATAAAAGGGTGTTCTTTTTGCATTTAATGCTGTATATCTTTTCAATTTGTTACATTTTCTTAAAAATGAAGTGATAAACTATTAAATGAGAGATTAATGTGTCCTTGGAACTTCTCATTTACCTATGAAAATAATGCCTTTTACTTAAAAACTGTTCAACCAAAGATTTGGGTGAGCTTAATTGGTACGTTTACCCTAATTATATCAATAACTTTTTATTAATTTCACAGGTCAGCAAATCATTTTTTCTGTAATCATCACAAACCACAACACACTTCTCTAAACCATTTTTTCATGTTGATTTCAGATCTGCGCTCATTTTTTTCAGTCTCATCCACTTTTTGAATGATGATTTGCAATAGACTTGCATGTGGTTTTTATTAAACCGCAGCACCAATCAAGTCACTGTTTCAATATTTTCAGTGTGAAGTCAGACATGCCACACTGTGGCATAGATATAATGATCAGTGTCAGTCAGCTGTTTCTTTAATGGGTTAAATGAGATAAATGGGCTAAATGGGTTAAATATGTTGAATGAGTTAAATGGGTTAAATGAGCTAAATGAGATAAATAAGTTTAATGGGTTAAATGAGTTGAATGTGTTTAATGGGTTTCATACAGAGTGTGCTGTGGCTTATTCACATATGACGGAATGGTCACTTTACACATAATAATTTTAGTTGCAAGCCAGTCCTCCACGTGCATCCAAAATGCCTCTCTGGCCCTCTGAAGACAGTGGAACACCTGTGTACTGACAGTGTGTGTGTATGCATGATGTCCAACAGATGGCAGCACGATTAGGAATGCACTGTGCATTTACGGCATTTATCAGACGCTTTTATCCAAAGCGACTTCCAATCCCTAATTACAGGGAACAGTCTCCCTGGAGCAACTCAGGGTTAAGGGTCTTGCTCAAGGACCCATTGGTGGTTTTGTTGGGGGTAGGTTTCGAACCCATGACCTCTTGAGGCAAGTATCCTACCCACTCTAGAAGCAAGTATCCTACCCACTGCACCACCACCCCCTGTGCGAGTTCACCACTGATGAACCAATGTAAGATGCAGTCACCATGGTAACAAAACTACACCGCTCCTGCACAGGTCTTTAACCGGGTGGACGCAAGATCTCTCGCCTGCACAACATGGACAAAGAAGCCAACGATGCACTGGCCTGTCTTCACCAATCTGAGTAAAGATTAAGAGCAGATGTTTGATCAAGGTCAAGATCACCCAAACCACAAAGTGGTCGGCGGCAGTCAGCGGCAGTCAGCAGCCTCGCAAAAGTCACGTCTTCATTTCAAACCTCAGGTTTTGGAGGCAAACACCACCAGAAGAATTAAAGAAGAAGAATTTATTCGACAAGAAGCGTTTGATTTTTCCCCCTCCAGACTTCCACACAGTGGGTGACGGACTTTGGATATCTGAGAAATTCCCACCATAAGAGGATTCTTGTTTCAGGAACACTAAAGATTTACAATGTGCACTTGAGAATTATCCCTGAGAGCGCGGGCTGCTGGTAATCCGGCCCGACGTTGTGTTGGTGCGTGTTCGTGCATCACAGAGAACACATCAGGCCCTCAGTGATGATTCCGATCTTAAATACAGAAGAAAAGTGAGTTGGGGGGGATTACATTCCAGGAATTACGTTTGCTTGTAATTCCTGGAATGAGTTTAGGCCTCCGTCTCTTTCTAAAATCTCTCGCTAATTACTCTCTCTCTAATATATATGCATACATTTATATACACACAGTAACCCCTTACTTTTACACGGATCAGCAGTTGTGGATTCAGTCTAATGCAGAATTTTTCTGAAAACCAAACGGATAATGGAATGCGGAAATCCTCACAATAACATGGAATCTGCAAATATCCTCAAAAATTTTTTAGCTTTTTTGTGACAATAAATAAATATATATGGTCTTAACATCTTAGTGCTAAATTATCAAGAAAAATATAATTATATAATTTTGTAACATAAATATTAACGTAAACACAGCTACATTTCCATATACAATATAACTGTATAAATATAGATAGTGCATCTTGAAATGGTAAAATAGGGCTGTTCTCCTGGCTGCTCATCCCACGTGCGGCAAGCAAAAACAAAGACTTGTGCACAAAAGTAATGTTGAAATAACTCTCTCTACCCACATGTTTAGACAGGGTACTAATACTAAGTAAACTGAGAAAACTGTTGAAAAAATGTTTAAAGCACTAAAATACGATGACAAGACAGAGCAGCTTGTGCCTGCGCTATATAACCTTCTTTACTTTCAAAACCTACCACAGCGGTATTTCACCATCACCATTTTATATGGAAATATAGCTGAATTTACATTCATATTTATGCTACAAAATTAGTAAATAATATTTAAAATGCTCAGGGCCTCCAGTCATTGGGTGAATGAATAAAATTCCATATTCAACACCTACCATATTTTTCGGACCATAAGACGCACTTTTTCCCCCCCAGAATTGGGGGGGAAAGTCCCTGCGTCTTATGGTCCGAATATAGCCTAAACATGTGCTGTAAAAAAAATTTTTTCAACTTGCC
>JBBPDH010000037.1:11231939-11247316 GCA_037974565.1 Clupeocharax schoutedeni
CCATTCCCTACCTACAGGGGGCAGTCTCTCCCTGGAGCAACTTGGGGTTAAGGGTCTTGCTCAGGAGCCCAGTGGTGTGCTGAAGGTAGGATCTGAACCCATAACCTCTTGGTCTAGAGTAGTGTTGTTTTTGGTGGCCTGTTTTAATTTTAGTCTTAGTCCAGTCTTTAAGACTAATAAAACAAATCAATAAAATATCACTAAAAAGTGTGAATAAAATGAAAATGCGTGTCTATTGCCATAATCCTGACATTTGTAAAACTGCTAAACGTCTTCACCTTCAGTGTGCTGGCCTGAATTCCTGAACAAATATATTCTACAAAACCAAAATGCTTTTTTTTTGGCGTGGATAAGGGAAAGGTTGCTTATCAAAATGCTGTCTGTGTGTCATTTCTCTCTCTCCCTTGCACTTTATTAACTCTTGTGTCCCAATACTTTTGACCACTCTAGATAGATTTATTTCACCCCTCAATGGACATATTGGGACATAACACCGTTCACTGGTCTAGAGACAAGTATCCTAAGCCCTACGCAGCCACCACCACCCTATAACACCTTCCTCCACATTTTAGACGTTTTAATGCTAATGTTCTTCCTTTGTCCGTTAACTTTTCTCAGTGAGGGCTTCTTGACTAGCTCAGATCCAGCGCCAGACACAGACTTGCAGACGGGCCTTGCATTGCTTTGGGGGGGGAGGGGGCACACATTGTATAGGCTACTGCAGGTACAGTAAAGCAGCGAGGTGTCGTTCAAATAAACACACGTGACGCAGTAAGATGCACCAAGAGCTGAGTTTAGTTATTCTTATTCATCAGAATTCAGCGTCTCTTTTAACAGAGTACTCTCGCCAGTCTCTGTCTGCACATCAGTTACTGCTGAATGATCTGTTTTTGCCTGAGAATACTGCATGTCCCCCCGCCCCAGGCTAGTGGATACATGCTGGCTCGTAGCTGGAGATCGGTCAACCTCTTGTGTAAGCTTGTCTATGACATTTTATTGGGAAAGAAAAACTATGAATCATAGTAGCCTGCGATTATTAGTATTTTTTCAAAAACAATGTTGTAAACATTGTTTGGATGACGGGCTCGTATTATCTGGGGGGTATTCCAGAAAGCAGGTTATGCTACATAACTGGTTAAGTTCAAGGGTAAGCTAGTGCAGAACTTTCTGGAATACCCCACAGGGCGGGCCCAAGTGAGTCTGTGGGCGGGCCCAAGTGAGTCTGAGGGTGGGCCCGGCCCCCTAAAGCCCACCCATGCCCAGTTACACATTCCCATCAGACCCACAGCTTTGTCATCTCACACTGGGAATATGAACAGGAACCCCTTTGTTCTTTTTAGAAAACTGAAGCAGGTCTTTTAGGTCTTGCGTGGTTGTTAGGAGTCCCATATATGGCGTCGCATGACTGCAATTAAACATATTGTGATTTTTATATGTTTTCGGAGACTCTACTTTTCCATTTGTATTCCTTTGACTTTCACAGTGATGTCCGTCAGTGTGTTCTTCAAAAAGCAGGTCAGACTGAAACACTCCACATAAACTAATTCAGTTGGAAAGGGTGGGGCTAAACTGCTGCAAACTGAACAGGCAGATATTCAGTGTACAGATATTCAGAATAGGCAGATAAAATCAGTTAAACTGATTGTTTTTGTGACATTGCACAAACAGTGTGTCTGCTTTTTGCAGCTTAATTTCCACACATGGACCCTTTGGACTGAGAAGTGATCTGTGATCCACGTGCTACATTAAACTCGTTTGAAAAAATTAAACGAATGTTTTTACGGTTTTGTACGGTTTACGGTCTGTGATTACAAATCCCCGTTTAGCCAGTGGTTGTGTGTTTTCGGTAGGCAATATTAATAGCCCACAATGAATATCAATCCAGTTCTTAACACTATTTAGACGACACCATGCTAATTGGTGAATACCAACTTCTGTTTACATTAGCATGTAAGGCTAGTTCATTCTTTTGGGAAAAAAAAACCAACCCGACATCAACATTACTAGTTATCCCTGGTTATATTTTAAGTCTGATATTACATATTACACCATTTAAAAGACCATGCCTGCTGCCGGTAATCTTGTGCAGAGTGTGCATATATTGCTAGGTAATGTATACGAGCTAATGGGAGAGTGGCTGTAGAGGAGTTTGCTCATCTCTGGTTAATATCATGAGTGGAATGAGGCAGCTGTGGTTGGAGACTGTGGGGAAAACGGCCTCTTATAAATAATTTCGTAGCCAGAACGCCGTTCTGGGACGAGGACGACAGCCTGGTGCTGTGTCCTCGTGGCTGGTGGATTTATGGAGGAGCTGATCTGAGATCAGGGCTGCTGCTCGGTGAATATGGGTCCGTCGGGTCTCAGGGCTACAGAGGACTTGATTAAATTAGCATCCTGGGAGAGAGTCCGCTTTCAAGCAAATCTGATTTCGGCCCCCCCTTCTCCTCCCTCGCTGAGCCGTGGTGGACCTTGGAGTGAGGACGAGGAAGAGAGGGAGGATATATGCCAGCTGAAGATAGAATGGGGACGAGAAGGAGAGAGACACACAAACGCACACACTCGCTCGCTCTCAGATCAGAGGGGGGTGAACTGATAACCAATGCCAAGGCAAGAAAGTTCGTCTCTCACTTCTCCAAACTCAATTACTCCGAATCTCCAAATCTCCAGCTAGCGAAGGGGAACTCCCATGAACTTGCCGCATATGCAGCGCATTTATCTAAATCAACGCTTCATGCACTGAATTAAGAAATCTTAACCATGGACGATGATGTCTGGAAACTGAGATGGATGATTACAATAACGCCAGATGAGGGCTCTGTTTTCTGGCCCAGAATAAACCCCCAGCTGCTTCATTTACTTGCATGATGATGATGATGATGATGATGATGATTTTCTGGAGGAAAAACTTCCGCCTCCGTTAAGAGACTAGCAGCGCTAGAGGATTGGTGCTTCAGGAGCCAAAACATCCATAAAGGGCTACAGTGGTGCCCCTGGCAGTGCTGGAATTTGAACCCACAACTTCCCAGAAGCTGATGGTTAAGGATCTGCCCCTGCAATCAGAAGGTTGTGGGTTCGAATCCCAGGTATCCTTGAGCGAGGTACTGTTCCCAGACACTGTTCTTGGCTGCACACTGCTTCATTTGGTGAATGTGTTAAATGCAGAGGACGGATTTCACACCGTTCACACGGTGCGCCGGGCTGTGGTGGGTTCACGTATGACAAGTGGACACTTTACACTGTCCTGGAGGGCCAGCGTCCAGCATGGTTTGATGGTTCTCCTCCTGAAACACGTTCACTAAACCTGACAATTAACTACCGAGGTGAACCAAGTGTTTCTGAGCAAGGAAATCACCAAAACCATGGACCACCAGGACGCCACACCCCTGCTTTACACTTTACTTGCACACAGTGAATGGCATCAACATTATCCTGGAGAATTCGACATGAACAGAACCCCAACAACCTGAGTAAAGGGCAGTAGGAGTAGCGATAGCTGTTGACCCTTGATGGATGAGCCATCAAACCATTCTTAACTAGTAAAAAGTATGAGTAAAAACTCCGACAGAAGGTAGATGACAGGGCTAATGTAGGAACCCTCAGGGCCTTTACAGGAGTGATATTAATTCTAGAAACTGAAAGAAAGGCTTACCAGCTACAATGGCAACACCGCAGGCCTCTTCATCAAAAACGACCCCGATTTACCTGATTTAATGTCTGTCCTGAGTTCTGAACTCAGCTTTTTCTGAGCTGCTGTTTGGTATAAAAGACTTGTAGATTGACTTCTAACACATGAAAGGCCTCCGCTTTGTCCCCCCCACTGTTCAGACTAAATGCTCTCGGCTGGAGGTGCCCTCCCGTGCCATTCAGAAAGTTCAGTATGGAACAAAATCAGGGCCAATCAACTCTTCACCCAACGGCTGTATTCGCACACGCAGGGCCTGGTAAATACTTTAACACACGCATACACCCTCAACATCCTGCTCTCACGTGGAACACCAGGCTGCGAGTATAGCACTTAACATTTCGCAGGGTGCAATCTCGCTAAACGCCGCCTGTCTCCATGCAGACAGCTCGAATTGTACGTCTGAGCTCCTTCTCCCGCCCGATAATAAGGCAGCCTTAATCTGCACTTCTCTTTCAGCGCCGCCCTCATAGCTACCTTGTTCCCCTGCCCTCCCTCCTCCCCCACTTGGGCTCGGAGCGTGTCTTCCACACAATGGTACCTTTTCATAAGGGCCCATTCCTTTAGCAGAGAGAGGTGGCTCCTAAAAAGACGTCCCGCTGCTCCAGAAGCAGGACGCGTTGGGCTAGGGGGAAAAAAATGCCACTTTAGAATGAAATGCAGCAGTCGATGCATAAAAGCCTCCCCGAGGGACAGGCCATTCTTCTCCTCTCACCACCCTGGCTCTGTGTGTTTACGGAACGGCAGAGAAGGTCCAGGGTTTGGCCTGTAGACCAATAAAGGACTGGCTTATCTGCCTCGCACTATTCTCATGGCTCTCAAGTCAGGTTCTACAAATACGTGGATCAAAGTGAATTCTATTAAACCTTGGGATAATAAGAAGTCCCCTTTGACTGAAAGATATCAGGAGACAGATGTGATTTAACCAGGCCAGCCAACAGTAAGAAACGGAGAAACAAATAAGACCACCGAAGTATCGGGGTTGATTACAGTGTCCATGATGCGAGAGGTTTTTCTGATGAAACCAAACGGCTTTTGTGAACTGAGTTAAAGCCTGAGATCCACTCCTCAACTTGCACTTTAAAACAAACTCTGAAGTCTCTTTTTGAGGTTAGATAGAGCACCACAAAACAGGGAGACAGCAAAAAAAAAAGTAGAGCATCTCCTTCCCCGATTCAGGCTTTGCTGAGTCGGAGTGCACACCTGCGCACACCTGCACAGGCGAGAGGGTCGCACTCTACCTTCCACCAGCGCTCCAAGTATAACGCAGTGACAATCTCCATAAATCAGGGCCGAGTCTCACGGGGAATGAAGAGGTCTCAAGCGACTACGGAGTTGAGAGAATCCAGAACAGCGGGTACAAGGAAACGCACAACTCAACATCACCACCTAGTGTACGATGGCTTACATTTCACTCTCCCTCTACCCTGGAATGAACTGGTATCAACAGAAGAGGAGGAGAATCCACCAAATTGTCCAAAGGCTTGTGACACTCAACTGGGATGTACACCAGAAGGACCAAAGTATTGGGACACCTGACCACTACAGGGACTTTTTTGCATATACAGGGACTTTAATGATACACATAAAAATGGGGATATTTTAAAACTATAATAATGGGGGTATCTTTAAAATATAATAAAGGTAAATCCAGTGTGTACTCGCAGCTTTATTAACAGCATTTTCATAACAAGTGACAGCAGAACATGGGGAACATCCACGGTCCACAGCCCGGTACCACATGACCCATGGCCCCGGGGTTGGGGACCACTGCACTAGGGTACAGAATAGAAAAGGTTGGAAGCATGGCATAGTTCCAGAGGTCTATGCTGAAGTATTAAAATTGTCTTTCAAATGGGAGGGGAAAGGGAAACGAGGTCCCTGCAAGACCTTATTCTCTGTTTATACTTACAGATTGCATTGGATTTGATCAAGTAAATCGGATTAGAACACCCTACCCCGACTGAGCAACAGTTTCAAAACGGGTTGGCATTCTTCCACTAAAATTCTCCAAAAAATGTAATCTACCGAACAAAGACTCAAGAATGGTGGTCCCCAAACCCTGGACCGGTACCGGTCCGCGGGCACAAAGCGTGGATGTTCCCCGTGTTGTTGTTGTCGGATCGTTGTTATGGAAACGCTGTTAAAAAAAGCTGCGAGTTCACACTGTATTTACCTTTATTATTATATTTTAAAGATCCCCCCATTATTATAGTTTTAAATATCCCCATTTTTATGTGTATCATTTATGTGTATAAATACGTATACGTATATTTATCGGCCGCTCCTTAAAGGCCGGGCCGTGAACATAGTTTCTGATATTAAACCGGTCTGTGACCCAATTAAGGTTGGGGACCGCTGCTTAAGAACAACTGACTCTGTATTGGTTTCTTTTGTTTTTTTATTAGGTAATTGTCCAACATCTCCATCACTTTCAACTCAGATTCAAGGCTATTACAAAGAACTGTGGCATCGAAGGGGGAGAAAATAAAAAGCACTTCACAGCGTGGGACACCAACTTTCTCCTAAAGCACTGAAACTGTATGCATCCCACTGAGGCACTGCCTTTGGCGTCGAGCTACTGGTCCCTTGGGGATGTTGAGGAAAGTTCCACCTTTTAACCTGATCTGATAACTTGGGTGGAGGTTGCAGTCACGAGATGCTGGTCCTGCATCACCTCTCTCCAAGTGGAAGCCAAAGTATGAGTGAGTGTTGATCCAGGGCCAGTACTTTCAACTACCACACAAAGAGAAATGGGGTACGACAGTCCTTCCCCATGACCAGCAAGGATGCAACAACTGGAAGTGTGCAGGAAAACATGGTATAATCTTGAGTGGATGTTAATGACCACCTTCTGGGACACACAACGTGTCTAACAAGCATTTCGACTAAAAATCTGAGTCGGCGAACGTTTGACCCAAACAGGTCACTTCATCTTCAGAGGGACTTGAATACACCTGCGTTTTTACAATACCCATGGTCCTTACCTTCTGATCACTTCACCTAAGGCTCGCTGGCTTCCACATATGTTTAAAGGGTAATTGAGGTAGGAGGAAGGGGAGAAGGGAAGCCAAGGAAAAAACCAAAACCTTAAGACCCCAAGGCCCAAGGAACCGTACACTACACCAAAGGGATCGGCCATAAACGAAAACGATGGCCATCACTTCATGACTACGGAGGTAAAGGCAGACGTCAGAGATGTAGGATTTGTTTTTTTAATTGAGGGGTTCTTTGTTTTCGAGAATTTAAGAGAACGAGGACGCTAGGTTCAGCCAGAATCACAGACGTTCTACATTCCCAAACATGTTTATAGACGTAATGTTACATATTTACGCATCTCCAAACCTGAGCATTATGAGAATTATATTCTGACACGGATAGAACTTTAAAAAGAAGGGAAATAAGAGCGAACAGTTATCGGCACCACCCGTACATAAACAGTCAGCAGAGTCTCTCTAAAATTCCTTTCATCCCTTTGATTTAAAAACAATTACGTATACAGTACAAACACTTATTCAACCATTTCGTGAAGGATGCATCTCTCGATCGGCCGTTCATCTGTTGCTACAGCCAGAATGAAGACGGAATTACAGTACACGTGGATTTCACAGGCTGTTCATCTCATAGGAAGCTTTAAACTGTGACTATACTGTTTACATACAACTACAAGTTCCACTCCCACCCCACCCCACCCCCGAGTAACATGGCATGGTTAAATTATGTGAATATGAAATGTAAGGGATCCTAACATAAAACAATTCTTTTAAAAAAGTTTTTTTGTTTTTTTTTGCAACATAAAACAATCTTTTGTGTTTCCTTTTCTGTGGGTTAATAGTTCATGTGTGCATTGAGCAGGGAATCGAGCATGTTGAACGTGTCCGTGTAGTCCATGTGCTGGCCGTTCAAGCACAGTGAGGTTCCTCCTTCTGCACTCTGCCCCTCTCCTCCTTGCCTCCTGTCAATCTTGCCCAGGTGCCCGTGGCCCGGGGCTTGGCCCAAGGGCAAGGACGCAGGGGCAGAGTGGGTCTTGGAGGAGCGGTGGGCTTTGTGGTGACTGCTGTGTGCGTGAGGGTGAGTGTGAGTGTGGCCGTGTGAGTGAGCGGCGTCGTGTTTGGACCCTCGGTGGGACGAATGCTCCCGGTGTTTCTCTCGGCTAGAGCGAGGGCTGTGTCTGCTCTTACCGCTGCTGCTGCTGCCTCCTCCGCTCTCGGACACTTTAATCTTCATTTTCAGTTCCTCCTGACTCGCGCTGCCGTTCTCTACGGAGACGGAGGACGACGAAGGGTGGCGGCGCTTTAGCGAGCCGCTCTTTGACGCCCGTTCCTGCCCAGATTTAGCCCGCGCAGCGGAGGACGATGAGGACAACAGTGGCGCAGACAAAGATGAAGCCGCAACCTCGGGCAGCAGGTGAGCGTGCTTACGGTGCAAATCGCTCTCCTCGCCGTGTCTCCGCCGATGGAGGAGCTCGGCCGCCTGCTTCTCGCGATACTTCTCTAGAGAGAGTTTGTTGGTGGCCGCTGGGGCTGGGCACTGGCTGTGCTTGCCAATGGGCGCCGCCTGCAGGCCCAGGAAGGGGTCGGGGTGCTGGCCACTCTGGCCCACAAAGCCGTAGGAGGAGGTCAAGTTCGACAAGCCGTTAAGAGAAAGATGGCCACCGTCCAACTGGAATGAGGTGGAGGGTTCTGAGTACAAGCCCCCCAAGATGTCAGTCTTGTCCAACACAAGGCCGTCCTGACTCATGGCAGAAGCCTGGAAAGAAGTGTCCACGGTCTGGCTTTCTGTTTTTGACCTTTTTGCGGCTTGTGTGGCCTAAAATGTAAACATACAAAGGGGATTACAATCCTCAAACGACAAAACAATGAATGCTTTTTCAGGTTCGTGTAACAATTTCATCACATACCCGCCAGTTTCTGATTCTTTTCAACCTGCTGGGGGTTTTCTCCAAAATCTGTAGAAACTCGTGTGTTAATTCTGCATGAGGAGTGGAAGAGAGTGTTTGGTTTTTTTTAGGATAAAACTACAAAACGACAAACATTCTAGACAAATATCTGCCGAACAGTAGGGAACACTCACGGTCCAGCAGCTGCAAGGTGACTGTGGGGTCCAGATACTCCCACCAGTGTTTTCCATCCGATGAGATAGGGATCTCCCAATTGGACCATTTGCAGGCCAGGTGGATACACACACACGCCACCACCGTGGGCTTGTACTGCAGGCAGAATGTGGTCAGGTGCAAACTGCACAAAAAAAAAAAACAAGAAGAAAAGAGAGAGAAAGACAGGGAGGGAAAGGTCATTCTCCATACAACTCAAAAGAACAGTTTAAGGATTTGAATGAAAATGTCGTTCTCTTAAAATGAACATTTGAATTCTTCAGAATAGCAGCATGATCTTGTTAAGAGCCCAGATAAGAGCTGACTAAGCAGATTGTACAGTGGTTCCCATGCCTGGTCCACATTTAGTGCTGTCTCGGCTCCCAATTCGTCTTGACTAATTAATAAGCCTTTGTGTTAAAACAGGAAAACCAATCAGAGGCCTCCAAGAAAAGAAAAAAAAAAAAAGAGCGACGGAAAAAGCACGTTCCCACGTTTAGCCTCAATACACACGCACACATTTTGGTCGGCAGTTAATTGTTCCATAACTAGCAGTAATGGATATTGCTGAACAGTCCAGAACAATTACTTTGCTTGAGCAGGTAAGATTCAACCAATACAAACATATGACAGGGCTCAGAATGCAACTTTTACCTGTTCAACAACAATAACACACATTAACACACAAATACTGGTTATCGGCATCTGTCTGTAGTTCAATATGTGTATCTTAAAGGAGAGAAAAATATCAGTCAACTTAACTACAATTCAAATCCAACATGCATCACTGTAAGGCTGTTAACGTGCTAAACCTGATCAACAGAACAGCAAATACAGTAATCCCCCACTTTTCGCGGGGGTTACGTCCCAAGAGCACCTGAGTTTAGTGAAAAAAAAAAGCCTTTTTTTTAGTGTAAACTCTAAATATGCCCCCAAATCTGGTCCCAGAACACTGTCATTTTAAAGAAAGTGTAAAGGTAAATCCGTATTCCAATTTAAATTTCCCGCTGAGATCTGCAACTCGGAAGGTTGCGGGACTTAGGCCCTGTCCACATGTATAAGGGTATTTCTGTACACGGAGGTTTTTCTCTGCGTTTTGGCCTTTCGTCCACACGTAAACTGCGTTTTGGGTCAGAGTGAAAACGGAGGTTTTTAAAAACTCCGGCAAAAGTGCCGATTTTTTAAAAACTGTGTGGACAAGAAAAACGAAGATTTTGAAAAACAGACCGTTTCGCGTTTACTGTGCGCCACTCATATAACGGCATCTCATGCGCCTTGGTTGTCATCTAAAATGCCGGACGTGTACAAAATACTGCGGCTCTTGACCGCGTTAGAAGTGTTGGTATGTTTATACTCATGCGCGGAGTTACTGTCCATCCAGTATGATGGGCGAGAGACTTTAGAAGAGTGTAGAGAGAGAGATATCCAGTATGAAGGGTGAGAGACATCAGAGTCAGTTTTGGATGCTGTTACATTCAACACAGACACTGTCTCTGCACTGTGCCCGCCGCCAACGTCGGTTTTGGACGAGACCTGGGGGGTATTCCATGAAACAGGATTAAGGGAAAGTCTGGCTTATTTCAAGGAAATGTCAGTCAGACTTTCCCTTAATCCTGTTTAATGGAATGACCCCCTCCCCCGGTCGGAACAGCAGTTGGTGGTTTACTTTTTGCGTTATTGTTTGTCTACCAGAAACACTTAATGATGCTCCCCTTCAAGGCTTCTGATTGGTCACCAACGCTATACTGTTTAAGGTTATATCGCCACCTGCAGTCTTGGCATGCTCTTGACAGCGTTTTTTGTGTTTGCGTGTGGACGAAGATATTTTTGAAAACGTGCTCGATAAAAAAAAAACGAAAACAGAAAATCTCCGTTTTCAGAAATTCCCGTGTACGTGTGGACATGGCTTTAAGTTTACACCCAGATCACATTTAAAGACAGACGGGTGTCTGACTGTGCTCCGGCTCACGGTTTTCTGATCTACTCGGGCTAAAAATACAAACGAGGGCTCGTTGGAAAAGTCTCCTGGAGATCTAACTAACTGTGGAGTGTCTGAGTGCTTTCCCCACGGAGACATGCAACTCAGAAAGTCTTGACAATTATTGGGACACCACTGCAAGGTAAACGGGTCCCCTTGTGTGAAAACATCCAGAAAGGAGGACATTTGCCGTTGATACATAAACTCCTGATGCACATAAAACTGGGGGATTACTGTACTGTATTTATCCACATTACATTTGACCATAAGCATGTGGTTCACCAAAAAATAAATACAGAGAGTTGCCAGTTCATTAGCCACACCAAACCAATAATAATGTGCTTCCTTTGGCTTACAATCACGTGGGCATGAATTCTACACGAAGAGCAAATGTCCAAAACTCACTCAGTCCAAGAGCATTCTTTTTTTGGGAAATAACATTTGACTTGCTTTACCTTCTTACAGGAAATAACGTTATTCATTAAAATTCCAGTTATTTTCCAATGCCTGCTTCTAAAGTGCAACTCCTGCACATTTTAGTATGAGCAAATTTGTTCTTAAAATTTTTAATTTGAAGTAAATCAATATGCAATTTGGAAATTGTTTAAGAAAAATATTTAATAAAAATATTACATTAATTTTTATTTATATCCTACTTCTTGACAGCATAGAGCCACCTTTGTTTATGATCTACAGTAAGTACCACTAGGGCTGGGCGATTTGGCCTAAATTCAAAATCTCGATTAATTGTACATTTGAACTCGATTACGATTAATGAACGATTATTTTATTTATTTATTTATTTTTTTGCCCTCATAGTTCACTGACAAGTTGCTCAGTTGTCTCAGTGTTTGAGCTCTCCGTGCTCGACATGTCGGCGGAATAACGTAACATACCGGAGCGGGGTCACGTGACTCCACACGCGGTAGTGTTTTTAAAGGGACAGTAATTGAATTAATCCACGTGTAAACATTTGATCGATTATAGGTTCTGAATGTCGATTTCGATTACTTTTCCTTTAATCGCCCAGCCCCAAGTACCACTCGCGAAATTCACCTAATCTTGTTCTGTGTATTATGCAAGGACTGAGTGAGTTTGTCGGTTATACTATAGCAGTGTTAATAAAACAAAAAATGCACTGAGTGAGTTTTGGAAATTTGCTCATTATTGCATTTGTGCACGTGGAAACCACGCTGGACATCTGCTGCTTAAATGAAACCAACTCGTTTAACTTCTACAAAAAAAAAAACTACATTGTATCTCTTTGTCTAATTGAAAAGCACAAATAGGTACACGCATAAGGCAGCCCGCAAACAGACTAACATACCACCATTCAGAGAGGACTACCACTAGAACAGACTGTGAGTCTCCCTTTAAAGCATTATTAGGTTCCAATTCTGCTCTGGTATCCTTTCCTAGCTCCTGACTCACATGAGTGAAAACAAGCTCATTCATTTGTACACTTATTTTGTATCTGGACTACACAGTGGAGTTTCTAAATTATTTCACACATTGCTAGAATTACATGTAAAAAAATTCTGTGCTACAAGCTCTAAAAACAGAAATAAGTGGGCACTGATGAGAATTTCCAATACAGGACCAAGGCACCGTTTTACAGCGCCAACAACTGCATGTGCAAAAGGGTAGAATATGAAGGCAACAGTATCCAGGAAAGGAGCTACATTTACAGACAGGAGTGAAGTGAAAGTGATGATCTGGTCATACGTGAACACACCACAGCACACAGTGTGAACAGCACGAAACACTTCCTCTGCATTTAACACATTCACCAAGTGAAGCAGGGGGCAGCAGGAACACGGCGCCGGGGAGCAGTGTGTGGGACGTACTAATTTAATTCTTGCCACGAACAGTCCTGTCCACCTCACTCTAACGAAGAGGGTTTAGATCCAGAGCAATAAACAATTTCCAGCAAACTACAAGAACCATTCAGTGACAAAGTGACATCTCATGATTTCTTCATTCTGGTAGTGTCCACCTGAATGTTCCTAAACGGAGGACGTTAACGACACAGCAACTCTGTTCTTCAGAGGCTTCAGCTCCTAAAGCGTCAAGAGCCAGTACGGTCTTGTGCTGTTGACACCAAAATGGACAGCTTTGTAGACTCACTACGGTAAACTCTGATCCTTCCATCAGCTTAACTTGAAAGGAAACTGGATTTCTCAAACCAGATAGGGCTCTATAGGGTTATGACATGCTTTCTTATTTGTCACCAAGATCTTCCAATTGGAGTGGTCACTAATTGCTGTAGGCTTTTTAAGACTGATGTGATGCCAAATGAGAACATTCTGTGTGACGTTCAGTCACCGATTCATTTCTTTTCATTCAGGGGAGCATGAATCCTGTTCCTAGAGTTTTCAGTAATGATATGAGCAGCTCTGCGAGAGACACTAAACCTACCATTATGTCATGAACGTCCCTTGTTTTGCGCTCAGTGATGGCAAAACCTTGGTCTGCCTGGCAGACAACACACTGCAGTCTTCCAACATGTGTCAATGAACATGTATGGAGGTGTAACAAATAAACTGGCAACTCAGTGTAGCTCTAAAATAACCGTCTTTCACCAGTTATACTCAATTTTGTCTAAATAATAATAAAGAAAGAAAACCGTGTTTATGTACTTACCGGCTTAGTCTCTAAGTTTACACCCTTGCAACCTTTAGCTGATATTCAGGCTACCAATTGAGTCATTAAGACCTATGCACTCTCAACCAAGCAATATTCAGGAGCACCTCTACACTTCACACTGTGTATTCAACCTTCCGCGCCAACACTGGGCCCTCGTACAATACACCGCACTGCACCGGGCAGCAGGGTGCCTCACACAAGCCACCCTGCGCCCTGGCGCAAGAGGCCGTTGGACACGGGAAGGAGAACCCTGCAGAACAGGAAGCTATAGGGTGCCGTGGCAGTGCAATAAATACGGTCAGAGTAACAACCTGTTGGTAGCCATGAAATAGGACGTCTGGGCCAAGTCCTTGCTCGCTGTGTAGAAAAGAGAGAGAGAACATGAGGACGTGTTCACTAGACAGCAACAATTCCGCCCTACATTCTGACCAAATGTCCGCATCAAAACAAGGTAATTATCAATACATTGTTTAAAAAAAGAACCAATATCTTCTGCCCCACAACGCCGAAGTGCGGAAACTACGCCAAAGCTGAAACGGAGATAAATGGCTTTAAAGTTTTAGTATTAGTACGGACTTTGATCATTTTTCTGAAACTTTGGATCTGGATATTTTCTCACAAGACAAAGGAGACTCAATTTTGAGCAAATATGTAGTTACCGCACTTTGGCTTTGTAGGGCAGTATTGGTAGGGCTGGGCGATTAATCCAAAAGTCGACATTGAAATCGACATTCAGAACCTATAATCGATCAAATTTTCCCAGGTCGATTATTTCGATTACTGTCCCTTTAAACGTTACTGGCCCCTTTGACGTTATGTTACGTTATTCCGCCAACATGTCCAGCACGGAGAGCTTAAATACTGAGACAACTGAGCAACTTGTCAGTGAACTATGAGGGGAAAAAAAGAAAATAGAATAATCGTTCATTAATCGTAATTAGTTAAAATGTTCAATTAATCGAGATTTTGATTTTAGGCCAAATCGCCCAGCCCTGAGTATTGGTATGCCTTATTTAAAAAAAAATAAGAGGACTATACCATACATGTTTAAAATACAGTAAAGCAGCTGATTCCAAAATCCAGTCCTGGGGCCTGTACAGTTTCAACTACTCCCTGCACCCACAGACCTTATCTAGCTCATCGGCTTATCGTCAAGCTCCTCATAAGGGAGGAAACCGTGCAGGCAGTGGGTTCCCAGGACTAGGATTGCAAATCGCTGACATAAATAGAAGCGCAGTGTTGGTCTAAGGAGAAAGAGGTGTGCAAGATAATGATACAGGGGGTGAAAGATAATGATACAGGGACAGGGAAATTAAAACGTTTAGAGCAAAGGTGGAAGCATGTACCTCGCACTAGTTGGGAACATCTCACAACATCTGTGTGTGGATGCTCTATAGTTATCTCAAACCCTGAAATGGAGTACATCATTAGATACAGCCTGCAGAGGAAAACAGACATCCAGAAGTACCTAGAAGCGAAAGGATTAGCCCACAAATAAACTGAACAAATGAACGTCTTACATCCTGAAGCCAACTAATTAAGTCACTAACATCATAACATCTGTATGTACATGTTCTACAGGCTTTAAACCCGTTTGTCCATTTGTTTCATGCACATAAATTCAGACTTTCTGGGACTCACCAAGTGTCTGCAACACTATGGTTTCTAGCAGCACCAGTTCTTGGGCTTGTTGGAGGTATGCCTAAAATTCAGACAATAACAGACTTTACAGACTGCAATTTGTTCCTCAGTCCACACATTACAAATGGCCATGTGCATTCTGACCATCCACGAACCAGTTTGATCAAAACTTGCGGGGTAGAAAGGACAGTTGAACAGATGCTACTAAACTGATCACTGTATAAAGCTAAGCAGTTCTGCAGCACGGCGGACAATTTCTGCTAGAGATGCTCCGATCAGCATTTTTGGGGCCGATCACCGATTACCAAGATCATGATCTGCCGATTGCCGATCACAGA
>JBBPDH010000037.1:11315718-11328827 GCA_037974565.1 Clupeocharax schoutedeni
CACCCCTTACATTACTTTTACTTTTATACTTAAAGTAGTTTTGCAACCAGTACTTTTACACTTTTACTTGAGTAAAAAGCTGGAGTTGATACTTCAGCTTCAACAGAAGTATTTTTATACCCTAGTATCTATACTTTTACCTGAGTAGTGAATGTGATTACTTTTTGATCATTTGGATCTGAGCTTGACAGAACAAATTTGAGTAGCAGCATGTTCCACAGTTTAAGAAAATATGATGGAATGAATCATCATAAAAGTGTGCAAATACTAGAGGTATGTATTTTTTATTCAGTCTTTTGTTCTGTGTGCAAAAACAGTCCTTGTGAAAGTGGCTGTGCATGTGTGTATTAAGGCAAACCAGCTGGTTGAGGTTGAGGAGGGGTAGAGTTAGTGTTGAAGATTCTTGCTGTTAAGGAGCCTGAGAGCCCGGGGATAAAAACTGTCCCACAGCCTGACAGACCTGGCTCTAATGCTGCAGAGTTTGGGCTATTACTTCCAGTGAAGGTCAATCTTAATGCATTTGCATACCAACACAGTTTGGACAAGGTCCTTTTCTATTCAGCATGACTGTGTGCACAAAGCAAGCTGGTTGGATGAGTTCAGTATGAAAGAAAATGACTGGCCCTCACAGAGACCCGACCTCCACTACACCCAACACCTTTGGGATGAACTGGAACAGCGACTGCTGGCCAGTAGTGGTGTGTGATACCACAAAATTTGGTATCGATCCGATACCAAGTAAATACAGCTGGTATCGCTGATACCAATCCTTTTTTTTAAATTTTAAGGTGGATGCATCATCAAATGGCTAAATCTGAATGAATTTGCCTGTCCTTTAAGTGTTTTTGTGTTTATTCCTTTGAATTATTATTTAATTAAAACCCAGGACAGAAACTGTAAATAGAAAATATACTTTATTATAAATAGAAATATACTTTATTATCATAATAACAATAACAATAAAACAATAATAATAAAAAATAATTTTTAAATAAACAATTAGTGAAAATACAACAAATAAAGTGCAATTAAAACAACCCCCAAAGAATTAAGGAATAAAGAAATATAAATAATTAACATTTGTTGCTGAAATATAGTTTTATCACAGTTAAGAGAAAAGGGTAATTATATTTAATCAAATCTGAGCCGTATTATATACAATGTGTTTGTTTCAATTCCAGTAAATATATTTATTTTAATAGCAATTTTCAGAGGGATAAATGTACTGTATCTAGGTCGTAACATAACTTTTTGAGTTGGCTGAAGTAACACATGACCAGCTGCTCCGTCTCTGTCTCTCTCTCTCTCTCTGAATGTTATCTGCTCCATATCTCTCTCTCTGTATTAGAGCTGAGCGATTCATGACTCATTAAATAACTCACGAATCCGAGGTCTCCATTGAACCGAATCCGTTGAGTCTTAACATCATCATGTCAAAGTTATAAACCCCGCCACATTATACATCTTATAATCACTACAACATAAATTACTACAATAAAAGTTACATCCACCTAGTGATCTTCTCGCGTCAGTCAGAGCCTGAATCAGGTTAGCGCTCCTTATTTTCCTCAGGATCTGAACCGCTCAGAGATGGGTCGGCCGAGCCATGAGTGAATCCATCAGTTAACTTTCGCCACACAGAGCCGGATCTGAGCCGCTCAGAGACGGATTGGCTGAGTCATGAGTGAATCCGTCAGTTAACTTTCGCCACAGAGCCAGATCTAATCTGGCAGGTTTAATTTAATGCTACCCGAAACACCAATGCATAATAGATTACACGAGTTAACTTCCTTTCTAACAGAAAATATTAATCAATCGAGTCATAGCACTTCCCGATCTCAACCTTAGCCTAATGAGTGAATCTACTGGCGTACAGGCTACACTGCAGGGGATCAAGCATAGCGCAAACACATGAGTTCCACAGACTCGTTCTTACACTGGTCAATGATAGACTTCATTAACCTAAATAGATATAGCCCAATCATTTATTTGACCACACTGCCTTTCTTTCACATTTTAACTATGAGCACCCACAGTGTCTGACCAAGATGTCTGATGAAATGAAAAACTGTTAAAAATAATAGTCCAATCATTTATGCATATTTTATTTGGGCTATAACCCTGGTCACAAAAGATGTTATGTTATATTATATGTTATTATGTTTTTTTTTGTGTCCAAATAATTGTAGGCAACTTGGAGGAAATTTTCAGACAATGTGGGTGTTCAATGAACAGATTAATTGTTGATGGTAATACATAACATGATGGAATAATAAGGTTAATTATAAGGTCTAACATTAAAACGTTTTAAAAAATCATTATTAGACCCATTATAGGCTTGGTGGTCTAATATTATGCTAAATGATGCCTGATTGAGCTTTGTCTTGGCCATTATCTTTCACTTGAGAGTGGATATAGGTCTACAAGGTCAGGTTGCCATGGTAATTTGACCAGCAATAGCCACTCAAGTGACTCAAGTAATTCGCAAATCCGGATCAATTTACTGAGTGACTCAGAGGTAGCCAAATCCGAAAAAGGATCCGAGTATCCCAGCACTACTCTGTATGTTCTCTGCTCCGTCTCTCTCTCTCTCTCTCTGTGCGTGCACGCTGCTTACTCGCTTTCGCCTGGCGTTCTTAAGTCACGTGATAGTACAACATCAAAACACAGGAGGGGGAGGAAGAGCAGAGTGTGCTCAGTGCTGTGACTGGAGAGGCACTTGAAAGTACCGGCGTTAAAGTATCGATCTTATGACACTGGTATCGATCAATATCAATACCAGCTTTGATATCGATATTTGAATCGATCCGCCCACCACTACTGGCCAGACCTTCTCATCCAACATCAATGCCTTACCTTAAAAATGCTCTACAGAATGAATGGGCTCAAACCCTAGAATGTTGTGGAAAGCCTTTTAAGAGTGGAAGCTGTTATAGCTGCGGACGGGAGACCACAAAGACTCTCCATATTAAAGTATAGTCTTTGTAGTCTTTGAATGCAATGTCATTAAAGTCCTTTAGTGGAATGGTTAGGCTTCCCGATACTTTTGCCATATAGTAACATAGTGCATTACATGTTTAGGACAAAACACGTGGATAAATGTAGGACCGTTCCTTAAAATACGTTTTTATGCACACTTTGGAGGAAGCGATCATATGTAGTGCAGTACTTAGGGAGCAGTGAGTGGTTTGGAATGTGCCCGGGATTTTCAGTGTAAAGGACTTTTATTTTATTCGTGACGAAACTTTCCCCAACCCGGACGTTTTTGTGATGACACAGATTTGAAAGCAGTTTTAGAAGGTTTTGTGTCTGAATTTGGTCAATAAATAAAATAAACCATGTCGTCGACAAAAGAAATTTTACAGATGGATCTGTATGCTCTACTCGGTGTCGAAGGAACAGCGAAAGAGAAAGAGGTGCGGTACATAACCCTTCAAAGTTGTAAAGCCTTGTATTGGTGAAATAACCACAGCCATTGAGATGTAGGATATCTTAGAATTTATATTTATTTTTTAAACAATACATACATATTAGACGACTCTTTATTTGTAACATGATGCACAATATAATGAGCGAAACGGTGGATTTTGACACCAAAATAATGCCCCTATACACTTCATAGACGAAAGTATTGGTACACCTGACCATTCCACCATCAGGGTCTTTAATTGCATTATATTCAGATACATAGGCTTTAATATAGACCTTTTTTACATCACAAAGGTGTTGGATGGGTTTGAGGTCAGGGCTGTGTGCAGACCGGTCAAGTTCTTCAACATCATACTCATCCAACCATGTCTTTCTGGGGCAAAGAGTCATGCTGGAACAGAAAAGGTTTTTGCCCAAACTGTGTCCACAAAGTTGGAAACATGGCGTTGTCCAAAAATTCTTGGTATGCTGAAACATTAAGACTGAACTTCATTGGAAATAACACCTGTGTCCCAATACTTTTGGCCGTGTAGTATTTTTTGGGGGAGCCACTTTAGATGCAGTATTTCTAAGATGTGGGTTAGGGTTTTTTATTTATGTTGGTTTTAATGTGACACAGACGAGGAAACTTATTAGGACAGAACTACTTGAGGATCTTCCCTTTCTCAGCCGCAGCTTGGCTGTGTTGAAGCAGCACTAATAAGGCCAGTTAAATTCCTAATCATCAATTTAACTGACCTTACCTGAACCGGAGTGTGCGTTAGAGCAGGGAGAACACTAAAAGGTGCAGGACAGGGGTACTTTAGGACGGCTGGGAACACGTGTTTTAGTGTTTTGGAACGCAAACTGGGAAACATCCATTCCTGAAGTGCGTTTTTATGAGCATGGCCAACAGGTGGCGCTCTCTTACCGCTGTGTAAGTGCTCTGTGTCGCTCCTGCTTTCGCAGTGCTGGAAGTTGATGGTGATGGAGTGGATGCTCTCAGAAATGTCCTTCTCTACTAGACTTCTAGCTTCTCAGTGCTATCAGTTCAAATGGTATATTCGGTATAGGGCTGTCATTAACTCGTGGTTTAACCCTGATGATAAAACAATGGACAAAAATGCTCTTTGTGGTGATGAGTTATATTTTTATATATTTATATCAACATGTTTGTTTTTTTATACCTTTTATGCATTTATTATAGCTTTGTGCATTTTAAATTCTACATATTTCTCTTAAGAAGACAATACAAGAAGTGGAACCTGATACAGCTTTTTATAACACTTACATGTTCTCTGTGAATGCAGGGGAAGGGTCAGGCCTGAATAGGTCTGGGTCCAGATGAACTTTGCTGTGTTTGGCTATGAAGTGCTGTTTTTAGAGTTTGCGCGATGTGCCTTTTGTACACGAGTCAAAGTTGTAAAAGGGTCAGCATTTGTTGATGCCTGGAAATGAATAACATACATGAGACTTTATTATTTTTAGGATTTCTGGTGAGGTATCTTTCACTCCGAGATCTCAGTTTGGAGGTTTCCCTTCTCCAGCACACTCATTAAACATGGCAGTGAACTGATGAGTTGAATCAGATGTGTCTGAGCAGTGAAAAGACCAAACAGTGACGGCCACCTCACCAAGCCTGGAATTCTAGACACACTATTTAAAATATGAATACAATCCAGTTATATATCTTGTTAGTCAGGGATGCACAATTGTTGGAATTGGTCAGAGTTTTGATCATAACATGTTTGGCTAAAATCAACAATAAATTGGCAGTCTGCGCTGTAATGTAATGAACTAAATAAAGTGAAGCAAGTAACACTTGCCCTATATTTGAATGCACCTTCTACACCTGTTCTATAATGTAATGGGGTAATAATGCCTGACTCATTGGGGAAATAGCAATGATCCCTTTATTAGTGTATAAAACTTTTGTATTTGTTAATATTGTATTTGCCTATTCTGCTAAGAGGACATTCAAGTAAGAATTTCATTGTGTTCATTATTCATCAATCCTTTGAATCCTTCGAAATGTGCTAGTATGTTTAATGCATTGATTTATAGATAGTACACAGGATAAATAATGCATCCTTGTTTGTTGTACCTGTTCCAGCACAGAATGTGCTACCTGCAGCAGCTGATTGTGAATTGAGACATTGGAATATGATGCTTAATTAAACACCTGGTATTTAATTGAATCTCCTTGTTTACATATTCTGTGGGTAGGCACGGGGAACAGTGAGGAAACGAGAATGAAACCAAATAGAACAGAGAAATGAAGCCAGGGAGCCTGGTTTGTTGATGGTTTTAGGAACTCCACTACGGGACAGGCAGTCTATAAAAGACACATGTTAGCATATTAAATCCCCAGGCTATTTGGTTATGTTTGTTTGTGGCCACCGAAAAAAAGGCAAAGCTAATTTATTTCGTTTTAACAGCTGCTGGTGATTTCTTATTGATGGGAAAGAGCTTTCTATGGGTGTTTTCATCCAGTCAGAGCACAACTTGTACTGCGTTTCCCTTGAATCGCTGCATTGTTGTAATAGAGGAAGGAACATATTTCTGTCTTTGCTTTGTAGAGGACAGGGTCAAATGAATGAATCACGTGTGTCATCACATCATCAAAATCTGATTTGGACCTAACGGACTCTGCTTACTGTGTGTCAAGCTGGACGATATGTCAATATGGTCAGATGTCATTATAATCCTTGATTAATTCTGTGGCAGTCCTTCTGATATACTTGATGCCTCTAGTGTTATGCCAAAAGGCAGCTGTTGTCCTGGTGATTAGGGAGTCTATGTCCATGTCACTGCTAGTGGCACCTCTGAGGTACTGTTCCCACACACTGCTCCCAGGGCACTGTGCCGCCCCCCCCCCTTTTTTTTTTTTAGCTGCTGGTTCCTATGCTGTAGTGCAGTTAGTGACTTTTTAGATTATGATGATATACATTTTCCTTATACTGCAGTACCGGTTTAAATAACCCAATGTACGTTCAAAAAGTGGCGCAGCTAGAAACTGTTTAAGGGGGACTCTTTTCTCTGCTGCACTGCCAGCCCTTTCCTTTGAACTAGTGCTTAAACAGTGTGAGGAATACAGTAAGTAACCCCTCAGTTTTACGCGGATCAGCACTTGCAGATTTTTTCTGAGAACTGAACTGTATTACCGCCATCAGCCCAGCGGTGTCTTGTCCTCCTATTTTAGTGTTTTAAATGTTTCCTGCCAAATTGCACTTTGAGCATTTTTGTTCTAATACCAGGGCTCTCAAGTCTCACGCAATGAGCGTGAGACACACGCATCTGACTGTCTTCACACGCTAACACGCCACACCTCCGATTTCTCATGAAGAGAAGCACGTTGGGTACCGAACGCACCCCCCTCCCCCTGCTCAGCGTTCGGCAAACCACCCCCCCCCCACCCCCCGCTCTGTTGCATATCACACGCGCAGTTTTTTGGTCAACTTGAGAGCCCTGCATCATTATTATTAATGTGGCACTATGTTATATGTTCTAGCCTTATATTGACTCACATATAGAAAGCAAAAGTAAAGCATGAAAAACAAGCTGCTAAACCTATTTAATTCATGCTTAATTGTAATATGAAAACGTTTTTTATTTTCAGTTTCAGTGGTATGCGCACACTAGTGAAGGCCTGTCCAGTGTGTGTGTGTGTGTGTGTGTGTGTGCAGCAGGTTAATCCTGAGCTGTCCAGAGCTGTCAGCTTGTATGAAAACATCAGCCTGCTGGATGGAACGTTCTTGGACTTTGTTGACTTAATCAAACACAGCGCTTATCCAAACCACAGCCAAATCCCTCTCCTCCCTCTTTCTTTTTCTCTCTTTTCTCATTCCTCCCCTTCCTTACATCTCCCACCCTTTCATCCTTCAGCCGCAGCCTTTAACCATCCACCCTTGTCGCCGCTTCCAGATTGTTTGCATCTTGAAGTTGCTGAGCGCAGCAGAGCCGTGCTGTCGCTGTGAAGCGCTGTTATCCGCTTACAAACTGACGGCATTACGAAGCTCAGCTAAAAACAGTAGCAGCAGCCATTTGAGGACTGAGTTTGTCTACTTTTTATAAATAACAGCGAGCCAGAAACCACATAAGTCTGTTGGTGATTCCTAAACAACTCAACAAAGTTTGGGGGAAGTGTGTAATGATTCAAGCATGCTAGGATGCTAATCAGTCTACATAAGCTTCCATTACTTTCGAGCAACATTAGCATTGAACCTCCAGGGCAGAATAAAGGTGGGAGCCCAGTGGTCCAAACACGTCTCGTCTGACTGAATGCCTTCAGGGAGAGGGGGAAGATGTTTACATTCCATTTTCTTGCCAAACTAGCATAAGACAAAACCTAGCGAGCAGTTTTACTTCACACTTGGCCGTCTCTCCTGCACCCGCTTCATGTTAGCCTTTATCTCGGCCCAGTCCTGCCAAGCTTTTCTTCCTCTCTGATAGTCACCGATCGTTTAGCGTTTCAGGTCACATTATCTAATCCTTCCTTTGCGCTAATGAAGCGTTTCATTCAATTCCTGACCATTTCGCTATCTTCTACAGTCCAGACATTTGGAATCACTCAGGGTACTGACGAATGTTATTGTTTTACCATTGATACAATTTTCACGGTTCCAAAAGGCGCTTTTTACTGTTTACGCAATATTTCATTTATTAACTTAGCATTTTGCATTTCAACTTTTTCCACAGTTTTGTGAATTTTCATACAAAATAATCAATAAGGAATCAATTCAGTATATTCTCAGAGAAATACTGATATGTATCATTCAGGTTCAACTTTATTAATATTTTAGTTCTCAGTTATTTTTTAATATTCCACTGAATGTCAATTATTTTCTTTCGATTCCTCATTCCAAATGATCTGAAAGGATTACTTCCACAGGGTGAGCGTCGTATTAGAATTATTTTAATCACCTATCCACAACCAAAATGGCCTTATGTAATTCATCAAGTGGAGCAGGGGGCTGCCAACTGCGAGGGTCGCCAGTGCGGAGTGTACGTCGGTGGTAACAATAACAGTTGAGATTCAAACCCACAACCTTCTGATTGTAGGGCCAACACCCTAACCACTAGGCCATTCAAAATTTTCTTCACAAAAGCACATGAAGAACCTAAACACCACCACAGACAGGAACACACAAACCGGGAAACGGGAAAAACACAAGGAGAAAGTTACACAAGTCATGTTTAATGTAATTCAGGACTGTCTAAACTTTTGAAGGATACAAAACTACTCACTGGCTGCTTGTGTTTTATTCTTCCTCTCATTCTTTCCACCCCCTGCTTTCCTCCCTCTAGCTGGCCGCATGTGGAGGCGAGTTTGATGGTCAGCCGTATATCTGCCAACACTTGGCTGTGTGGTGGCCAGTGTAAGCCATTATCAATTCCAACCATCAGTTTCCACTTGAGACGCCCCCCTCCTCCACTTCCATCAATTTCTCCTTCGCCCCCTCGTTTTCTCTTCCGTCCCGCCCCTTTCTCCCCCGCTCTCAAAGCCCCAATAACCCTGCTCTCCTTTTATTAACACCAGATTTCTCTGAATAAATAAAACTCTCACTCCCCCTCTCTCTTGCGTCACCCACATCGTTCCCCCAGTAGTCTTCATGCGTCCTACACATGAGAAACTGACAGGAACCTTTGCATGCTCACTATTATTACTCTATTATCGAATGTCTTAAGTCATATCATGTGTAAGTCATCACTGTCCTCTTATTATTTTTCCTTTTTTTAGGGGAAGACAAGCTGCTATTTATATGTTATGAACATTTCATGATTAATGGACCAGGAGAGATGGTCATGCCTGGCTAATGGAGTGGAGATGTTTGGGTTGGGATTAGAATAGTAAAAATGGGACACCTGCCAAAACGGGACAGTTCAACTTTGCAGTTTTTACATACTTATGCATCTCTAAAAGCTAGGATATAAATAACTATAGACAAATAGACTTGTCTTATTCCACTAAATGTTGTATGAATAATTGTGAATCAAAATTCCTATGAATATTTTGGAAAGTTTACGTTTTGAGTGTGTCTCATTTTGCCAGTATCCTTCCTCGGACGCTACTTTTGGAGATCATTATATGCACTTGGTAGAAATCTTCGTAACTAAATGGGATTTGTTACAAATCTGCCATCAGTTGCTGTAAACTAAGAAGAAAAAGCAAATCTGCATGCCTTTTTCTCTCTGCAGTGTGAACGGGAGACGAAACATTTATTTTTAATTAATTTATTAACCCTTATAGTCGAGTATGAACACACCACAGCATGAACATTCTTTCTCTGTATTTAACCCATTCATCAAGTGGAGCAGGGGGCTGCCAACTGCAAGGGTTGCCAGTGCGGAGTGTACCTCGGTGGTAACAATAACAGTTGAGATTCGAACCCACAACCTTCTGATTGTATGGCCAACACCCTAACCACTAGGCCATTCAAAATGTTCTTCACAAAAGCACAAGAAGAACCAAAACACCACCACAGACAGGAACACACAAACCGGGAAACGGGAAAAACACAAGGAGAAAGTTACACAAGTCATGTTTAATGTTAAACGTTAACTTAGCTAAGTAATAGTGCTGTCAAAAATATCAGTACATCAATATATATCCATACTGAACATTTTGAAATGGTAGAATACTGCTGCCCCACAGTATGGATATAACTTCCTGCTTGCTCTTTCTTTTGAACCACTTCTGTACCTTCACCTGTCCAAACATTGTGGTTGGGATCTTAAAACATACAGGTCTGCTTTGTCAGTGGAGGGGTTGGTTTGTCAATGGGACAACGGTTTCGATTTGTCATGAACATGGCAATTGATTATGATTAGATCTGTGGCCATTATTCATTCAATCATTTTCTTTAACAGCTTAATCCAAACTAGGGTCCAGACTTGTCACGATACTTGTCACAATTTCAAACTCGATACGATACTAAGGACGGTACACGATACTCGATACTACAGGGAGAGAAAAAACAAACAGAGGAAATTTTTCATTAAAAAATTCAAGTGTGCTCAGGGGCTGTTGCACCAGTTCTCTGCGGAGGGGAGCTAAGGGTCCTTATTTTAACAGCGCTAGGTTTGAGTAGACAAACAAAAATGTTCTGTACAGCATCTTTGGGTATTTTCAAAGCGCTTTATTATTATTATTATTCGCCGACTCAGAACTTGGCAGTACATTTTAAAAGTGCATAATGTTTTTTCCCTGCATAGAGATCAATGGGGGAAGGTTTTGGGTGAATAACTCCGGATCACTGTGGGCTAGGATGGCAAATGAGGGCCCTTTGAGGGGTCATGGCTCGGAAGGTCCGTGCTCCTGGGACCGACTTGAAGGGTCTGTAGGAAGAATATATTCAATTTTAGTATTGATTAGTATCTGAGAATACATTTTTTTGACAATCCTACTAGGGTCTCGGGTACCCAGAGCCTATCATCGGGTCAACAGGCACAAAATCATCCTTGGCGGGACCACAGCCTACAGCGGTCTGGGGCATTTAGCAATTTTTATTATATTCCTTTATGAGATGCAGGGTTATTCATTAAACACTCTGGGCCATAGCTGCGGGTGACCAGGCCTAACGATGCCCCTGTATTAATGTTTTTAGTGAGGTGCTACTGAATGGGACTTAGCCAACATTCTGTACAGCTTGCTCAACCTAGCAACTGTAGCTATGAACGGATCCGCCTGTGTGTGCTAAATGTCGACTTCAGTAGAAAATCTCATTTTGTGTGACAGAAAAGGGCACTGAATGAAAGATGAAACTGGAGAGCAATATACTTCACAGCCTTTCAACGAAGCTGCTGGCCAGATACACACACACACACACACACACCCTTCCACACCTACACACACATTTACTCAGCAGCTGTGCTCAGAGGAGTTCAGTCGATTTCAAAAATGTGCCCTTCAGGTTACAATGGAGGCTCTCAGGCTCGAAGCTGGGGGTGGGCCTCTTACAGCTCCAAACCCTTGTAAACACTTTAGGCCTCGTCGGTACATAGAAAAACGTCTGCACATGTAAATTCTAAATGAAAAATCAATCCCCCTTTCCTCTGTTGTGGTCGATCAGACAATACATCTTTGTTGTCTGTAGACTGCATTCTTGTGAGCTATTCACTTGTGAGCTATTTGTGGGGATTATACACCTGCATATATTGAAAAAACTTGAAAAAACTTGTTTTTTCTGATTTGGTAAAGTGATGCCTAAAAATGCCTATTTTTAAAGTGTAAACCCAAAATATGCTCACAAATCTGCTCTCAGAACATTTTAAATTCATGTTAAACACAGTTTAATGCTTTATCCTTGAAGAAAATGTAAAGGTAAATAAATAATCACCAGAAAATTGTATTGCTTAAAAACATTAGCATTAGCGGTTAGCATTAACGGCGGCAAGTGAAAACAAACATTCGTACACGAAAGAAAGGTTGAAATAACTCTCTCTACCCACATGTTTAGACAGAGCACAGCTTACTAATACTAAATAAACTGTTGAAAATGGGGGGGGAGATTAAAACACTAAAATATGAGGACAAGACAAGGCGCAGTCATGCTACATGCTGCAGCAGCTTCTTCTTCTTCTTTTTATGGGCATTGACAACTTTTCAGTGCATTACTGCTACCGCTGGACTGGTGGCGGTAATACAGTTCGGTTCTCAGAAAAATATCAGAGAGGATTCAAGTCAGCACTGCTTGGCCCAGACTAGCTTTGGGATCTCTTCTCCAGTTAGAAGTCAAATGCCATGAACTTTTGCTAGTTTGACATTTTGTGGGGAAAAAGTCCTGTGAATCAAGGAGATTTCATTTGGTGTCTAATTATATCATTATTATAGCACAAACTTGGTTGCTGCTGGTCAGGGAACATACTGTTGCTTCATGATAAAGGTTCACATGCCATTGTTTGTGAAAGAATAGCAGTCTGCTCCATCACTGGTCTCTTTTAGTGTTTCTGTTCTAGAACTGGATTCATGCCCTCCTTCCCAGCTTGACATTCAGTCCTGGTCATCACTTCTTACATCGTTTGCTTCCATCAGGCAGGCTCATTGTCTTCAGCCGAGCCCGGTCATGTTTAGCACTTTGGTTCTGGTGGGATTAGGTTGCTGCCCCAGAGTGCGCCAGAGGATCGAGACCACTGCTCTTTGAGGGTCTTGAGTTGATTTTGATGTGCCATTAGCACACACTGCAGTATCTTTTCATGTTTAGTATCATGTGCAGTTTCTTTATGTGCAAGATCTTCTGGTCATCTACTGATCTCAATTACAAGAAAAACAGACTCCCACTACTATTAGTGTTACTAGTAATTCACTGAACTGTAGCTTATTTATTTATAGTATCTATACCCTGCATGTATTTCATATAGAGGATTTCACATTGAAGTGTTTCTACAGTTTATTATTGGACTTATTTAGACTTATGTTCAGTCGTAACACGAGCAATCTTCATTTGACCTCGGGATCAAATGCACTACGGTCCATAATCCAAAAGGTCCATGGAGCACCTGACACAGAAGCTCTGGGAAGATGTGTGTGTCTGGTTTATAGCGCTCTGTCATCACTACGTGGTCCACATACCTGAGAACTGACTTCTTTCCGGAAACGGACCTCCTTCAGACAGTTTATTCCGTTACCACAGACACACGACAACAAACACAGAGCAGAGACAGAAACGGGATGGAAAAGGGAGAAGACAGGAGAGATAGTG
>JBBPDH010000037.1:11423622-11435095 GCA_037974565.1 Clupeocharax schoutedeni
ACAACTTCAGTACCAGCACAGTACAGTTTAGAACCTGATACAAATTCAGTACCAGCACAGTACAGTTTAGAACCTGAACAGTTCCTGTAGAGCTGCAGTAAAGTGACTGTATGTACTGTAGTGTTGAAGGCTGTGACTGTGGAAGCCAATGAGAGAAGGGAGCAGAAGGCGTGACCTGATGAAGCGGACGCTGCAGGAAACTGGTGTTCAGTAACATCACCTGGCTCCTCAATAGGCTTCCGCTGGTGGAGAGGTCTTAACAATAGCCTCAGAATAAACCAATCAGGAGAACAAAGGAGCGTCCTCAGGGGAACCGCTGAAACATGCTGTACACACAAACACACATACAGCTGTCCGAAGCCTTTCATGGATCCCATACAGCTCAAGGTATAGTTCAGAACCGTAATTCAGTTTTAGCTCTGTGTTAACGTGACCCAGTAAAAATGAGACGTGGCCAGTAGGCTCTCTGCTCTGGCCTGGTCATGTGACTCTAGTTACATCATTTCAAAAGGAGAGTTACACAATCACCTGTTACGAGACACATTAGACCATCATGGATCTAAACCTTGCTCACGGAACAGAGGCGGAGACTGCTGATGGAGCGGGGAATTAAAAATGAGTGTTTGTGTTGTGCAGGGAAGCCATAGGGCCTTATATGTAATAGATGAAGTCTTTTGAACTTCAGGATTCTCATCTGATGCTTGATGTCTCCAGATGACTGAACGGTTGAACCTTAGATGTGTATATTAATCAAATATGTTCTAAAATGTCTGGAAAAGCTGTGAGAATAATCTAAATGCTAAAGCGATAACTAAAGTTACGATAAAATATCCAAAAGGAAGTCCTAATGAAATAAAAGCTAGTTTGAAGTTGTAGTAAATGGTCTAGAAGCAAGCTTGAATTAAGGTTAAGACCAGAAGAAAGGCTGAAATGACTCTCTCTACCCACATGTTTAGACAGAGCACAGATTACTAATACTAAATAAACTGATCACTGTTGGGGGTTTAAAACACTTAAATACAAGGACAAGACACGCAGCAGCCACAACATGCTGAAGCAACAGAGCGCTCTCGGATTGGCCACTTTCAAACCTCCCGCCTCCAAGTACAGCGGTGTTTCAAAATGCACTTTCTATATTCATACAGTTGTTTTCTATGGAAATTTTGCTGAATTTACATTTGTATTCATAACAAAATGTATTATATTTAAGATGCTAAATATATATCACAAAAAGGGGAGGATATTTGCAGTTTCCGCGTTAATGTGTGGATTTCCGCGTTCCATTATGGGTTCTGTTCTCAGATCAAATCTGCGTTAGACTGAATCCATGTAAAAGTGGGCGGTTACTGTATTTGTACTGTATTAAACGGCCAACAGTTGGACTCCAACCCCCCCCCCCCCTTACTACAGTGAGATGATGATGGTGTGATTTCAGGCTGTGAAAAAGAACTGTAATAAAAATAAACGAAAAAAAGATCAATATAAAATGAAATTAAATATTGACCTGTTCTGCCGTTATATGTGCTCCCCTAAAACACACTGGCCCCACCTCGGCCCCCTGGTCTAGAACCGCATGCGACTTATAGGTCAGACGATCACTTCTAACAGTTTAAAAGGAGTTAGCGAAGTTGACATTATGAACAGGACTGCGTACTGACTGTGGTGACACTCTGGGTTCTCGTTGTCTCCATGCAGAGAACCACACCAACCTCCTGCTGAACGGTAAAGACGAGCACGGCGAGGAGGAGGAGCTCAGCAAGCGCATGAGTCAGATGAACACCAGCGTGGAGAGCGTGGAGATCACGGTGCGCTCGGGCGAGAAGATCGAGGAGGCACTGTCGCCCGAGAGCTCGCCCTCCAAATCACCCAAGAAGAAGAAGAAGTTCCGAACCCCGTCCTTCCTGAAGAAGAACAAAAAGAAAGAGAAGGTGGAAGCCTGAGCCGAGCCGGGAGGGTGGGAGACCCAGAAACCCGTCTGTCTGTCAGTCTGTCTGTCTGTCTGTTTACCCTTCCGTTTTTATATTTTACATTTTATTCTTTTTTTTTTAAATGAATTTTAAACAAATGGTTATTTGGAAAAATCCAGAAAAAAGGACTTTGGGCCTTTGGTTTGGGAAGGGAAGCGTCGCGGGCCAAGCATGAAATACTGGACACTTTTTTTGTTTTATTTTTTACGTTTTTTCAGTGTAAAATGAGAAGTGGGAGAATTAGTCCTGGGAAACTGGCTCAGATCCATCTCAGCTTTGGTAGACTGAACACACATACACACACACACGCACGCCCCCCAGTGAACGTCTGGTCTACAGCATCTCTAGGCAGGTACTGCAGCAGTCCTGTTTAAACAGGTCTTTGTTTTTTGTTTAGTTTTTTTTTTCTCCATGAAACCTTAACCCTTCATCTGCCGCGCTGCTCCACCAGATCCGGTTCCAGTCGGGTTTTACCACCTGACACACGACGCAAGACACACTGGACACTTGCTTTGGGATTTTTTTTCCCTACAGTTTCGTTTTTCTCGGCCTCGGTTGAGCGCCGGCGCGGACGGAGCTCTGATAATCCGCCGGCGCGTTCTTCACTCACCTGCTCTTGCCAAACACACATGGAGACGCAATCACGTTTTAGTGAAGTGTAACTTCGTTCTCGTTTAGTGTCATTCACCTTTTAAACGTCAGCTCCTCTCTAGATGTTTTTTTTTTTATTAAGTGAAACATAAACTTTGTCCGCTTTTTTTCCTACTCATTCCTACACTTTTACAGTCGATCCGAACTTTTGCCGCATGTTTTTATTTCGTTTGTTTTCTTTTCTTGGCTGGATTCTACCTTTTTACGGCCGATAACATAGTGACGCTTCTCAGCTATATTATAACTCGGATTACTAAAAACACACGTATATATAAATATATAGAAAACAAAAACAACTGGATGATATTTTATTTTTGTGCTGCACTTTTATTGTAGTGTATGTATGTATATAAATATATACGAAAATGCGTGTAGCTGATTTCAGCGCTGGATGGAGTCGCGGAAAGTTGGAGGAGGCAGGAGGGTTTCGGGACGTTTGAGGGGTTCGAGGGGAGTGCGGTGGGATTACGGTTCGTCTGTGTCGGGATCTGCTCTATATATTTGTAGCTTCTGAGTAAAATTTAAGGAGATCCGAGAGGAGACGGCGAGTGACGCGCAGCCCAGCGTGGGATCTGTGATGGCTTGTTTGTGTTGCAGGCTGTGAAAGCCATTTGAGCGATGTAATCCTGAGACAAAGGTTGTTTAACTCGAGTCGTTTGAATCTGGTCCTCAGGCCTCACAGGAACGGGACGTCCCCCAGGTTTAGGGGCTCCAGGGCTGGACTTTCACGACACATTTAAGTCGCTCGTATGTCACGTGACCCCTCAGGCCTCACGGCTACATCACCGGTGTCACAAGACCTAAGGTCAAGCTTTTTATTTTATTTTATTTTTTTTTTTGTCCAATTTGGTCTTATGTGAAAATGGACCGGAACGCCAAATGTCTGAAGTCAAACAATGTCGTTCAGAGGCTCAAGGCAGCTTTCTTTAATAAAAAGGAAAAGAAAACCAACCAAAAAAATGTCTGCCGATGCATTTGAAGTCCCTAAAGGAACCAGTCGGGTGAAACATTGGAGCCCCGCTGAAGCAGCAGGCCAGGTTTTCCACAGGTTAGGTCTTGGAGTTCCAGACCATCAATCCCAGTGAGCAATGTGAAGCAGAGACGTGGACTGGGCGTTTTCTTTTTTAGTTTTCTTTTATTTTCCCCTCTTCCTTCCCAGTCTTCTGACAAGCTCCGCCTCCTGTGCCAGCATTGGCAGGTTCGTTTTCCCAGTCAGTCCACTCTTCTAATAGGGGTCACCTCCTGCACCGGATTGGCTAGTGGCCGAATGTCCGGGTTTAAAGGACAGAGTACGGCAGCCGAGAGGCGGGGTTTACTCAGGATTTGGCCTGAAAAGATAGAAAAGATCTTTGAAGGCTCGGGTTTGAAGGAGCGGTTCGGTCCAGATAGCTAACGTGGCCAGAAGTCGTCGTTTGTGACCGTTCGGCTCCTTTCTGTTCGCTTTTTTGATCAAACTGGACCTTCCAAGCCTGACCATATCTGGACACGGTTGTGAGAAACGGAGATTATTTTTTAAATAATAATAATAAAGCAGGTGGCGATCACCAAGAGATGCTCATGTTTCATTTCATTTGTTTTCATACCTTCTTTTCTTTCCTCCTTTCATATTGTATCGCAGTATTTTAGTTTACAGAGATTTACACTTTATTAATCCTTTTACGAGCATAAATGGCTCCCAACTAAACGAATGTGCATTATTTTTTCGTTTCTTTTGACCGTTTGCACTTTTTTTTGGGGTTAACGAATGCTTTCCTTTCTCCGTGTAGTCCTCCGTTCCCGAGGAGTGTTTTGCTTTGGCATGCGAGTGTGAACCGAGCCTCGATGTGACCTGTGAAAACGTATATAAAACTGTTATATAATGGACTTGCTTTAGATTGTATTGCTAATCAATGTAAATTCACAAATAATAAAAAAAAGTTATTTTAAGAAATGATCGGTACTTCTGATCTGTTCGGAAACTGAACACTGGGGAGGAAAGAAAAGCCTGCACGCCTCCACGACTTCTTCATGCGTCCATTACGCCCTTTTATTTCACACATTCACATCCTCAGTCACATCTATGATTTAACAGCATCACATTTTAAGTCCTGATACGTGGTTGAATGGGGGTCAAAACCAAGAATCAAGATGGTCAAGACTTCTAAATCCAATCTAAATCCAAACAAAATTTTCAGGACAATCAGTCGGTAGAAAAAACACAACTCTTTACAGTGGTGGTGAATGGAACCCGGTCTCAACAAAGATGTAGCCATTTCAGTTTCGGTCTAACCCCGCCATTGAACCTACACTCGTGTGTTTATGTGGCATTTTGATCAGAGGAGAATGATGAAGTCTAGTTCTGTTTGAGGGCTATTAGGCCGACATGCATTTTTAATGCATTTTAGGCCAAAAACCATGGTCTCCAGGCATTAGGTGGTGAATCATAATCATTTCATGGAATTACGCTGTAAGGGAACTTTAGTGACCGGAGCTAAACA
This sequence comes from Clupeocharax schoutedeni, assembly GCA_037974565.1. Classification (NCBI taxonomy): domain Eukaryota; kingdom Metazoa; phylum Chordata; class Actinopteri; order Characiformes; family Alestidae; genus Clupeocharax; species Clupeocharax schoutedeni. Next base: position 11,428,718 of record JBBPDH010000037.1, read on the forward strand.
GCTGTAGGACTTCAAATTTGAATGCCATAAAGACTCAGTAGGACAATCACAGTGGGCCTTTTTTTCCCTTTAAGAATTTGAATATGCATTTGACTATGGGCTGCGGCCTCTTGCACAAACGGCAGACTGTTGCGTCGAGGCGCCGTGACACTGGGCAACTTGTGCCCTCGTGCCTTGTTTGCATTTATGCTTCTGCTGCAACACCTTTCAAATATGCAACACATGGTGGACCGGACAGAGGAGAGCTTCATGGCTGTGTTGCAGTGTGTGGGAGTTGGAGCTCGGGACAGTTCAGGGCTCGCTGATCTAGGATCAGAATCTTTCTGTTCAATCTGATAAAACGGCTTTTCTAGGAATCGTCTTTGTTCCTGGGGTCCTCATATCATCCGTGCTTCAGATATATAAAACCTGGAACGCTGCTGAACGAACTTCTCTGGACGTTATCCAGAGTAAAATTTCCATTACGTTGCTGGAGGGCGCCTTCTCGGCTCCTTTTAATATTTTCCAGGCCCCCAACGCTCCAAAGGGCTCCAGGACCAGGGTCGGAAAACCTCCGATAACCGACCTAAGGTTATGTAGAGCTCTCAAAACCGACCTAAGGTTATTTAGAGCTCTCGCTGAGGTTTCCAGATTGGCCATGTTTCCTACTGTCCCATGTTGGCTTGGAGCTAAATATGGGAACCGTGTTTGGGACCTGTGAGAACCGGTGCTTTGGGACATGCGTCCCTGGTCCTGGAGTTCTGTTTTTAATGAGCTTGTTCGTTTGGTAAACGCCAATCTGTGCAGGGCAGTGGTACACTAGGACCCGGGTTGGGAACCCATGTCCCAAAGCACTGTCTTTAGGACCAGGACTGGGAGCCGCTGCTTTAAAGAACCGAAGGTAGTGATCCTGTGGCATTGCAGGCTACACCTAGTACCCAGTGCATGATCCTCCTCAATAGTCTCATCAGTTGTTGATTATCCAGCTTTATTCTGCTGCAAGACGAGAGGGAACCCTCTAGATCAGCTGCTACTTTGGTCTCTGTCTCTGAATGTAAAGGAAATGGTTTAGTTTTGTATTCGCAGCTGTTTGTGCCTGTTCAAATTAAAGGAGTACTAATCTGAGCGGATCTACGTGTGATTCTTACATTTCTGACCTGATTGCTGCTTCAGACAAGTCCTTTCTTACATACGTTGTGCTCATAGTGATTGTTTTGTACATCCGTGTCAATGACCTGAGTCATTTGAATTCATTTGACTCTGCATTTCTCAAGTCGTATTAGTATTTAAACCAAGAAAAACAGGCCTTCTTACTGTCTTTTACTCTGCAGAAGTTCAGGTAAGCTGAAATAGCTATTCTAATTAGTTAGTGCTGTTATAAGTGACTAGCTAGACTTCTTCCTCCCTGTCTAGCAAGCAAAAGGCAAATTACTACCTGGTTACAGTTTGAATTTCAGCCCTTCGCTGCCCATACTGGACTGAAGAACAGAAGATCATGAGCATTTTTAACAAAGTAGATTTTGACTATTGATTAGCCACAAGATTGTGCATCACAACATAAATGTTGCTTCAGTTTGCCTCAGGATGTCCCCCGCCTGAGGGGTCCTGGATTACGATCGTGTGTTTTATGTGCCTCCTTGACACCCTCTAGGCAAACAATGTGTATGCTGGCACCCCCAGTCACGTTCTAGGCTATGAGCTTATGACCGCAGGAGCTGTGGGAAGTTGGTCACTAGGGTGAAATGCCAGGCCGAATACAATGAGCCCATTAAGAGTCTCCGAAAGAGAGGAGAGCTTGTCTCCCGACGGTGTTGTTTAAAGAGGGTGTTGTGGGGACATTTCTGTATTATCATTCAATGGGGCTGTAACAAGAGGGGGAGGGCTGGGATGGGTTGTCGAGAGGAATTGGGAGGGGGTTCTCCAGACGGACCTGTGCTGTGTGTCAGAACAATGAAGCAGCGCAAATACAGATGGATGTGTTGCCTGAGGGCGGAAACGGAGATCGGGGAGCAGGAGCGGCTCCCTCTACAGATTGCCAGCAGCACCACGGGGCAGGGGAAGGCCAGGCCTCTGGCCAAACTGCTTATGAAACGGGGGCAGCAAATTCATAAAGGTTCGAGCCAAGGGAGGTCATGTTCAACCAGGCTCTGCGAGCTTGACTTCTCCTCTTTGACATTTCAAAAATCAGCCCCAGTCCAGCACTGTTGGTCATTTCCCTGCTCAAACACACCCGAGTCGTCAACTCAGTACTTGGTTAAAAGACAGAGAACCCAAACCCCAGTCAGCTAAGAAGACTTGGACATGATCTCATTTATATCCACATAAATCCATATACAGTAAACGCCCGAAATTCTTGAGGGTTACGTTCCAAGAACACCCGCCAAAAAAAGCCTAAAAAGGACCATTTTTATAGTGTAAACCCTAAATATGCCCCAAAACACTACATTTCTTTTTAAACTCATCTTAATATATTAGCTTTGAAGAAAATGTAATGTTAAACCCGTCACTATACTGTATGGACTGGACTGTAATTCATGCATGAACCTTTTCTTTGGTATTAGCAGTTATGCAGTAGTAATTTAATTTACAGTAATAAAAATACAGAGCTTCAAGAAGAACAAAAAAAAGACGAGAACACGAGGCGCTCCACACAAAGTTTTGATGCAGGAATATAAAAAAATGTATCCATTTATATTTTATAGGAAAACGTAGCTGAATTTACATTAATATATGTTACAAAATGTGTAAATTACATTTTCTAAACAATTTTTAGTAGTAAAATGCATGAAAAATTATATATTGCTGTGAGAAAATTTGAAGGACATCTGCGGTTTCACTGAATTTGCAGGGGTTTACGTGAGCAATTATTAGTTCGGTTTTAAGAAAAAAATCAGCAAATGCCTAAGAACGTGAACTCTGAACCTTGACTTCACCGGAGAACACTGTATATTGAAATATATCCAGATCTTATCATGGCAGGCATAAATACCAAGCTATATGTTATCTAATGAACAGAAAGATGCTTGGTCCAACAGGCTTCATTTCTAACAATTCGCACCTCTAGGACACAGTTTAGGACACATTGCTTGAAGACAGAATGAAAGAAGGATGGATGGACGGCGAGGAATTCTGAAGAAACTAGAGAATGTGTAAAGAGCCTTGGTTCAGCTTAGTTTGCTGAGGTTCCTGCTTCTACCACTTCTACCAAACCTGGTAATGGCTGACCTGAATCAGGTCAGAATTCACGAAACTGGACATCCCCAACTCATTACTGGATGAGGAGGACATTCTAATGGGAACCCTAAAAATTGACTTAGTATAGTTTTTTCTGACGTCAGCTTTCAACCTCTTCTTCTGAAGTGATGGCATCGTGGGTAGAATACTCTGAACCAAGAAGTCATTGGTTTGAATCCTACCTTCAGCAAAAGCACCACTGGGTTCCTGAGCAAGACCCTTAACCCCAAGTTGCTCCAGGGAGAGACTGCCCCCTGTAGGTAAGGAATGGATGTCACTTTGGATAAAAATTGCCTGATAAAGGCTGTGAATGAAATGAAGTCCTGTTCCTGACCACAGTAGACAAATCAGTCCTCAATCAGAATCTGGAACAGACAAGTTTGGGAGGGACTACCATCCCAGACTAAAGGAACCATCGTCCAACCAAACAAGCTCCAGCACCCAAAACAACAATACAGCTAATCATTTTCCATCCAATAGTTAATAAGGTGTAGCTTAATATCACCAGGGGAAAGAACTTTAATAGACACTCTTTTCTTTCGGTTGCCTTGTTTCATTAAGCGCTCAAAGAAGAGCCGTCCCATCCTGAATAGGGGTTTGTTTGAATGAGCCTTACTTCACTGTGTCCTTTGTGGCCCTAGTGCCAGTGCCTTTGGAGAAAAAGCAGGCGTCGTTTGAAAGAAAGTGAAATTAATGCGGAATGGCTTGCAGCTTTTCAATGTTTGTTTAAAGCTTCGTGAACTTTCTTCAACTGGTTTTGAAAACCGTAAATCTTATCTAAATGTACTTTGGTTGTTTTGTTTTAGAGAATGATCTCTAAGAGAAAGCCTCAGTGGCGTCCCGGATAAGGAGAATGTAGGAGTGTTCATCAAATATGTGCATGTGTTAGCAGTTTCTCAGCGCTCGTCCCGCAGGAACAGTCGGTCCACCCACTCCTCGGGTCACCTCTTTCAGCCAAAGCCTCGAACGCAGGCTTTAAACGATGATCAGAGCTTTGCTACGAACGCCAGACTAAGATTAAATGTCCTGTACTCTTCTACAAAGTGGACTTCTCCAAAAGATACGCCTCAATGACGCTGAGGCCTGAAGGTAGAAGCCCCCTCAGTCTCACCATGAGATACAAGCTGTTCCACAAACAGCTGATTGGAAGTAATCGTACAGAGATTAGAGGAACAGTTTGACCATAAATGCTGATGTTGCAGACACTGAAGTAAATCTAGTAGCTGGGACAGTTTCTGAAACCAGAGGTTTGTTTGTTTCAGACCTTCTTGCAGAAAAGTCACGTTTAGCTCCTCAAAGATCAGCGTTTGACTGTTGATAATGTTACATTTTTCATCCTGGGATGCATCAGGAGACAAAGCATGCTTGACTGAACCCAGCCATGTGTCCCCAGATTTGAGTCCAGTATGATTCGTCCATATCCTTTGGCTACAAATGGCTAAAGCTGATCCAGGGTCAGCAGCGCCCCTGCTGCTAGAGCAGATGCCCACCTAACTATTCTTGAATGAATGCCATCAGGGACCTTATGTTGTTATGGTCATGCTAGCAGGACCACAGATAGCTTGAGTCATATTTAAACCGGACTAGCCTAGCCCGACCACGCGCACGCAGATTTAGGACCAATATGATTCATTGCCGATGGCTGAGACTGATCTGGAATCTGTGCTGTCCCTGCTGTTAGAGCAGATGCCCACCTAACTATTCCTGACTGAAAGCCATCGGGGGGTCTTAGGCAACTATGGTGGTGCTAACTGGTCCAGGGTTAGCTGTCATCCGGTGTTAACCATGTTAGCATTTGTGGAATTCGAGAATGTGGAAAAGAAGCGTGTCCTGACTTTCTCTGGGCCAGCCATCTGTATGCAGATTTGTCCCGGTGTAATTAATTGTCCATATAATCATACTGACAGGCTACAAAAGACTAGAGCTGGTCCTAAATCAGTACTGTCCCTGCGGCTAAAGCAGATGCTATTCTTCAGCGAAGGCCATTAGGCTAATGTGGTCATGCTTGCGTTTGTTAGCCACTTGAGCATTTCTGGGGCGACTCTTTGGGTGTGTCTTGTGATGTATGGGCCTGATGAGGCCATCTCTGTAGATCAAGGGCCGGAGTGATTTACGGCCCCAAAAATCGGACCGCTTACATTCAGGAAAGGCTAGCACTGATCTACAGCTCTCTGCCACCCATCACTAGCCAGGTTAGTGTTTTTTGGACGGAGTATTTTGGGCGTCCAGGACGTGGCTCGGCTCTTCTCCTGCTGCTGGAGCAGATGGTGCTCATAGAGAAGATCTGGAACAGAGTGACGGGCGGCACGTACATGTCGGTGTGACCCCATAGACGATAATACAATGTGACACAATAGTGAAGGAGACAATACTCTCATCCGTGCACAGAGGGGGGCCGACAGAGGGGCGTTTAGAGAGGGGGCTGGGGGGTGACGTGGACGGGAGACAGGCACTGTCCCAGCTTTGAAAAGAGGTCAGCAGGTCACAGTGAAGAAGGCAGTGGAGGAGGTACGATGGTGGGGGACAATACGTTTAATGGAGTCCTCCAAACTGCAGATATACACACACACCGATTCACACACATAAAATCATACGATACTGTGTGTGTGTGTGTGTGTGTGTGTGTGTGTGTGAGAGAGAGAGAGAGAGAGTGAGGTATATGGGTCTTCTTTTGAATATGTAGGTCAGGAGGTCACCCTGAGTTCTGTTATTTCATCTAAAAGGATCCTTCAGCCAGACGAGCTCATGTTGCACAACCAGCCAGCAGCACCATGCGGATATGCTCATGGCTCCAGATATGCCCATGACTCCAGATATGCCCATGGCTCCAGATATGCCCATGACTCCAGATATGCCCATGGCTCCAGATAAGCCCATGGCTCCAGATAAGCCCATGGTTCCAGATATGCCCATGGTTCCAGATAAGCCCATGACTCCAGATATGCCCATGGTTCCAGATAAGCCCATGACTCCAGATATGCCTATGGCTCCAGATATGCCCATGGTTCCAGATATGCCCATGGTTCCAGATATGTCCATGGTTCCAGAAATGCCCATGGTTCCAGATATGCCCATGACTCCAGATATGCCCATGGTTCCAGATAAGCCCATGACTCCAGATATGCCCATGGCTCCAGATATGCCCATGGTTCCAGATATGCCCAT
>JBBPDH010000037.1:11458144-11468762 GCA_037974565.1 Clupeocharax schoutedeni
CGTGTCGTACTGTTAGCTTATAGAACTTCACGTGTACGTGTCAGTGTTTATTTGGAAACCATCAATACACATATTGTGTGAAAAATAAACAGCCTGTAAACGTAATCAGAGTGGGTGATTTTGCCTTTGGATCCTGGAACATGCGCCAGCCACAAGACTCTCCCTTTTTAAATTAGAAATACCCTACAGGTTTAAAACGTGCGTGAACCGGACATGTCCCTGAAACATCAAGGTGAAATTCATCATAGCTTGCCTAGTGAGTAGGGGGGCGGGGGCGTTAACGGCGATATTTTTTTTTTATCGCGCGATAAGAATCTCGAATCTCGCGATAAGAATCCCGTTAACGGCCCAGCTCTAATAAATACATATATATTGTATTCTTGTTATATATACACACACACACACACACACACACACACATTTATATATATGTGTGTGTGTGTGTGTGTGTGTGTATGTATACAGTATATAACAAGAATACAATGCAGTGATTATAACATGTATGTAGGGCTTCTGAGGGTTAACTTCTAACAATATGTCGCATTGACGTTAGAGTGGACTTCTCTGAGAGTCAGGTGACTGGAGCCTTACCTACTCGTAATCCTCCCACAGCAAATGCACACTTCCTAAACTTCTTAGCGTGTGAATGAGGCCTGTTGACTGATACCCCCCCCCCCCCCACACACACACACACACACTGTTTAGGCCTTCCCTGCACTAACCCACTCTAACATATCGTCAGCTGGACTTTATTAATCTAAATAATCATGATCATCTCCAGGGCGTCACGGTAATCACATGAATATTATCCTAAGCCACGCACTGCGAAGCCTCGGCTGCGTCTGAGTGCGCCTCGTTTCAGCGAGAGGAGTGTGTGTTACCCCAGTGCTCTGTGATGTCATCAGCAGAGAGATTACACCGAGGCCATATGGCTGACTGCCTGCTGCTCTAATCCAATAACAACCTGCTCTTCCTGTTACACACACACACACACACACATTAACTCTCATGCATTCACACCCACATATGAAAAAAACACACACACACTCGCACTAACACGCACGCACACTCACGTACATTATTTTTCTTCATTTTTTGCATGCTCTGCAGCATAAAAGCAAGTAGGTCAATGAGTGCATCATCCATGTGGGGCCGATTCTGGGCTTCTGTAAGGCCTGAACATGCAGTTTTACCTGAGCCCTTTGGCTCAGAGACGGGCGCTTTTGTTCGCAGTGAATGGTCTGGCTAGAGCCCGAAGTGACGTTTAAGCGCATTAGATCTTAAGGGATTATGACGGACAAATATGGGACAGGTGGATGTGCTGTGGCCAGCAGCGCCCAGGCCTAATAAACTGTAAAAGGCAGTGAAACTGATCTCTGAAATTACTGAAAGGGAATTTAAATTTTTTTTTAAAAAAATTCCCCTAGAGGACATATTGTGGAAGAATTTACAAAAAAAGAAATCAGAAAAGCCAAATATTCACGTTAAAGAAGAAGTGACTAATTCTGCAGCCCACTCAGTTCAGTGCAGGCTCTGTTTGTTTCAATCAGGGGGGGTGGGCGTGGCCTCGGTGGCGCTGTCCAAATATGGTCCGTGACGCAATTAGCCGGAGGTTCCTCTCTAGTCCTCTGTAGCTCACCCGTATTCCGGACAGGTCACTGCGATTGGCCGTGACGTCAGGCTCGCACACGGCCCGCCAATAGAAAGGCGAGAGAGAGGTAGGGGGCCGGCGTTTCTTCCTGAAATCGGGTGGGAAAAAACTGAGGGGAATATAAAAGCTGCATCGGGCGGAATCTCCTTTAGAGGAGATGTAGACGGTGAACTGAGTTCAGGACTGATTTAATGAAGGAAAATAAAAGTCATTCAGCATTTCACAGTGTTCCTGGGGCTAATAGTGGGTGGGAAATGAAGGTTTCGAGCATAGAGCCGCGCCGGCTGCGGCGGATCCTGCGGAAGGAGGTCGGGAGGTGTCTGGTGGTGGACTGCCGCCCCTTCTTCTCCTTCTCCAGCTCCAGCATCCGCGGCTCGGTCCACGCCAACCTCAGCTCGCTGGTACTGCGGCGGAGCCGGGGCGGGCCCGTACCGCTGCGCCTCCTAATCCCGGACCAAAAGGCCCTGCTCCGTCTCCGCCAGGGCAGCTTCTCCGCCGTGGTGGCCCTGGACGACCGGACCCCTCACTTCCAGAAGCTGAAGAAGGACAGCAGCGCACAGATCGTCCTCAACAGCCTGGCGCACCTGACCAGCGGAGCCAACATCTGCTTCCTCAAGGGTGAGTGTAGTCCTCCGCAACTCCAACATCTTCAACAAATCCACATATCTAACATTTCCACATCTACAACATCTCAGCTATCCCCTCAGCAGCCAGATAAACCCAGTCAGTTAACGATTAAGAGTCGTTTTTTAACCATATTTACCTCAGTTTTACTCTATTTACCTTTCTTATAGACACTGTTTACCCCTGTAGAGACAGTTTTTAAACCGTTCACCTGCCTCGTAGAGATTTTTTGTACACTATTTGCCTCCCTTACAACCGTTTTTTACACTGTTTACATCCCACGGAGGATGGTTTATGCCTTATAAACGCTTTAAACAATATTTATCTCCCTTACAGGCGGTTTTACAGTATTTACCTCCATCCAGGATGGGGTTTTACAGAGGCGTTCTTTAGACTGTTACATTTCTGTTTAGGATTCATTAGAAATGATTAATAAAATGATGAAATTATTATAAAAAAAAACATTTACATCCAGAATGGGTAAAATAGGCTGTTACTGCTGTCAGCAGAGTCAAGCAGCTGTTCCCCATCTGGGCTGCCAGCCCTGTTTCTTTCAGCCGGGCCCTCATGAGCCACTCGCTTTTTTCAGCCTTTGGAAAAAAGAGGTTGAGTGTGCGTCAAAGCGTGGATGAGTCAGAGGCTTCAGGACGAACACAGATTATTAGCCTTCCTGTTAGACAGCAGTTCATTCAAGCCACTCTGGTGTGTGTGTGTGTGTGAGAGAGGATTATTTGTGTAGAAATCTATTTATGGACCAGTTAATGTGTGTGTCATGTCTGTAAACTTTACACGGATAAGGTCCAAAATTAATGCGATCTGGGATAAACCTGTCCGTAACACTTTTCGGGCTACAGATTGTCCGACAGCGAAGTCAAGGTTACTGGATTTGGTCTTGAAGATTACACCAGTAACCTGGATCCCCACTCAGTTCAGTTCGGATCTCTGTAGCTGAGCACAGTCTGTACATTCAGCTGTCAGCTATAATAATAATAATAATCTTACTGTACAAAATAAATGAACAAAATTAAGATGTGAAGGTCATTCAGTAATAGAGCAGGCTATACGAGGTAATTAAGCAGAAAATAACAATAAAACAAATAAAAAATATAATGATAATAATAAAACAAATAATAACAAAATCAAAATATAAAGAATGTTGTGTTTCCCGTATTAGTTCCTATAGTAGCACTGGCGTTCTGGAGGTCACCCCAGTTCAGTAGACCTAACATTCCACAACAATGTCGAAAACGTCCTTGATACAAAGTGTGAAGACTCAACCCCCGGCACCGCCGCCGTGTTTCAAAACACCGCCTTTTGTTTTCCGCAGGAGGCTACGAGAGCTTCCGTTCCCACTACCCTGAACTTTGCACTGAGACGGAATCGGCGGAGGCCTGCGAGACGGAGCGCGGCGCCGGCGGTCACTGCGAGCGGCTGGGCGCTCAGCAGAAGCACGATTACAATCAGGTACGTGAGGAGATAAAACCTCCAGCTGCCCACTTCCATTTAGCAAAGCCAGCCCTCCACTTCCTCAATTCAGCCCACTTCCACCTAAACCACTTCCCCCTGTCTGGGGAACCTCTGCTTTTATCTCGCCCCTCAGTCACGGACAGGAATGTCAGGCGCTGACAAAAAGCAGAAGAGGCTACGAGTGTTTAATAGTAGCCTTGTAGAGTGGAACAGCTGTGTTTTCTCCTTGTGGTTTTCTATTATTTCTGTAATATCTGTCATTTTAAGAACTGGCTGATGAAATGAAGTCGACGTAACAGTAAGAATTTTAAGTTTCTGAATTCTGATTACATTTTTTTCATTAGTAGCCTGGAATAAATCATTTCAAAATTTCTCAAACTGAGAAAATAGGTGTTTCAACGTTTCCGGACAGATATAAGACTGATCCCCGATTTTTGGTCACGGACTGGGTGATGTGGTTCGAAAACCTTATTATAATACAGTTTTCCTGGAACATTATTTTGAATCAAGAGAAAAAAGCAAAAGTTGAGGGTTTCAAAATCAATTCCCACCGTTTTGTTTTGTTTACCTTAAATGCGGCCTTTCTTACGACAGTGAAAGCGGTTCACTGCCTTGCTGTTGTGAGTGAATGGCTAGACTTTTCCTTCAAGAGAGTTGCATCTCCACCTGGTGTCCGGAAATAGCAGTGGCTCAAACCTGTGTTGCTAAAATTGGACTGAGCACTAGAACAGCATCATTACTTTATTGAACTATGAGAAAATGTGGATCGTTACTGTTATTGACCAGAAATAAGCTGGGCGGCTGGGATTTTCGCCCCAGAGCTCGGACGGCAGGTCTTTTCTCGTCTGACGGTCCTGGTGCCGTGTTTGTGTGCAGGGAAAGCCGGTGGAGCTGCTGCCGTTCCTGTACCTGGGCAGCGCCCATCACGCCTGCAGGTACGACTACCTAAACGACCTTCACATCACGGCGCTGCTGAACGTGTCGCGCAGGGACTCGCGGCCGGCAAAAGGCCAGCAGCGCTACAAATGGATCCCGGTGGAGGACAGTCACACGGCCGACATCAGCTCACACTTTCAGGAGGCCATAAGCTTCATCGGTGAGTCTCACGCTGCTTTCTTCCTCTCCACAGCCTCCACCACCCACCTGCCCCTGGTGCTCCGGGGGAGTTCCTCCTCGTTTTTCATGCTTCTTTTAGAAAAGCCCATCTTAGAAGCACAACCTGAGTTTCAGGTTCGATCCTACCAGATGCTTTATGCCCTGCTTCAACTGACAGAAACCTAAAAATTTAGTTGTTTTTCTCACAAACAAATATATAAATGTTTTCGGATTCAAACCATAATTGCCCTTGATGTGCTTTCTACAGTAAACACTAATGAAATCATGTGAAAGTTTAGAATCCGCACCGTTCTGAAAGGAAATCCTGGCTTGTTTCCCCTGAGAAATTCAAAACAGCCTCGTTACATAAAATCCCTGAGAATTACTGAACCTTTTCGCGGAACCGAGAGAAAATCTATAGATAGAGCCGAGGCTATTCCGGAGAGTTTTATAATTAGGACTTCCTGCCCTGACCTTCGCTCGCTCGCGCCGGAGCTAAAATAAGCCCTGAATAGCCGAGACTGCCCGGCCCGAATAGAAGCAGCCGCACTTCGTGTATTTCTACCGATTTTAACACAGTTCTGCAGGTTTGTTTTAGCTCCGCTGGCATCTCCTGTTTAAAGTAATAAAAATGAATAGAAGGAAGAAAAAAAACACAACAGCCTGACTCACTGCCTGCACAAACACACACACACACACACACACACACACAGAGCAGCCTGATTATGACGGGCGTGGCCAGTGCGTCAGAGGATGAGTAGCGCAAGAATGGCAAGGATAGGCGTTTGGTGTAGGTCAGTGTGTGTGTGTGTATATATACATATATATATATTTACATATATATGTGTGTGTGTGTGTGTGTGTTTCCAGAATACAAAGAATACAAAGTGTGTGTGTTACAAAGAATACAAAGAACACCACATTCTTGTTTAAAAAAGTATTATTCCACAGGGAATAATATATATATATATATATTATACATGTATCACACATATATATATGGTGTCAGAATTAAGCCTTTTCCCAGACATCCCAGTCCAAAATGAGTCTAAATGTCTCCTTTTGACAGTCACTTACCTTTTGTTATAACATAATTAGTAAGTTATAATTGCAGTAAATAGTTCTATTGTTCTCTGGGCTGATATTCTCTGACCTTATATAGAAACGAACCGGTGTGTGTGTGTGTGTGTGTGTGTGTGTGTGTGTTTGTGTGTTGGGTGTGGCAGAAGGTGTGTTTAGGAGCCGTTGTTCATGGAATAACATGTGAGTCACTTCCCAAACACCGAAAACACCAGCGGCAGATAGATAAGCACCAAATAAAGACAGTGTGCGGATTATTTAGAGCTCGAAGGCACTTCAGTTCTTGACTGACCCGCCATTCCAATTAACCAATTACTCTTAATTAACCCACCCAACACACATAGACACACACACACACTGTCAGAGGAAACGAAAGGGCTTCCTGGCAGAACCAGGGCGGTAAGAGATGATAATATTTAGACGCATTAGTGTGTGTTATCAGCGATGGTCATCGTGACATACACACACACACACACACACACACACAGGCTCAGCCTCGCCCGCCGCAGATGGACTGATGGGCTTTAGGATGATTCACCCGGACAGGTTTTGTTTGGATGAGATGGACTGTCAGAGAGGCTTCAGAGTGTGTGTGTGTGTGTGTGTGTGTGTGTCAGAGACAGAGAGACAGAGAAAGAGAGAGAGACAAAGAGATGGTTGTTGGATTAGAGAGAGTGTGTGTGTGTGTGTGTTTACCTGAGAGGGTTTGGCACACTGGCCATGATCTAATGAGTCAGAGCAGGTTTAAGCTACTCCAGCAGAGATAAAGTAAAAATAACTGACATTTAAATGGCTGAAGCTCAGGTGGAGGAGAGAAAGAAGAACTCGGCACAGAAACAGAGGAAAGATCGCTGAAACCGGAAGAGAGGAACTGCCAGGAACCAGAGTTTACGGGTTCTACCGGTCAGGTTTTCCAGGCGTAACAGTTTCAGGTCGCCCCTGACCCTGAAATCAGCTCGGCGTTTACACTAAAGCGAGGATCTCTCTCTAACCGTTCACTAATGCTCTAAAATAATGGATAATAGTAGGTTATTTAAACCCTGAGTTAACCCTGTCAAGTTACTGAGCATGGATATGTGACCGCAACACTTTTGCCATCGTTTGAAAACATATTTTACTGAACGTGCTACACTTTTCAGAGTGTTTTCACTTTAAAACGCCTGTTTTACATCGTGTTCGGAACAACGGAAACAACAAAAAGAGCCTGAATAATAGAAGAGGGAATGATGTATTATGGTCAAGTGGCTTAAATAAGGATGCAGTTATGGCAATTTACATATAAAGAAGAAAAGATAGCCTATATGTGTGTGTATATGTTATGTGTGTGTATATTTATCAAATAACAAATATTTCATTCCATCAACTTGTTAAAAATTCAAAACAGTAATCTTTAAAAATAGCCTGCTGTACATTCACAGTTTGTCATAAAAATCAACCCATTTGCATGTATGCATCTGACCTACTGCAACTTACCCCTCCCATTCACAGAACATCCAATCAGAACAGGGCTCATTTACATACTCCATTTACATAAAGTCGGAGCACCAAAACCTGCCTGTTTGAGGTTTTTTTTGTAAAATAAGTCCAGGCCGACACTATAAATGTATCTCATTGAAGGAAAATTGGGCCTTTTAACAGTGAAATTGGAAATAATGACATAAATGGGGTGGTGGAAGCCAAGTAGCCTGGATACTTTCCTCTGGACTAAAAGGTCATGGGTTTGAATCCTACCTTCAGCACCACCACTGAGTTCCTGAGACCCATAACCCGAGTTTCTGCGGGGAGACTGCCCCCTGTAGTTTGGGAGTGGACGTTGCTGTTGATAAATTCTGTAATTGTGACTGAGCAGGGATTGATGAAGTGGTCGTTTCTGAAGTGCATGTTTCTTTGTTTCCTCTGTGCAGATGAGGTGAAGCAGGAGGGTGGCAGGGTGCTGGTTCACTGCGAGGCCGGGATCTCCCGCTCGCCCACCATCTGCATGGCCTACCTCATGAAAACACAGAGGCTGCGGCTGGAAGAGGCCTTCGACATCGTCCGGCAGCGCCGCGCCATCGTCTCGCCCAACTTCAGCTTCATGGGTCAGCTGCTGCAGTTCGAGGCCGAGGTGCTGTCGGCCACACCGCCGTCCGCCCCACCGGCCTCGGCACCCTGCGAGCGGGAGGCCGCCGCCTTCTTCAACAGTGCCGGCGACAAAACCAGCACCGCATTCACCTTCGACGAAGGCTTCGAGTCCTCCGTCTTCTCCTTCCCTACCTCCTTCCTCCCCTCGCCGTTCAAGCTCAGTCCCATCACTGCCCTGCCTTAGCGGGAGCGCCGGCGTCCCGCGCCTCTCTGACTACTTGAAAGATGACAAAAACAAACAAATCAATCACTAAATAGGAGGCGAAGCATAACAAGCAATGGAACAGCGGAGACGGGAGACAGAGACTCATTTAAGAGACAGTGTTATGGACATGTTGCGTTCGGCGGTGGCGTCTGCCTTGGAATGGCTCGCTCTATGCGGCGAGGACACTGCAATACAAGCCTTAGTTTAATCGTGTGATTTCTGCCTACTCAAATTAAATTATTGATTTTTTTAAAAAGTCGTTTTCTTTTTTATGACGTGTGGATCTGTTAATAAATGTTTTTACAGAAAAGTAAACATCGCTTCCTGCTTGTTTTCTTGTCTCAGCTGCTCAAGAGTCTGACTGGAGTTTATAATGGAGACCAATAACAAGAATGTGTGACAAAATAGCTCATTCAGTTTTTAGATCTGTTGTGTGCTTAGATCCTGTACCTAAAAGGATATTTTAGGTCGACTAGTCGGTCAGCAAAGTCAAAGTCGAGTCGACGAGCCGTTTGATGACGTCATCACACACAGCAGAGGAACACAGGCGTCCTGAGACACTTATATTAAAGATCTCTGTAACATTAACAGTCAACACCACAATTAGACTAAACTAAACAAAGGCAGATAGCTTGAATTCTTTGGTAAATTTAAGTGTAGAACTGAGAGGGGAACAGTGCTAAAACTAACTCCCTGCAGTGCTAGCATTAGCCATGTTAGCTAGCGGAGCCGTATCAGATGCAGAGCGCCGGTTCTGTTACTGTACTTTAACCCCGACTTACAGGTTCTGCAGGTCTCCGTGCCTAGAGTGTCCTAGAGTGAAGGATCTCCACACATGTGATGTGTGTCCGTCTTCTATGCTGCGTGTCTCTCGTCTTGTTGTGGTCTGTGTTTAGATACCCCTCGCGCCAACGGTACCGCCCCTTTTATGAAGGGGCGATAATGATTGGTTAAACCAAGGAACGCGTGTCAGCATGAGCCAATCAGAGGCAAAGATTTCATCGTGTACACAAGCGAGGGCAGAGAGAGGAAAAAACACACGACTTCTCTTTACTTTTGTGTTAATGCCCTAGTACCTACAATATAAATATTTTGAGTAGATTCACAGTGACTGACTGTCAAGTCAGTGTGTATCTGTGCATCAGTTTTCAGCCCCCGCCCTCTATAAGTGGAAACAGGCCCCATATGACCGCTGAGATGATATCTGATGTCCAGTCCTTTCCACTGAGGGACGGGGCAGAGGGTGGGTAACAAATTCCCCAGTAACCGCTCGCCTACGAAGGTAATGTATAAAAGGAATTTCCACCAAAGATATTCGGAGGGTTTTGACGCAAAGTATTCCAAAACAGATTTTTTAAAAAACACTTTTAAACACCCAAAGTGTCCCAAAGACTTTTTTCACAGTTCAATAATTGAAACATTACACTCATTTTAAAATAGAAGCTTGGCAATTGCAGATAGGTTGACTATAGATGTTTTTGATTAAAAAATTTACTTAATTGTCCTGGCAGTTGGTGTTCTTGTGGTTATGGCGTTGGCCCTGCAATCAGTAGGTTGTGGGTTCGAATCCCAACTGATAGTGTCACTACTGAGGTTCCTTTGAGCAAGGGTCCGTCCCCACACTGCGCCCCTCGCTGGCGGCAGCTTCCTGCATCACTTGGTGAATGGGTTTAATGCAGAGAAAGAATTTTACACTATTCATATTGTGCTTTGGTGTGTTTACGTGTAACTATAAGGGTTATTATATTAAAATTAAACATCACGACAGCTGATTCACCACTATAAAGAAAGCTGAGTCTCTCCAGTGAACCATTTCACACCAAAACATATCTTTGCTCACGTAATGATCTGAAGGTTGAAACCTCTTTGAAGTTACACGAATCACCACCCTGTGTTAAAGGAACCAAACAGCTTGTTTTGTTCTGGGATATGTTTGTACCCAGGGAACCCGGTACTGGAGACCCAGCCCTTCATTTATGTCCTTTATAGTGGACGTTTTGTTCTCCTGTACCTTCCTTAAGTATTTGAAGACCCCATCAATCCCTATAGTGTTCTGCAGAGGAGATCCTGGGCTTTCCAGTAGTGATGCTCTGATTGATCGGCCGATATTGACTAAAAATAGCTTTATTGGCGAACCCCAAAAGTGCTGATCAAAAATGCCGATCACATATGAAACTGAAACTAAACCAGCCGAAGCTAAGAACATCCCCAACCAGCAGACTGTAGAGCTGGGATAACCAGATCCTTTATAGGATCCGACTCCCTCTGAGTCACTCAGTAAACTGATCCGGATCTGCGAGTCACTTGAGTCACTTGAGTCACTATTGACAAATTGAGAGCAGTGAGTCGCTGAATTGCTTGAATCGTTTTTCAAA
>JBBPDH010000037.1:11513149-11532114 GCA_037974565.1 Clupeocharax schoutedeni
TGCTCAGGGACCCAGTGGTGGTGCTGAAGGTAGGATTCGAACCTGTGATCTCTTGGTCCGGAGGCAAGTATCCTACCACTGAGCTACCGCCACCCCCTGTGATCCTGCCTGCAATCCTGTCTGCAACCACTTGAGGTCGCTACTGGAATAATAACTAGACTCAACTGTGAACTCTGTCTGCGATCATTAGGGGTCGCAGTCCCTTAGGACTCTAATTTCTACAAAAGTTGATAGTCTAGATGGTTAGTGTCACCTGTCTGTTATTGATTGTTCTCTGGGCAAGTTCAGTTCTCTCTTGCCCTTGTCATGGGAGCATACACACATTCTCCGTGTCCTGTGTATCTTTCCTCCCCACCCTGTGAGTTATTTCCCTCCTGTATAATAAACCCCTATGTTATGGCAGTCTGCGCCTGTGCCACCCTTTATTATTAGGGACAATCGTGACACCTGACAATAAATTAGATATAGGGTATAGTCAGACTTGACATCGATGTCTAAATAATACCGTTGTACAAAGCAGTAAAGACAGTGCCTATCTACTATGCTGAAAAGAATTGTGGGTATTTTAAGACTCTTTTTAAAAAAAAAATAAAGGTGGCCACATCTAACTGTGCAGTATTTTGGAGGAATTACATATATAAAGGAAATTTAGTGAAGAATGCAACAACAAAAAGAAAAACGTTGGAAAAAGATTACCACTGGTAAACTGCATAAATCCAGCTGTCTTCAGGGATGTTGTCGCGGTTCTAATAAAATTTAAGAACATGGTGCAGGGGGCAAAAAATAACATTTTCAAAAGGAAAAATCCTGCAGCAGGAGTTTAAGAAAACTACCGAACTACCAAAAATTATACTGAACATTTATGAATGTCCAAGAATTCAACAGCAAACCACAAATTACGAGCATCTCTTCCTCTGTTTTTTGCTCTTTTTCTGCTGTTACCATGGTGACACAGCACTTTAGACCTATGTTAGCCTGGTGGTGCGGTGGCTAACTTTTTAAGTCTAAAATGAGTTGGTCTTAACTTTCGAGAAACTGTCTTACTTGCATTAGACTGTTCTATAAACAAACTTAAGACTGATCTAAACTACTTTAACGAAACCACCCAGTTGAGCGTTTGCTTACGGTTCAGTTAGAGGAAGAAAATGGATCTGCAGAACTGGCCCTGATGCTTGTGGATTGGTTAACGAAACCAAACAAATGTGTAAAATATGGCGTTATGACTAAATTAAATGCCCCAATCCTTACACACCTGCCTCGGTATGAGTTGTTCAGTAATCTCTGATAGTCTTGATTATGTAGTTTCCAACACTATAGCACATACTGTTACCTATAAATATTGACGAACGTTATGTTGTATGGCTTAAAACAATCTTCTTGAAAGCAAGAGTTGGGGTGTTAGCTTCTGTAGGCCCCTGAAATCCTGCATCATTTGGTAGCCGTGGCCATATGAGGAACTTTTTAAGCTGGTTAAATCTATGGGAACGCTATTGGAAACCGCTAGTTCAACAGATTAGCCACTGTAGTGCATTACCTTCCAGTTCTGGGGCATCAGAGTAGCCATAGCCAGGGATGGAAGGGCAGATCACTTCAAAGACCAGGTCTTCCTGATTGGTCAGAAGGAGCGGCAACATCCAGTAGAACTCATAAAATGACCCAGGCCATCCATGGAGTAGCATCAGGGGTTTCCCATGCCCAACAACAGAGGCACCAGAGGGCTTACAGTGGACAAAGTGTACATTCAAACCTGCAGGAACCACAGTTAATGTTACGTTATGTGTTGTTTCTATTGAAATACATTTGGGAACAAGGTAGGACTGACCTTCGATTTTGGTTTTGAAGTGTGGGTAGCGGTTCAGGACGTTAACTTGCTTCTGCCAGTCGAACTGGTGTCTCCAGTAGGAGGTCACTTCCCTGAGGTAGAGGGGGTTGAAGCCATAGTAGAAGCAGGAGTCTTCCAGAGGAGGATGTATTCTGGCCTTATCCAGTCTTGAGTGGAGGTCCTGGGAAGACGGAATCACCAAAAACATTACAGACATTCCACTAGACAATACTCAAAACATCTGAGAAGCAGATTCTTGATTAGACAAAGCAAAAATGTACATCTGTTCAAACCTGAAGAACACTTCAAATCATCCTCTGCGATGAAGAAGGCTAGCAAGTCACATGGAGCACCAACCCACGACAGGAACAAGACCCATGCTGATCTATAGAACTCCTAGCCATGAACGGCCAGGACAAGGACTTAGCTCGCCACCTCTTGGTGAAGGTTGAACCACCATATCCTGTTCCACCATCTCTCACCTGTATCTCTTCATCCGAGGTTTCTATCCTGAATGGATGAATTTGAGTGTCGTCAGCTGCTGGTCTCTTCTCTCTGCTCCACCATCCATCACCCATGGGAATGGAGCTCACTTTCCTCTTGCCCACCACCCTCCCTGTTTCACCCACATCAGGACCACCACTTGCAATGAAGGATCCTAGGAGCTTCAGCCTAGTCCTGCTTGGAACACCGGTTGTGTGTCTGTGGATACATGAACAATTACAGGTAAATATCAAGTGATTAAGCTGTAACTCTACAGCTATAAAGCTCTTAATGGTCAAATGAAG
This sequence comes from Clupeocharax schoutedeni, assembly GCA_037974565.1. Lineage (NCBI taxonomy): Eukaryota > Metazoa > Chordata > Actinopteri > Characiformes > Alestidae > Clupeocharax > Clupeocharax schoutedeni. The sequence continues at coordinate 11,515,760 of JBBPDH010000037.1, forward strand.
TTCACCACAAGGAAGCCCTCAAGGCATTCTAGACCTAATCAGTATGTTTTAGATGATAAACAGAAGCAGCTCGATGGGAGGACTAATACTGAAGGAGTTACTCTAGAAATTCAAATTCAATTCCATTAGCTTAGCACTAGCATACTGCTAAAATCACTTATAGGTAATTAGCATTGTTGTACAGGTGAACAATAATCCCTCTGTTTTATGCAGATGTGTACAAGTGTTCGTTTTCGCTCGCAGCACACTGCTAATGCTAAGCACTACTGCTGATGTTTTTTAAGCAATAAAGTTTTCTGGTTCTGATTATTTATTTACCTTTACATTTTCTTTAAGGGTAATGCATTAAACTGATTTAAAATAAAAAGATTTATTAAAAAGTGTTTGGGAGCAGATTTGATGGCATATTTAGGGTTTACACTATAAAAATTTGGGGGGCATACTTAGGCATTGAGGTGGGGGGTTTGAAAGTAGCCAATCCGAAAATGTTATTAATTTCTCCTTGCTGCTGATTGGCTGCTGCCCTGTGATGCATCTCGTGTGGAGTGCCTGGACCATTCTCATGTTTTTGGTTTTGTTCTTCTTAAAGCCCTGTATTTTTATTACTGTATATTAAATGAATATATTACTGTATTTACCTGCTTATACCAAAGAAAAGGCGCTGCCCAGTCTATACAGGAGTAACATCACTGTTTGCATACTAGCACTGCAGGAGTTCGGTGTAAACTGTACAATACAGATATGGGTTTACCGTCACATTTTCAGTTTAAAATGAAATTAAAGTGTTTGGGGAGCATTTTTGCAAACATATTTAGGGTTTACACTATGAAATTAGGCATCTTCATTTTTCTTTACCACACCATCAATTCAGTAATGTCAGGTGTTTAAGAAAATAAAGGTCTAGCCAGACTAGCCAAGTTTTGATAACTAACACAAACACAGGCAGGAAGCTATTATGAAATAATTACAACATTGTATGCAGTAAAATATCTCATTACAATTCTTTTAGGAGTCCTGTTTGACTTGGTGTGATGAGTGTCCACACTCCGGTTGTCATATATGTTTCTCCACACCTCTAGAGCAACACTAAGGGTTTTTAAAAAAGTCATAGCAACTTCACACTATAGCATATAATAAACTGTGAGTTATAGGACACATACCTCAAAGGCATCAGAGAAAGCATTCCTGCAGTCTTCTCAGCTCAGTGGTGCACTGCTGTGATCAAGTGGAGTTAATCCACCCTGAGAATAAGCCACAGTAATTGGGGCAGTGTGTGTTCGGGAGTTAGAAGGCTCCGGGACAATGTGCATTTGTTTTCCTGTCCCAGGTTCAGAGGACCTTTGGCATTGCTCCATTAACTGTTTTCCTTCTGTAATTCACCTCACTTTGAAATGTGCAGGGTGCTGTGAGGCAGAATAGTCGCAGAAGAAAACTGATTTGCCACTATTTTACCATCATCACCATTATATATAAACACTCAGATAACATGTGGAGCTTCACAGTTGAGAGAAAGTAAAATAGTTTTGTTTTAGAGACAACCACTGTAACGAGTAAGTACATTTCTAGACAATTAACTAGGATAGCAGCTAAAACACACATTTTGAAATACGTAGGGGTTCCAAGTGCATTCGCATATAGTAAAAAAAAACGTCTTTTGGTTAAAAACAAAACAAAAAAAGCCTAAAAATGCCTATGTTTATAGTGTAAACCCTAAATATGCCCCCAGATATGCTCCCAGAACACTTCCATTTCATTTAATGTATTACTCTTAAAGAAAATGTAATGGTAAATAAATAATCAGAAAGATTTAAAATCATTAGCATTGGCAGTTAGCATTAGCAGTGTGCAGCGAGCAAAAACAAAGAGTGTGTCCGAAACCGTGCACTTGCACACTTTTAGTGATGCGAGCTAAAACTTTATTGCACTGAAAGAACCCAGATGCTGCACTAAAATCGTCCAGAAAACGCAGTGCAGAACGATGCACACTATGCGCACTAAACCATTTTGACCACGTAGCGGAGGGGGCGGGACTTTTAACGTGTTTTCGAGTTTGATAGTGGCAGCAAACAGTGAAATACAAGCCCAAGCAGAGACAGCTGGTTGGTATAAATCTGAGTAACGTTAATAAAAAAAATGCGGTAAAACCGGCAGATATTTTGGCGGCTGAAGAATCCCGAGCAAATGTTAGTCCGTCACTTCTGCTAAGTGCAAAACGTTAGTGTTCCGTTTAGGACAGCACTGACCCACAGCAGTGCGCACTACAGAAGGCAGTGCGCACTACGAACTAAATCTCTGCACTGATGGTAGTGCGCGATTTCGGACACACCCAAACACTACAAAAAAGAAACGTTGAAATAACTCTCTCCGCCCATATTCAGACAGATTACTAATATTTACACAGCTTACTAATACTAAGGGTGTGACCGAAATCGCGCACTACCGTCAGTGCACTGAGGTTTAGTGCATAGTGCGCACTGCCTTCTGTAGTGCGCACTGCTGTGGGTATTTCAGTATTTCACTGTTTGCCGCCATTATCCAATTCCAAAACAAGTTGAAAGTCCCATTCCCTCCGCTATGTGGTCAAAATGGTGCCCATTTATTGCGCATAGTGTCCATTGTTCTGCTCTGCGTTTTCTGGCCGATTTTAGTGCAGCATCTGGGTACTATCAGTGCACTGAGTTTTAGCTCGGTTTTCATTGTCAGCGCACTACGTCCTAAAATAGCGCACTAAGAGTGTGCAAGTGCGCAGTTTCGGTCACACTCTAAATAAACTGATAGCTCTTGAATACTGGGGAGAAAAGATTTTGGAGCTGCTGCTTCTTTTTAAGCCAGTTGACAGCTTTTCAATGTATTACTGCCACCGCTGGACTGGTGGAGGTAATACAGTTCGGTTCGAGAATACAGATCCGCGTAAATCTGGGGGTTTACTGGATCTTCTTACCCAGCCCATAGCAGTTTCAGTTTACATCATCAGTCTTACAGGTACAGTAACAGAAACAGTCTGTTTAATTCTTAGGGATAAACAGAGGTAACGTAAGAACGAATTGGGGTGAATAATGAATTAAGAACCCTATAATTCATCCAGCGAGAAGAAACGACAGCGACAAATCCTCTGTCTTTGGGGTGATTTTTATTAAAAGCATCTTACAAGAGAAACACACAAAGCAACATCAATTATTGACATTTAAATGACCTGTACAATTAGGGTTTGCAAAACATGCACCAGATACATTACAATGTTATCGTCATCAACGTCATCAGCATTAACATCATCATCATCAACTTCATCAACGGCATTAAACAGAAAACCGTACGGACACAATTCATCATCACACTTAGTTGCGGTTTTTGGGTCTTTGTCCATTTTCTCCAACCCAAACTGGACTATTCAAATAGAACAACGATGGCTATAAAAGAGAGGCGGCACTTAATATTCACTTCTACAGTACGGAAATGAAGACAAAAGACAAAGAGCCCTCGAGGGAAAAAGAGAACGCTCCAGACAAACTTCGACTATCTGAAGGTGTTTTTTTAAAGACCTCTTCTCGTAGGCGCCCCCTGGTGGCTACATCCGAAATAACTTCGAGCCCTATTGAAAAGAATACTAAAAAAACTGCAGGTCACTTGAAGACTTAGTACTGTGCTACCTCTCGAAAATGTGACGCTCTTAGCCCGAAAAAAGCTGTTTTTCACGCCATAGTAAATCCTACGGTTATTCACTAGCGTTACAGTACACACAGGGTAAACAGAGACTCCACTGTCAGCGATGGGGAAAACGTCCCAGGTGAAGAGAAGGTGGGGGGAAAGGTGGAGTATGATAAAACTGTGGTGTTAAAACAGCAAGTGGAGGGCGACACATGCTTCATTATACCGGATACAGTATGGGAGCGCCACACGGGACATCCCGCGAGGGAACCAGGGAAGGCTCGGTGAGACCACCTCCCTCTCGTAGACCTGGGATAAACTTCACCTACGGAGCTTTAAGACAATAATAAAACAAAAAAGAATCATAAAAGCTACAGAAGAAAAGCAAGTCTAAAGGAAATTTGGTCACTGGGTAACTAGGAATAATACTAGTGCAGAAAGAACTGTCGGATAAAAGCTATAATCTAGACTACGAAAAGGCCTCCCACCCTACCACCCCCCGTGTTCCAACATAGTGTCCTCTCCCCAAACGTCCCAAAGGCACAGTAATTAAATTAGCAGGGATCCTGTATCCATGCACTACTAAAGAGTCCTATAATTAAATAGGGAGACTTTTATTTTGTCACGTCCTACGGTAGCATCTGACATTGCCTTATCTTTTGCCACAGTTGAGTTAGCTGCCATGTGAACCTTCAATGCCAAACTCTGCGTACCGCCAAGAGGACCCCCGCCCCCCTGGAGGGCCCTGGGTAACGAGGAGCATCAGAGCATAGAAATCAGCCATGAAAACTGCATTCGCCTGGCCTTGGATATAAATAACGTCAACAACAGCGCACATGCCCCCCCCCCACCCCCCCACACAAAAATAACCCTCAAGTTACATTCACATGAGCCCTCGTGCATCAAAGCTCTCGATCAAAATAGCCCATCCTTCCAATGAACCAGTATTTTTTTTTTTATATCCCAGGTCTGATTTGTCCCAGTCGGGACAGCATCTCGCAGAACTGGTTTAGGAGGCATCAACGGGACACTGCCGGACCCCGAACGGGGCAAATAGCAAAAAGGTCATACAGTTGTATGCAAACGTTTTGGCGCCCCTGGTTGAATGACGTGGAAGTGCGAGCGCGCTCTACAGGCCACACATGTTACCGGAAAATTATGGCATTTCCAATAGTATATTATGTAAAATAATATTGTCTTTATAACCATTTCATTTTAGTTGTGTTATGTGCCTTATTTTCACTTAGTTATGTCATTCGACCGGTACACGCTTCTTAAACCAACACTGCAGAAACAAAACAAAAACTAACGTAACGTCAAGGAGGCCTTACTTGGAAGGTGAATAGGGAGGTCGAGCACATGCTCAGAACTAAATGGTCAATTCAGTTGGTTGCACAGAAGTCCAGGCTGGTGTCCGCCTCGTGGTAGAATTCCCAACATGTCCCAGATCAGGGGTTGGGTTGTTTTTTCGATGTATGCTTTGGCTGCTGCCGGACAAGTTCATCTCTTGAGTTGGTGGACTTCAAACAAAGCAGTGTGTGTTCACACGATGACCCTGCGCTCCTTAGAAACGCGGCTATATGATTAGAAAACGTTGAATGGAAGCTTGGACTGGAAGCCCTTTGGCCAACATGCTCCTTCAGTTCCGGGTCCCACTGTAGTAACGGTCAGATGGAAGGAATGAGAGTGTTTGAAATGACCTCCCCTGGTCTTGGGCGGCTGGGGGCCTTTTGATTCATTTGATTTAACATGAACTTGTTTAGTGAGTGAATCCAAGCTTCAAATAAAATTGGAACATTGACAAGCTTCGGACATCCTGGTTTAATCTAGAACAGCTAAATAAATGGTAATGTGCTAAAAGCTTAGTTTGCACTTAAGGTCGAGCTCTACTAGTTCCAGTTCGCCAAGGCTAATTCCAGGCTGGATGGATGCTGATAGACCATGTAAATTAAGATATGTTAAAATTATACTTTAGCTTGAACCAAACTGTTTATCGCATCTGTGGCTAATTTAGCCTGCACTGATTATGAGCTGCTTCAAAAGAAAAGGCTAGCTTTGATATTAATGAGCAAAACATCACCATTGTTTCAAAATCAAGAAAACCACCACCATAAAGGAGGCGAGATCATGAACTGAGTGCTTACTGTAGGTATTCTTTTTAGGGCTGCACAATATATCGTCCGCCAATCGCCATGCCAAAGGCTGCAATATGCAAATGAGACGGAAACCAATCACAGTGTTTCTGACAGGGTGCTGAAACACCCCTCAGAACTTCAGAATGAAGCGGGGCAAAAGTGCTGTGGGCCAAATAATAAGATAGTTAGACACGGGTTCATTTTGTGATATCACAAAAACTATGAACTGAAAATGGGTTTGCAGCTTTGTTTCCATATGTGGACTGTATGGTTGGGAGGTCGTGGGGGGGTAGGTGTGGGGGGCGAACATCCATTTTTAAACTTTAACAATAGTTTATTGAATATATTGATATATTGAAAGGCATCGCCCTTGTAAAATGTAGCACAATAATCACAATACTGATATTTGGTACATATCGTGCAGCCCTATTTCCATTATATACCACAATAAGGCTTGAAGAACATGTAAAGGATTTTAAACTAGGCTTTGTTTCAAGGTGGAAATATCCCTAAAGCTCTAAAAAATTGGGGCATTAGAACAGTGCCCTATACGTGGGTCTCTAGACGTGATAAAAAAAGGGATTTGGTTCTAAAAAATGCCCTTGAAATTTTGAACGAGAAGGAACGACATCAACAAAAAGGCAATCATTCTCTAAAGTCCATACAGCGCTTACAGCCACCTACGAGACACGGCTGGCCAACATAAGAACACAGAGTCACCATAAACACCGAAAAAGAAAATAATCAAATACTGGAATCTCTTGTGGGGGTAAATGTGCGGTGGAGAGGAATATTGTGGGAGAGAGCAGAGTCCGATCCCTCTGCCCTTCCACATATCACTCCCATAAACATCTAAATTTCATTTAAAAAATACACTTCAATTTCACTGATGGCAACTCTCTTTTTGGGAAGCTGAATATCTGTATGGCAAGTTCTAACTAGGGTTACTGGGGTGAAGATTCAGTTAGCTGGAGAGGCCTAGATGGCAGAAGGGGTGGGGTTCTTGGCTTGGGACGGGGACAGGGGCTCAGAACCCTTGGAACCAGCTCCAGGTTTGCAGAATTCCTTAATTGTGACTGTGAGGTGGTTGGTGGCCACGTCAGTGACGACCACGTTGGTGCAGCTGGGTGCTCGTTCAGGGCACCAGTCAGGGTCGCCCCTTTTCGGGGCCGCCTTCTCCACCACAGAGCGGGAGCCGGCACTTTCGGACACCCGGATTCGACGGCAGGGCTTCCTCTTTCCACCCTTTGGGGTCGAAGGTTTCAGAGCCCTATCGTCTTCGTCTTCTGGAGACGATGACGATGAAGAGGAAGTAGAGAGGGACGGAGAAGAGGGCAAAAATGGTGCAGGGTTGGACACAGATCCAGGCTTGCCACGGTTCCGAGGGCCGTCCGAGCCACGGGACGGGGCTTCTGGGCTCAATACTGGAGGAGATGATGGGGCAGGCTCGGGCGGTGCCTGAGGGGGGCCAGGCTGGATTTGTGGTGGTGAAGGAGCGTCACTATCAGACCCACTGGAGCTTGAGGGTGAGGGGGGTGACTGGTATGGGAACCTGGGCGGCTTTGCTGAGGAACGGCCAGGGCTACAGCCTCCACCTCTGCCTTTAGATGCTGGTCGTCTGCTAGTTGAGACTGAGGCTGAAGGGCAGGGTTGAAGCCCGAATGGCTGACCATACATAGGGAAACCAACCATCTTCATGGGGGGCTGGAAGGGCCTGTATGGCATGTCGCCCTGCTTCTTCCCGATGATGCGATTGCGGGACGGGAGCTGCGCCCGTCCTTGCTGCAACTGTGCAGTTCTCCTGTTGGTCGCGCCACTGCCATATTTGTCAATTACCTTCAAGTTGAGGATGATGCGACCCCGCTTGACCTCTCGAGGCTTGACCCTGCGGTTGAGGATGCGCACCGTCTCAGAGAACGGAGAGATGGGCGGACGGGAGGAAAAGGACGAACCGTCTGGGTCATGCCGAGGCAAAGGTCGACGGGACATCCGGTGGCACCGATGGATGTCCTTCTTCAGTTTGTGAGAGGCAGCTAAGGAGTGCAATCGGGGTGTCGGTGCCAGGGAGGAGGATGATGAGGAAGATGGAGGGTTGGGAGGAGCAACAGTTGAGGAGGATGTGCGAGGCGGAGTCTGACGAGCACTGGAACCTCGGGATGATGGTTCTCCTGCTTGAGCTCTCGCCTAGGGGAGGAACAACTGTTAAAAGCACTCTTTACGCTACAGTAAATACGTAAATAATTAGTGATATAAAAAGTAGCATAAACTACAATTAAAACTTTGGTAAATTTAAATAAATGTGTTGTTTACATTGATCAACCTTTATGCTAGATGCTATAGCAGTTGTTAAACCCTGGAGGTCAATAGTCACACAACTGTTCCCACAAAACTCCACAAAATTTTCCCAAGAAGCTTTTCATTAAGGTGAAGTAGACTTGTGGATGTGGTTTAGGACAGACAACACCAGATCAGATCAGATTAATTTGGCTAGGTAAAGACCTGATGTTTTGGAAAAAGAGACCCAGATGATTTTTCAGCTCACAGTAAGAGACACTCTTCCCTAAACCACTTCCACAAGTCACCATTATGAAGAGCCACCATTATGAAGAGTGCTCAGAGAGCATCTCATCTCCTCTCCTAATGCACTCTTATCTCCTTGCATAACTCTCACACTGTTCTGAAACTTGGTGTCCTCATAGTGTAGTTGATTTGGATAAAAGTGTTTGCCAAATTTCTGTAATGTAATATAATAGATGCGGTTTGAGTGGGTCATGTTGGGAATGTATTTAAAGAAAAGATCTGGGTGACTACTGACTGCAATTAACTTCTAGAACAACAAAGGACAAAACGGAACACAAACCTTCAGGAGAAAGTTTTTTGGTTTAGGTCCCCGTTTCTTTGGGCCATGCATCTCTTGCTCGCGCTCCCTTTAAAGAAAGGGGGGGGGGGCACAGCAATAACATCACGGCACCGCCAACTACACAACCAAAGCAATCAAACAGGGCCTAAAGCTGTACAGTTGGTCTTAGGAACTCTCTATACTCATTAGCGCAAGAAATGGACATGTGCAGATATGAACAAAGGTTGAATTTGAGGAATCCTACTTGTTCAGAGCAACAAGAGTAAAAGATTTTAATAAAGTCATCTTGACGGGCCTATATTTTCTATTTATCAGCCTCATTTATAGCAGAATATCTCCAGCAATAGCAATATTATATTCCACTGCTTCTTGTCTGATCCCGTCTTGGAATATTGGCATGGTTCCAACACTAAGGCATTCATTCATATCTAGTGTATTGTAAGTGTACACATTTTATTGGTCAGATTAACATGGGCAGAGTACTGATCGTTTAAAGATTGTTTTTTTGTGGTCACAGAGGGGTGAGATGATGGCTATGGCATAGTGTTTTATTGGCTAGCATACTGCTGGACAGCTCAGTTAGCTAATTTGAGGCCTTATCTTCACTGTTCTAGGTGAAACATTTGTTCATATTGAGCATGAAGGATAGTAAAGTGCAGTAGTGTGACAGATTAAATAAGTTTTTGTCTGTTCTTTCCCTGGGAGGTCTGAGCTCTCTAAAATTTCTGGATTCTCTAATCTTGTGTGCTCTAATCTTGTTCTCTAAATTGTGCTGGACCACAATCACAGGTAACAATTTCACATGTAAATGCATTTTAGTTTTGGTTTTTATTACTTATAGCTCACTGAAACGATCAATAGTGATCACCATTAAGACCCAGGTCGGCAAACGCCAAAGTGTCCTTGACTGCTTACAACTACCCATGTGCTCCTCCCCCAGTCAAGGACAACTGCTGTTTAAAGCTCCAGTGGAGATTGTTGCGCCTGTTGTTGTGGAACAGAGACTCTGAGCTACTCTTCCAACAAAACATACCACTACTGACCCTTAACTGTACCAACCCCTGTAATTGGTCAATAAGTTAATTCATCAAGGCCTTCTCTTGTTAGTTATCCCCACAGACTATCTTTTCTTTCTCTCTGGGTCAACCTGAGAAGGACGGGTTTGCCTTGTGTGTCTTGGTTCATCCCAAGGTATCCTCCTCCAGCTCAGGGAGTTTTTCCTCTCCTCTGTCACCTCTGGTTAACTAGGGGCTCAGACCTGGATCTTAAAGTCGCTTTGTGACCACTTAGGTTGTAAAAAAAACGCTTTATAAATAAAATTGAATTGAATTTAAAAGGATAAGCCATGTGTTGTCAAACCCAGACCCACACACATGCTTTTTTTCACCTACCACAACTTTTTAACTACTTAACAAGCAAGGACACCACATAAATAGGACTCTCAATTCTGTCAATACACTTTTATAAGGGATTCGTTACAAGAAGAGGTCGGGTGGTATTCCAGTTGCCTTTTGCCCACACGTAAACAGCATTTTGGGTCTCAGGGAAAATGATGGTTTCTGAAAACTCCAGCCAAAGTGGCTATTTTTGAAAACTCGAAGATTTAGAAAATCCTATTCCTTTCAACCTGATTAGGAGTTCTGGCCTTTTTACACTCCCTCCATTATTAAGAGTCGCTTCGGACGTTGTTCTATTTAACACAGACTGTCTCTGGTAATAAGGTCCCCCTCCAAGGCTTCTGATTGGTCACTAATGCTGCACGCTTCAAGGTTATATTGGCATCTGCTGCCTTGATGTGCTTTAGACAGCGTTTTTTGGGATTGCGTGTAGACAGAGATATTTTTTAAAAACATGTTTGTGTGGACGCGAAAATGGTTGGATGGTTGTGGCGTCACAAAGAATCTTCACTCGTGATCACCCAAAAACCAACACTAAATGAGATATTACTTAACAGTAAAAGTTAAGATTGTTGGTATATATATATATAAATTAAGTTGACCAGTAACCCCCCAGCTTTACGCGGATCAGTTTTCACAGATTCAGTGTATCGTGGATTCTGTGCTAATGCTAACTGTTAATGCTAACGTTAATGCTAAAGTTTTCTGATTCTGAATATTTATTTACCTTTACATTTTATGGGTAATGCATTATGATGAGTTTAAAATTAAGTCAAAGTGTTCTGGGAGCTGATTTTGGGGCGTTTTAGGGCTTACGCTATAAAAATAGGTCATTTTAAGCCATTATATTTTACCAAAACACCACAACATGGTTTTTCACTATACACTGGTGCTCTTGGAACGTAAAACCCATGAAAATGTTTCTACTTTCCGTGATAAAATTCAAAATACGAATAAATGACTTTTTTAATATTGTTCCAACTGTTTTCCTGATTTGGGATTGTAAAATTGCACAAGTGTACACAATGTTTCTTCTGGACCCAACCTACTTCTTCTCGAAGGCTGTGATGAGCCGATCATCCAGGATGTTCTCTTCGGGCTCCCATGTGCTGTGCCTGCGAAGGGAGCGAACCACACAAGCGTTCAAATGCTTTTTTTTAAACTAAAAGAAAAATGGGAAATAACAGCTGAACAATGCAAAAGACAGCACGAACCCAGACCCTTAAATGGGTCCACTAAATTTTTGCACACCCCCTGTCCATGCAGGATACAAAGCCCAAGCCTGATTTCTTCACATGATGTGATGATCACACTGTCCAAACACATAAGATCACACAAACACACACACACTTACTTCAGTGCCCACCCTTTCCATTTAACCAAGTATTCGATTTGACCCTGCAGAGAAGGGAAGATGAGAACAGAGGTTATAACGGTGCAATGCAAAAAAAAAAGCATGAGGAAACTGCAGTCATTTATTACGCTGCTACAAAAAGCATGCATGCGGCTGCAGCCAGATCTGCATCGTCCAAAAAGCATGCAAAAAAAGGCATCAAACGTCCATTCTGCCATGGCTGTATGACATCCCAACACCCCCCATAAGCCGACTGAATCCAACAAACCCACCCCCACCTAATATCATGCATGTCGCTTGCTAATAGAGCTCGTGTGAATCCTCATGCTTGCGTTTTTGGTGATTTGTTTTGCTGCATACGGTTAAATAAGGTCAACTCGCGGGCTAGTGGTGCGAGTAGGCCTTCCTTCCCTCCCTCCTCCTCTTCTTCCTATTTTCCCCTCCTCCCTCTTTTCTCCCCGTCCTCGCGCTCTCACTTTCCGCACGCGCCGCTTCAGGATGGCCTCAGCGGCGAACACGCGGTCTCCCATGGCCGACAGCTCCATCTCTGCTCCAGGGTGCTCTCCACCCGGACCCTCCTCCTCCTCCAACCCTTCCTCCTCTTCCCTCTCCACCGCCTCGGGCACCGTCCGGCCCGTAGACTCCCCGTATGTTCCGCCTGTCCCTGTCCAGCCGTGGCCGCAGCAACACAACAGCCCGGACGGCCTCTCTCCGACCACTCGCCCCGGGAACCGAGTCACCCAGCGACTCGACTCGACTCAACGGAACCGACTCACCAAGCTCAGACTTTCGAATCTCCCACAATTGTATGGACATCATATCATAAAACTCGATTCAACTGAACCGAATCGACTCACCCAACTCAAATGTTCAAATCTCCCCTTTGCCCACACTTTTAAGGCATACAATCACAAAATCGATTCGAATGAATCGAACCGACTCACCCTTCTCAAACTTTCTAATCTCTTTTTTGGACAGTTTTCAGGGCTTATAATCAATGCAAGCTTATGTATTTGCTTACATATTCTATCTGTAGCATCTACACAGACTGAAATAGATTTATGAAACCCGAAATAACCATATTATAGCATAGTAATAACAATATGAATAAATCGATAATGTACAGGTTTCTAAGGAACAGGGTCCTAACGTGTCCTCAAATTATTGAAGTGATTTTATTCATTATCTCATTCGTTTATTATCTTCTTGTCATGATTTCATTATTTTGTTCCCTTATTAACTTGAATCCATGTATTCATTATCTCATTTTCTTACTAGTTTATTGCCATCACTCTCTTACTCTTTTACACTTTCTAACTAATTGCCTCAACTTCATTATCTCATTCTTTTACTCATTTGTTGCTTTGACTTCATTATCTCATTTCCTTATGAAGTTGTTGACATGACTTTATCTTGTTCCCTTACCAATGTATTGCTACTTGTGACTTTATTGTCTCATTCTTTTATTCACTTTTTGAGGAGACTCCATTCTCTTGTTCCAAGGCCCCTTGCCTGTGGTCATGAATTCAGTACAACAACTTAACTATGTTATTTGTATGTCTTGACTCGAGGCTTGAGATTCTACATTTTGCCTTATTGATAATTGCAATAAAATAGCAGGTAATGTAGCATGACAAATCAAGCATTATATGGTGACCACTTTCTAGGAATTTTGACAACCCCATCATTCTTGTGTTGTGTCACAAATCCACAAAGAATGCATTCTGAGAAATGTCCCTCTTATTCCCACATGTCACCAAGCCATGGCCACACATTTGTATCCCATTCTCACACCTTTTCAATTTTCAATAATAAGGGAGGCCATCATAAAAACATCTTGTGGCCATGATTTAATTATCTTGTTCCCTTATTAACTTGTAGCTATTACTTCATTATCTCATTCCCTTATGAACATTTGACCATTATTTCATTATCTTGTTCCCTTATTAATATATGTCCATTATTTAATTATCTTGTTCCCTTATTAACACGTGGCCATTATTTTATTATCTCATTCCAATTTTAACTTGTGGCCATGACTTTATTATCTTATTCCTTTATTAACTTGTGGCAATTATTTTGTTGTCTTGTTGCCTTAATAACTTGTGGTAATTTTTTAGTTATCTTGTTCCTTATAATAATAATAGTAGTAGTAATACATTTTATTTATAGGCGCCTTTCTAACATGCAAGGACACCTTACAAAAAGTGCAAGTAGATAAGCAACAATAAAAAACAACAAGCAGAAAACAGATAAGCATAATAAACGGTAAACTTGGACAGAGCAAATCATTTAAAGACAATATCATTTTAAATAGTTTAAAAAGTTTGGATTTAAGATGTGAGAGGGAACTAATGTTTCTCGGGTCGGGTGGTAATGAGTTTCAAAGCCGGTGAGCAGAGCAACTGATAGCTCCCCATAGTGGTGAGACTGGCAGAGGACACATTCAGGTGAATGGAAGCAGATGATCTGAGGGGATGAGAGGATGTGGCATAATGAAGGAGGTTGGACAGATATGGAGGGGTGAGGTTGTGAGTGGTCTTGAAGGTTAACAGAAGGATTTTGAATTCAGTGCAGAACTTAACCGGGAGCCAGTGGAGCTGCTGGAAGGTGGGAGTGATGTGGTGGGATCTGATAATGTTGCAGGTGCTGAATTCTGGACCAATTTAAGCTTATGAAGAGATTTTTGAGGAAGACCAAACAGGATGGAGTTACTGTAGTCTAGACGAGAAGTGACAAAACTATAGACACTTTAGCGATTCATTAATTTTTAATTAATGGGAGGCCATCAGCCAAAGTCAATACTTCTCGTTAAATTCTATGCTGCAATAGAAACATCCTCTTTTAATTTAGATGGAAGAATCGAATTCAGTTCGATTCTCAACAAGGATCAAGTAGTGAATCAATGAATCATTCACTACAAAGAACAGACACAGAAAAAAGAATCGGTTCGATCAAATGAATCAAACTGGAGTCACGTGGTGCAGTCCTCTGAACAAACCCACAAAACACCAAAATTACTCAGAAACCTCTAAAATAATGTTTTAATAAAGAAAATATCTGAACTGCATATAACTGATTTAAACGTGCGGTTAGATAATATGGTCTGAAGATTCATTAAGGAAGGAAAAATCTGTTTTCTCCAAACATTTTGGTATATTTTCTAATTAATTGTGTGTGCATGGTGTGGTATTATAGACGCACCTAATGTTTTTTTTATTTTATTTAACATTTTATTTAAATTAATGTTAATACTGTGCCTCATAGATTAAAAGAGTAACGCGAGACTCTTATAAGTAAGGTATAGGTGTAGGTGGCTACTTTCGCAAAAAATACGTAAAACTTTAGACTTAAATGAGGTTTAAAAAATCGCCTTGCATGTGTCGGAGCATGGTTTGTATTTTGTAGGTGGTAAAGTAGTTTTTAAGGTAGAAAGGCTAAAATAAAAAACGATTGGTTTTGGCTCATGCTAAAGTGGCTAACAGCATTTGATGGGGTTAAAGATGCTCCGTTGTTGTCCCGCCTTCTAATGCAAAAACGTGTAGATGATTGGTGGAAGGGCGTAGACGGGATACGTCCTCACCAGCTGATTGAGTGCGTAGTGTGTCAGTCAAACGATTGGAGTGCCTGGTGGTTGTTGATGTCCCGTCAGAAGTCAGATCAGCTCGGATTAAAGGGACGGAATCAAGGTAAAACGCTTTATACGACAAAACTACAACATGTTTTTTTGTGTGTTCTAGTCTACAAACCTGTGTTTTAACGATAAAATGCGTCGTTTATGCCAGCTGAGGCGGTCTGTTTATTTTAGTCATTACAGTCATTAATGTAATGACATTATTTGAGTCAGGACAGCACGAAAACAGCCACATTATTTAAAATTAAAATATGAAGTTTTACAGAGAATTATTTTCATCAGTTTTTATTAAGCTCTGCCACAAAAGCTGAGCATATAACATTTTCTATTATTATGACTTTAGTAAGTCACCCATCTAAGACAACGTGAAAGTCTCTTCTGACGACCCGTAGTTGTAGTTTCACTGCTAACGCCACAGTGAATTTTTAATGCCACATGTGGTAGTTAAATGTATGAAACTGCATACTACAGTACTGTATCCAGAATTGTACTGTAGATATAAACATATATACATACATATCTACATATATATATATCTACATGTGTTCACACACACACACACACACACACACACATATATGTACTATTATAGTTTATATATAACTATAGCCACGCTACAGTGTTCTATACAGATGGGTTGTAAAAAAATTTGAGACAACGAGAGAAGAGACCGTGCAAATGTACTGAAGAGTAGCTTCAATGTAAACAAAAAATGTAATAAAGTACCAAGTAATTGTGCAAATGTAGCAGTTGTGCAAGTATTGCAGTGTGAGGGCAGTGGTCAAGTAGGTATAAAAAGTAATATATAAGCATAAGATATTGGACATAATGAAAATCATTTAACGCCCGATAAGAACATTGCATAATAGTGCAGATAAGATAAGCTAAGATAAGGTAAACCATTATTATGGTGTACCTTATCTTATAAGGGTAGAGACCTCAGGGAAGACCCAGGACATGCTGGAGAGACTGGAGAGTCTCGGGATCCCCCTGAAGAAGCTGGACGAAGTGTCTGGGGAGAGAGAAGACTGGGTTTCCCTGCTTAGGCTGTTGCCCCCGCGACCCGATTAATATTCCCACAAGTGAGAATATAGTATAAAAATTACACAGTACAAAGAGCTTGGAAATATAAATGCGGGGTGTGTATTGAAAAATATGTGAACTTGTATGTAAAAATATGTATGTATAGATCAATATGTGTTTATCACTATATATATAAACATACTGTATATGCAATGGAGTGACAGGTATATAATACACTGCTCACAAAAATTAAAGGAACACTTTAAAGAAACACATTAGATACATCAGATCTCAATATGAAGTTGGA
>JBBPDH010000037.1:11578179-11591488 GCA_037974565.1 Clupeocharax schoutedeni
GAGTAAGACAACATGCATACAGAGGATGATGTGGACAAAATACCCATTTGCCTAATAATTCTGCACTCCCTGTACAGTGCTGATTTTCTTCATGTCAGTAGCACTGATACCTCTTCAGTCTGTTTCGAGGTGGCTGCGTTTTGGCCGGTTTTTGAAGGACACTTTTAATGCAGCCCTGCATCACTGCATGTGTAAACACAGCGTCGGAGCTCCAGAGGCGTCTTAAACTTCCTCAGGGCGAACCGCCTGCGTCCCACCGAGCTCACCAACCCTCCCCACTTTAGCCTGTTACACATTTAAATACACAAACCAGTGTTTTGTTGCAGGCTTGTATACTTTCAACTACTCCTTTGAAGGTGCAGTCCAATGACAAATCAAGTGAAGGCCTAACAGTTTCAGGGTCAACGATCAATCAACACATGTTTGTCAAACATCGGTGTCTTCATCAAAACCTGCTCAAACCATAGGCAGCTCTTCATTAAGGTAAAATAGACTTGTGAATGTGGACGTGAGAGTGCGAGAGAGAGAGGGGGGGGGGGGCACATGGCAGAGTCAGAGAGAGTGAGGGGACATGGCAGAGTCAGAGAGAGAGAGGAGAGGACATCCCAGAGAGAGAGAGAAAGAGCGAGGGGACATGGCAGTGTCAGAGAGAGAGAGAAGGAGAGGACATGGAGGCATCAGAGAGAGAACGAGAGATTAGGAGATAGAGAGAAACAAAGAGAGGACACGGTAGAATCAGAGAGAGAAAGACAAAGAGAGGACATGCCAGAGAGAGAGAGAGCAAGGGGACATGGCAGAGTCAGAGAGAGAGTGAGAGAAGGAGAGGACATGGAGGCATCGGAGAGAGAAAGAGATTCAGAGATAGAGAGGGACAAAGGGAGGACAGTAGAATCAGAGAGAGAAAGAGAGAATACATGGCAGAGAGAGAGAGAGACCATGGAGGAATCAGAGAGAGAGAGAGAGAGAATGTGGTAGAATGAGGGAGGGGAGGAGGGAGGAAAGGTTGGAGGCTACATATCGGAGAGAACATGGTAAACATAATCAAGTCCTGTGTGATTTTATTAGGCGTGTGGAAACGGCTTAAGTCAACATTTCTGTTGGATCAGGGAGAGCCTGTGTTGAAATGGGGCACACTTTCAGAGCAACTGAGATTTCTGTTTAAACGCTCTCTACCGTAATGCCTTCCAGACCCACTCTGACTCAGCTAGACGGAGCCGTGGCTCCCTTGTGAGGCTTTAATATTTTTACTTTATGCACATTTTTCCATGTTACTCGGAACTAGGAACACACATACCGAGACATATTCAACACTGTCTGTCTGGGTGGGTTTAAATGTTCAGTTTTGCCCACCTACCTTCATCATTATCTGTAATTATTGGCCATTTTTTTTACCACCTGCCATGTTTCTCCAATTATAAAACTACAGTGCTCCCTCTAGTGGTACGATGAAAACTTACCAAAAAAAAAGAAAAGAAATTAGTACATAATATCATCAAAATGCTAGTACAAATTGAAATGGCTCAACCATGAGATGATTTGAAATGAGATTTAATATTTTTAATGAACTGTTACAAGCTAAACTGTGATGCTGTAATAAGGGCATTGTACAGATCGTCTACAGTAACTATAAACCGCCGAAGTAGGCGTTGGACAGAACAGCTTTGAAAAGTCTGGCCATAATTACTTATACACATTTTCATATTCAGTAAATTTAAGGAGGTTTCCATTTGCGCCACCAGGAAGCCTCATATAGAGTCAAAGCACATTAACGACACATTAACGTTTGTGCCGTCTTTCACATTATAGCTCATGGTTTCTCCTGGTTTGTTCAGGCCTTACTGGAAGACGTGCCTTGAATTCCATCATGCTGGTAGAATTTCAGATGTGAACCTTTAGCAGAATGGGCTGTTAATAACAGTCACATACACTTGATATGAAGATCTCACACCACTTTGACGACCTCTGATGACATTTTACCAAACATGGACAGGAGCTCCGAATGCTCAAAAAATTATTCTCCCTGTTTAGCTACTTTGTAGCCCTACCGCAAAGAGCTACAAAGTAGGTGAAACCCAGTCAACCTCTGTGTATTTGCAGTTTGTCTTCTTGGCAGTCCTTTGAGATCTCAGTGAGAACCATCTTTTTCAGGCCCTGGTGGGGTCTGGTTGCCCCCCGTGTGATCCGGTTCTTGGCCGGTTTCAGTGATTTTTGGACAGGATTTGGTCTGAAGTAGCAACTCACTGTTTATCCGCTGTGGACAGACATGTCTTGGTCTTGGGCTTGAGCTTTGCAGACCAGCCAGAGATGTGGCTGTCAAAGAGCGGAACAAACGGACAGCCCTAGAGTTCCCAGCTGGACCAACATGTCTCAGTCTGTCATCCACAGCCATCAAAGGTCTGGAGAAACACAGATTGGGCACAGCCAGGGCAGCGCGTGGAATTTAACCGTCAGTCTATCAGTTGCTGTTAGTAGGAGGTCAACTTCCATAGAGATGCTTAGAATCTCAGTCTGACCTTTTGCCTGTGAGTACATGACAAGATAGTCTTAGGGTAGTTCATAAGCCCCAGATCAGAATGCCTTAGCGGATTTCCTCTCTTTTTGTTTCCGGTGGTTTCAAGCTCTTCTGCTGCTATACCCTGTCCTAAATAATATTGTGTGGATAATACGGAACTGCACTTGGTTTTAGAGGGTTTAGGCATGTATTTGCATAATAGATTAGAGTTAATATTCAGGGTTTAGCAATGTTCGCCTGTGCAAATAAATCAAAAATATTGATCCCTGACATGTCTTGGCTGTTAGACTACATCTGGGAGGGGTGAAGTGGTGTAAATTTGAAACTTTACCTTTAATGTGAGGTTTCAGCATCCGCTTATGGAATGTTTTTCTTCTTTTCTTTTTCTGTTTTACCTCAAAAATGTGGTGGCCTGAGATTGTGATGATGATGAAATCATTAATCAGATGTATTGGCCTTCTCCCAAACAGGTCTGTAGAACCAATCTACCTCAGGAAAACTCACCTGACAACATTTGAAGAGCCACGTATAACAATATTTTACTTTCCTTTACCTCAATGCATAGGTAGGCCTACTACAGAAGGTGATGTTGGTGGTGGGTGGGGGGTATACTTAGGCATTTGTATTTGTTTTGGAAATGCTTATTTTAATATACAGTAACACCCCAGTTTTACTCGGATCAGGATTTGCGGATTCAGTGTAACGCATGATTTTCTGAGAACCGAACTGTATTAACTCCACCAGTCCAGTGGTGGCACTAATACACTGAAAAGTTGCCAACCGCCATAAAAAGAGCATGTAGCATGATTCCTCTGTGTCTGTGTCCTCATATTTTAGTGTTTAACCCCCCCACACACATAATTTTCAATAGTTATCTCAGTTTATTTAGTATTAGTAAGCTGTGCCCTGTCTAAACATGCAGGTAGAGAGAGTTATTTCAACCTTTCCTTTGTGTACAAGTCATTGTTTTCACTCGCCGCATGCTGCTAATGCTTACTTTAAGCAATTTTTTAAGCAATTTTTAAGCAATAAAGTTTTCTGATTCTGATTATTTATTTGCCTTTACATTTTCTTTAAGGGTAATGCATTAAACTGAGTTTAAATAATATTAAAATGTTCTGGGAGCATATTTGGGGCATATTTGGTGTTTATACTATAAAAATAGACATTTTTAGGCTTTTTTTTTTTTTTACAAAAATACAACAATGCGGTTTTTCACTATACACTGGTAGCATCTTTTTATTCTGTTTCGCCACAGCCATTTACTATAAGCGAAATTATGTGTGTTTCAAAAATTGAGCCAGCCCATTTATTCATACCCATCTGAAAATAGTGTTTGTAACAACATATGCAAACATATGAGGCATTTTAAAGGAATCTCTGAATGAGCCCAGCCAGCCGCAACTTCGGGTGGTTGGTGTGAACACAGTTTATAGGCATCTCCTACCAAGTCGTGAAAATGACTTGCGTCTAAACATGCAGCGTATGGCTCTTTTAGTGAGCCAGTGTTATGATCATGGACGCTGTGTTTACCAGTGGCTTGTATGGATGAAGTGTGTTATGGTGCTCCTGTAGTGCTTAGAGAGTGAGGCATCCTTGCAAAGCTCCTCACAGCTGGGCCTTGGACATCAGCAAAAGCAATAAACAGGCTCAGAGAGATGGAGGGATTGTAAAAGGATGAGTTCTCTACCTTCATGCCTAGGCAGATGTGTCTTTGGCCCCGATTTCTGGATGCGAGCTCCCTTTGTAGCTCAGGAACAAAGTCTGTGGCGAGTATACCCTTGCCTTCCGCAGCCTTGAAGGCTCAAGTTTTTTGTGGATCTTGGAGGTCATGAAGTTCTTTCAGGTTGTCCGCCTTTGTAAAGGCCAGCTTTTTTTTTTATATTCGACCCAAGCCCATAATGGGAAGCTGATGGGATGCTTTGAGCTCAGCCCATCTGGGATTAACATGTGTTTTCAGGAAGCTGCGCCAAGCCTTGACTTTTGTCACTGATCTCAAATATCTTCGGTTTGCCTCAGTGCTAAACATGCCACTGTCGTGGATGAGATTAGGATCTGTTGATTGGAGCTATGACTCGTCCTCTTCCTTAGAAGACTGGAATACTTTTGAGACATCTGTGCAGATATATCGTGACCCTGGCTCCACAGCAGTTGTGATCCTACATTGGTAAGAGTGATTTAGATCAAATACATCAACACTGCGATTGGGGAAGGAATCCTGTTTACAGCTCCCAGCCAAGAAGACATTGCACATTCCAGCCCCTGGAATTGTGGGAAATGGAGCATGCAAGTATCACCGGCTCCTTCTGACATGCCATCAGACTCTCTTTATTTCTGTTTTGTCCTGAGGAAGATGTGTTCCTTTTTCAGGACACCAGGAACATGGGGTTTCCATATTCCTTGGTAACCTTAAAAGTCCCTGAAGGCCCACTCCCAGTCACAATCTCCAGACTCATGAAATGCTGTTATTATAATGATGAATGGGCAGTGGTAGGAGTGGTGTGTGTTAGTCTAACAGATTAGCTGCTGTTTTTCTAGCATTAGCAGTATATCCACAGCCAGCATCCATCCTAGAGATCTCAAGAATCAGGCGGTGCTTCTGTCCGAATCTGTCCAAGGTCTGAATCAACTCTGCTGACCCTGTGCTCCAAAGCAGAATGGTTCTGAAAGGGGCTGGGAATGTATATCCAGGGTCAGTCTGTGTTCACCAGGATTTCTTGTTTATGGTGAGGAAACCGAGCTCGTATCGGAATTCAACCTCAGACGGTTTCGAACTATTAAATAATTTCGACCGCAGTCGTTCGCAGGCTTATGCTTTTATTGTTATTACGATGTTCAAGGACTTTGACAGCAACTACCAGAAGGGCCAAACCGCACATCTTAATGGAGGCACCCATTCAGTGCATGGCCATTTGCCACCACAAGAGGCCATCGGGATGCCTAAGGGCACCTGTGTAAACCTTGGCCCCTGAGTCTAGACGGCCCAGACCTACAAAGTCATGTCAGATGGCCGTTGCTGTCGTGGCTCTAGAAGGGAGCTGCTTGTCCTTCTCTGTAATGTGTCTTGGAGATGAATGAACGTTGCCTTCTGTGGCCAAAGCAAACCCCATAAAAGTATATTAGCGAAGAAGAAAGGCCTCAACTGCAGTATGTGCAAAGTATGCCACATGTAACGCCAGGCATGCCAAGTGTAACCAGGCGGTGTATGAAACTCCCTAGCCAGCTCGATGAGAGAGCAAAGTGTGAAAGCGCCTCCTGGGCCTTCTACAATCCGCCAACCTGGATTCAGTCCTGAATATAAAAGAAAGCCTTGGCCCTGAGAACTGGGCCTGACAGCGTTATTTGATGTCCTGCCTTAATCTCCCCCTGAATTACAGTAATATTACCCTGGAGCCTGTTTCAGACCACATTAGCCTCGCCAAGCACTCTGTAGGTGTGACCATGAATCAGTATCGAATGCAATCAGAGCATTTGATAATTCTAAACATGCCGGGCACTGGTTTTCATCATCTGCGAAGCATTTAGAGGTTTATTAATGCCGACTCCAAGACTTCTGGGAATATTAATGTTACAGCATGCTGATGTGAACCGGGAGGTATTATTCAGCATTGAGTTTTTTTTTATTATATATAATCCTCAGTGAGCTACAGAGTTCCGCTACCGGAAACTGGATACCAAATGCTAATACTGCCTCATAATTCAAATGCGTTCCTAAAGTGTGCCTTGACGGACCAACCTATAAGGATAGGTTGGTGTAAAAGCCACACCTGTTGGGCTCAGCAGTATTGAAAGTGCAGAAAAACGTAGCTGAAGTCATTTGTTTTTCTTCCTCGGCAAGGAATGCCTTCAGGAAGCAAGCGGTTTGGAGGGAGGTGCAGAGGAAAATGGGGGTTTGTTGAGTAAGCAGTGGAGAAGCATTAGAATAAAACAAATGAGACTAAACATTTAGACACTGTCTGAGTACACACGCCTTCTCTGTCGCACATGGAAATGGGGATGGAGAGGGTGTTGGTGGGGTGATGCTCCTTGGATGACTTCCTCGACCTCCGCATTCTCAAGGCCCTTGGCTGTAACGAGGTGTGTTCGTTTGGAAAAGTTATCCATGTTGTTGCGATTGGTTTACCCATTATTCTCAAAAGGATTTTGCTTTTTGTGTTGTTTCAGGCAATGGTGCTGGGCTCTGCTCCTACGTACTGTTGAATGAATTCTGCTATCAGACTAAACATTTACAATGCTGGCCTTTTGAATGTACACAACCCAGCTTTCGGCCACTAAGAGTGGCGGAAAAAGCAAGTTCATTGTCATATCTTGCACGGCAGCTATGTATATTCAGGCCCTTTTAAGGAGGGGAATGTCTACAAATCCCGGTAGTTAGCAGAATATTATCCGATGCTGGTGGTATCTAAACAAGGCTTCCTGCGAACAGTTCTTAACTTAATTTTTTGGCCTTCGTGAATGTCTTGCAGCTCCTCTGGAATGGAAAAGGTCATGGCACATCTGACCTCCTGAGCGGTCCTGCTTTTGGGAATGCTTTCTAAATGATGCTTGGTTTTGTAGGTATTCCTGAATATAAAAGTAAATTCTCCACTTGAAAGGAGCAGATGGTTTGCCACAGTCGGTGGTCCACCACTAACTGGGCTCTTTCAAAATCAAAATGTGTTTGTTTTGGTTTGGACATGAGAGGTTTTGCTCTTAGATCTCCAACAAGGAACTGCTTACACAACACCATGGCTGGCCGAGTATTAGTTCAAGTTTAGCGAACAGGTCGGTCGTGTCTAAGGGAAGTCAGCCGATGTTCAGAGATGCTTTAACACTGTAAGTGGCTTCTTTTTCTTCCACTGTAAGCCCCACTCCAGCGCAACTTGTGGGCCAAATCCACAGCCTTGTCTCTGCAGCCCATGTGCAACCTTGATGAACATAAAAACACCATGCCCTGTTGTGTAACTCCCCCCAGCTGATAGATAGGCGGTAGTCAGGCTGTGTATACACTGGCAAAGGGACCTCTGCGAATATTTGTCCAGTATGTGTCTGAAATATTTGCAGGGTTGAGACGCTCAAGCACTGTCTGAGGCACTCATGGCTTTGGTATTCTAAAATAAACCCCTAGTATAAGGCAGCCCATACAACTGAGTCAGGCAACAGGGGTGCCAGGCACTGATATAACTTGCTGTCTAGTTCAGGATGAACCCTATGGCCGCAGTCCTCTTACGAATTCCGCAGTCTTTCTTGGTTGACTATTGTGCCAGAGCATTCTCAGGTTTATCCTCTGCCCCAGTCTTGTGGTTACCATGCAAGTGTTGGGGAATGGGTGTTGGAACAGGCCTTTTCATTGGTAGCCTATGGTATATGATAAATGCCCATTGTACAGTAGACACTAAGATTTGTAAATACCCACCATAAATGAACAGCAATGCATAAGACTTTTTAGAGCATTTATTATGTCCAGGCACTACCAGTTCATGTGAAATCATCAATTTTACCATGAAACACAATCCTAAAAGAGTGGTGAAGGGGGTAGCCAAAAAAGCCCAGCTTATTCAAAACTAGCATTAGATGTTGTCTCTTTTATCTCTTATACTGTGCAATTAAAGTGCCATTTTTGTATTTTTCCATGCATCATTACTGATTTACTGATGTAAATGTGTGTTGTGAAAATAAAAATAAATACATTCCACAAGAGATATGAACAAATGTATATCTGTGTACTGCTAATGTTATGTCTATAATCTGACACTTCAGATTTGTTTAATTACAAAATGAAATGAATTGTTTTAAAAACAATAAATGACTTCAGGCTTGATAATGTCTTAACATTTCATTGTAATAGTGGATAGAATATTGGTTTTGTTGTCAGTTCTGCAGTAGCTCATTACTGGTGCACGATGCAGAACAGCCTCCTGTTCAATACGGGTCTTATGAACAATTTCATGACCCTGCAGTATGAATGTACAGTAAAACCCCAACAATCACAGGGGTTACATTCCAAAGAGCACCCATGAATCGCGAAAAAATTGTAAAAAATATGCCTAAAAATGCCTATTTTTTAGTGTAAACCCTAAATATACTTTAATTTCATTTTTAACTCAGCATAATACATTAGTCTTAAAGAAAATGTTAACGTGAACCCATGTCCGTACTGTACATTTTACAGTTTTTTGAACTGCTGTCTCCCGCAGTTCTAGAATGTAAATAGTGATGTTACTCCTGTATAGACTGTACTGTACAGTTTACACTGAACTGCTGTCTCCCGCAGTTCTAGAATGTAAATAGTGATGTTACTCCTGTATAGACTGGACTGGAGTTCATGTGGCGCATTTTCTTTGGTATAAGCAGGTAATACATTCATTTAATTTACAGCAATAAAAATACAGGGCATTAAGAAAAACAAAACGAAAAACATGAGAACACTCAGCAAAACACTTGAGTGCTCCACACTGAAACTGTTCTGATGCAGGAATGCTGGACTGCATCTGCCAGAGATGTGTCACAGGGCAGCAGCCAATCAGCAGCAAGGAGAAATGAATAATATTCTCAGATTGGCTACTTTCAAGTCTCTGATTAGAGAGTTTTTTTTTTTTATCCTCCCAAGACACACTTTCTTTGTGTTCTCTCAACAATACCAAAAATGTATACAGTTATATACAGAAGATTATTTTAGACAGGACCTAAAAACAGCAATACCATCAGATCTTAAGATGAAAATTAACTGGCTAAGATGGGGCTGATTTTCATCTAGCCCAAGCTTTACATCCTGTTCGTCAGAGCCAAATGTGCTGTTAATATATTACCTGTAGTAAAACTTCCTATAGATTTGGGCTTGTTTTTAAAACAACAACATCCAGTTTTGACCCCCACAGACTACATTGGACCCACTAGTAGTGGCTGTTTGTGTGATTGTTCACTTCAAGGGTTTATTAGCCTCCAGTTCTTAACTGAAGAAATATTTGGACCCCATGGCTGATCTTGGGGTGAAGAAAGATTTGATCAGGATTCTTCACTTCAAAACAGCTTCCAGAATTTCAGTAATTCCTGCCTTGGGCTTGAATGCATTTCTAGTGTTTGGCAGTAACAAAATACATGTTCCATTGCTTGTTCATATGAATTTACCCAAACTAAAATATCCAGATGCTGGGGATTCGGGGGTTGTGGGTTAGGTGTTGGGGGTTGTCAGGGCTGGGTGTGGGATTTCTAGGAATGTTTTCATTTTAGTGTAATCAATATTGGACAGTTAAACCCCCCTGTTTGCTGAGATTCGTGTGATGGATGTAAGAGAATGTGATTTGTGTTTGGAAAAGAAATTGCTCGATGTGTTTTGATGTTAAATTACCCGCAAAGACCGTTCGCACGAATCGTTGGAGTGAGAAGGCCTTGCCCATGTTTGATAAAAAGGCTGAAACTGAATATTTCTGCATCAACAGTGGGCACCCTTAACGGGTCGGCGGCGTTCCAGAGAAGCAGCAAAAACAGATTCATCTCCGAGGCGCTATTAGATAGCAATTGTGCGTCAATATGAGTGATGTGGTGAAAATAGCCGATGATTGAGAGCCAATCATTCTGGCGGGCTCTTGTTCCAGCAGCCCGTTCTCAGTATCCTGGTTTGATCACAATGGACCAATCAGGGGCATGATGGAGCGCCTTCACAACTGCAGACCCTGTAAGACCCTGTAAGAATTCTATTACTTTCCACCCACTGGTGTGACCTGGAGCTTTCAACACTGAACACCGATCCAACTCTCAGCCTAACAATTCAAGTTATTTGAGATTCAAGGTTACAGTAGATATGCTGTCATCTGTACACTGAGAGCCTTTATCTTTATATTTTATACAATCGACAGTTGAACCATAATTAACTCTTACAAATGTTCCATTTACTTTCTGATCTGCTTGTGCTGATTTTGGCTGATCTGTAGCTTATGGCCTCCTCAACATATCGGGAGCTGAACAGCTGGTGGATCCATTTGTCTACCATCCATCCATCCATTCATACATTCTCTTAATCCTACGTTCAACTGTTAGGATGGAACCATTGCAGACAAAGCAGTTACAGTGAAGGACACTCAAGCACAACATGTGCAGCAAATACATTTTATTTATTATATGACACTATAAATCTATATACCTGACATGGGTCACGGAAACACCTTTGAGTGGTTGTTTTGGTTCTACACCTATGTAAACATCTTTAATGAGTATTTGTCATATATCCATCCGTAACTACTTTGGCACTGTGACCATATTTGAAGGCAAAATCAGGGCAGTGCATCAGAATCAGAATATTTTATTGAGTTGCTAGGATAAATGAGATATTAAATCACTTTTTAGGTCTTTATTTAAAAAATTGAGAATCGTCAAAGAGAATTTCCACTGGCCTGATACTGCACCGAGGGGTTAAAAGAAGAGCTCAGCCATACATGCTAATGTTGCTAACGGTGAATGGATACCTGTATTCACCAGTTAGCATAAAAAACAGTTACTACTAAACAGTGTTTCATTCATTGTTTGCAACATTGGTGTTATGGAACAAACCATTCATTTAACATCTCAATTCCTGCGGAGCCTCTTCTGAAACTCAACCGTAATGTGGTGTCATAAATCCAGCTTGTGCATCACACTCTTTACAAGGTAAAGGTTCCAAAAGTCACCATCCCAAAGAGGAACCCATTTCCCTAAAAACCTGAGGAGAAGAGTTCAAATCTGGTTCTCTCTCTCTGTCTGTCTGTTTCTCTCTCTCTCTCTCTCTCTCTGTCTGTCTCTCTTTCTCTCTTTCTCTGTCTCTCTTTCTCTCTGTCTCTCTCTCTTTCTCTCTCTCTGTCACTCTTTCTCTCTCTGTCTCTGTCGGTCTCTCTCTCTCTCTCTGATTGTCTGATTCTGTACACTTCTTCCCTCAGATGCTCTTTGTTTGCCCACCCTCACCCGCCCCCCCGTGATGAATTCTTTTGCTGATCCAGATGTGTTAAATTCACACACACTGCATTTAACACTCTGTACATATTTGGCACTTTTGGAGTACATCTGCTCTCCGCGCTCGTTCGCCTTGCTCTGTTTGCTGTTCCCAGATTTTCCTCACCTTTTACGTCCTCTGGTGTTTCCAGATTCAGCCTCTGCCTGTAGCATTGGCTTGGTGATTTAATGCAGTGGGTTGAACAGCGCTTCCCTGCTACAATTAATTAAAGCGGATTGCTGCAAGATTATGGAAAAAGTCTTTCAAAATATATATTTTTTAATTTTTAAAAACACAGACTCCTGTTATGCCTGTCAAGTTTGACCAATATATTTATTTACCTGCATGATTAAAAGGGGCTTCAGGAGCCCCCCATGCAATAAAGTACAGTAAAGCAAAGGGGGACAGACTTCATTAAAGTCTATAGGTTTGAATGCAATGTTATTAAAGTTCCTGTTGGTGTAACCGTCAGGTGTCCCAATACTTTTGTCCACAAATTGTATCTGCTTTTGATTTTAAGTCCGTTTTTCCTGGACTTGGACAAGCTGAGGGGAGTTTCTGTTCGGACACATCCAGACAGTCTATGTGAGAATAAATGGTGTGTGTGTGTGTGTGTGTGTGTGTGTTGGGTGGGGTTCTTTGGGAGGAACCGTGAGGGAACATGCAGCCACCTTGTCAGGGCCGGGACTTTAGGTCTGACAGCCGTCGGATGATCAGACAGTGAGTCAGGGGGCCCTCGACCCGACACCTTAACATCTTCCTCTGATTCGAAAGGAGGAGAAGCACCAGTCAAAACATTCGGCCGCTGCCGTCTCTCCCAGACCGCAGTGCAACAGGATACCCAGGGCTCGGGCCGGCCAAGTAAATACACTGCCGCTTACAGAGAGACGAGTCTCTCCCAGTGCCATGGTAGTCCCTCATAAATCATGCATTTATCACGCGAGGGACGGATTCCAGGGGCGCCTGCCATAAACTGCGTCCTGGGACTTCAAACAGAATGAGAAAATTGTCCTGTGGAATATTGGACAGGTTTATTTATTTATTTATGTATTTTTATGGTTTTCACATGCCCTTCGTATTAAAGTGTGATGCTCGTCCGAGTGTGATTTGTCTTGGTCATACGCTGGATGATGTTTCGGAGCTGACCTTTCACACAGGCTTGGGAATCTCGCAGGCAAACTTGTGTTTTTTCCGACTGGGCGGATTCCCCAAGAAATGTAAAGACTCTGCTGGCAAAGAAGCAAACCTCTCTTTTCCAACCACTCCCTTATCGCATCCCATGTCTCTTCCAAGGTCTGTAAAATATAGGTTTTCTCCAGGGAAGTTTTCCCTGGAGCAGATCTTCAGGTCTTTTATAAACAGACTGAGGGTCCGGTTCCTTGTATCTTCTGATAAACGGCTGGAAAATGCTGCGGTAACACTTTGCTGTCTTCTCGGGCCTTCGCGTAGATTCCAGCATAAAGCCATAACTTTTCCTCAGACTTTCCAGAAATTCCACTTTTTAGCCATTCATGCATTGCTGGGTCATCTTTTGGAAGATTTTATCTTTAAAATGTAATCGTTTAAAATTTGTACTAATTGAAGTCTTTATGTAGTACAGTAATCCCTCACTTTTCCCTGGTGTTACGTTCCAAGAGCACCTACGTATAAGTGAACCCTAAATATGCTCCCAGAACACTTTAATTTCTAAACTCAGTTTAATGCATTAGCCTTAAAGAAAATGTTGAAGTTGAAGTTTATTGTCATGTGTACAGAGTACAGTGTACAGAGCCAGGGGCGGAGCCAGAGGGGTGGCCGGGGGGGGGGGGGGGGGGGGGGGGGGGGGGGGGGGGGGGGGGGGGGGGGGGGGGGGGGGG
>JBBPDH010000037.1:11600022-11612692 GCA_037974565.1 Clupeocharax schoutedeni
TAATGTTTTTTCACTTCATTTAAAATAAAATCTTTTACTTTAAATTTACGGTTTTTGTTTGGCAGCCGTTGCTGCCAGTCATTTGACCGTTTTTTTACGATTTTTTTTTTACAGTGCAGAGTAAATCAGTAGATCACACGTCTGCGCTTTGTTTCCCGGCTGAACTTTGTTTCCCGTCTGCGCTTTGTTTCCCCCGGAAATCCGATAAAATTCAACCAATCAGATGACGACTTTGACATTCCTGAAGCGTTTCCAGCTAAGTGTACTATATGCATCAGATGTTTAGCCAACATTCCGTGGGCGTGACGTCTGAGGCTGAGACTAGTATTGGATTGGCTAGTAAAGTAAAGTAGTCAGTATTGGTCAGTTTACTAGACTAGTAAACTATTTGTGTTGGATTGGCTAGGCCAACACTCAGTTCTAACTCCAAAGTGTTTTGCAAGGGGCTTATCGGCATAGTGCATGCTGGGTACCGTAGAACTATGTTAAATTGTGAAAGCAGAGCCTGAGGAAATCAACCCTGCGCCACAGAACCTCTGACCAGAAACACGGTAAACTCATTCGGTGTGGTACATCAGGCATCGTCAGTATCCAGAGGACCTGTGGCAGTTCAGTTTAAGTCAGTGTGTCTTTGTGGTTGGACCACAGGATGTTTGAGATATCGGTTTGGTGCTCTCCTGTGTGAACTCTGTGCTCCCTGACGGCCCATTGCGGCCAATCGGCTAGGCCTCCCAGACAATGTGGTTAAATTCCTAACTGATTATAATTGCTTCCATCTTGCATCATCAGTATTCTCATCTCTCTTTAGCTGCTTCGGCCTCATCAGGGCTCGATTCCTGACAGAGCTCTTAGACAAACAGCTGGCTTAAAGAATGCCTACATATATATGGATTTGATGCTTTAATTTCTATTGGCTGACTCCCTTTATTAAAGCCATAATACTTATCATGTATGATTATTATAGCAGGGGCTGTCACAGATGGTCTGACTTCAGATGAGCACCAAAAACAGGCCCAGTTTTATCCCACATTTATTGGTTACTGTACCTTAAAGTGTGGTACAGTAATCCCCCAGTTTTTAGCGGAACTGGAGTCGCGGATTCAGTCACATTTTTTTTGAGAACTGAACTATAACACAATAACACAGAAACTCCACCTTTTTTGGCTTATTTTGTGGCAATAAATATATTTTTTGTATGTTTTCACACAAGAGGACCCATTCATCTCGCTGCAGTGTGTCAATACTTTTGTCCCACGACCTTCCGAGTTGCATATCTCATCTGGGAAAGCACTCCGACACTTTAAACTCCACAGTTCGGTAGATCTCCTTTCCAAGGAGCCCTTATTTGTCCGAGTAGATCAAAGGTTATTCCCTGAAAACTGTGAGCTGGAGCGCATTCAGACGTGCGTCCATCTTTAAATACAATCCAGGTGTAAACTTTTTTCCTGCTATCTCTGCAAGGAATTCAAATTCTAATAGTTTTTTTTTACAGTTTTATTTTTTCTTTAAGGGTAATGCATTAAACTGAGTTTAAAATGAAATTAAGGTGTTCTGGGAGCAGATTTGGGGCATATTTAGGCTTTACATGATAAAAATAGGCATTTTTAGGCATTTTTTAACCAAAATACTACACGGATGTTCACTATACTCGGTTGCTCTTAGAACATAACCTCCGCGAAATTACTGAGATTACTGTATATGAAAATGGACCCTTTTCTGCTTGATTTCTCATTCAGCAAATAGCCCAGGCAGAAACACTCTTTATAACCTCATTTTTTGCAGTCCTAAAGGGCAAACAGAGGGCAATATGGAAATTATAATTTTTTTTTTGTGACCACCAAAACAGCAACTTCAGAACGGGCTGTTTTGACACTTAATTTACACATAAAAGGACCGAGGAGTAAACTGTAATGTTCCAAAATGTTCTTGTATTTTTGGAAAGATGGTTTTGCAGGGTAGGGGCACTTTAAGATGTTTTTACCCAGCTGGAGAATCTGGCCCGGCCATAACTTTGAGTTACAGGACTTTTTCTGCTGTGGTGTTGGTGTGTGTGTGTGTTTGTGTGTTTGCGTGTGGTCATGTCTGGTTTGGGAACACATTTTGGCAGATGCTCCACATCTGTTCTCTTCTTTATTTGTTTTGTCTTCCTTTTTGTTTTTAACTCTTTCCCAATAGTCTTAGAGATGTAGTCCTTTTTAGATATACTTATACATAATCGCTATATAAATATAATACAACACACATGAGTGGCCAAACAGGAAATAACTGATATAAATATAAATATAAAACATGTATGTACAATTCCCCAATATTATTTTAGAAATTTTAGGGTTTCATATGCGAGTGCAGCACTCTACGTCTCGTCTGATTTTTGCGGGGGTCAGGCGTCCCATTACTTTTGTTCATATTATTTGGACTAAAGTAATAGCCCACCTGACCATTACACCAACAAGGACTTTAATGACACTGCATTCAGGTACATAGACTTTTATATAGAGTTGATTCCCACTTCTATAATGCCCCTCCCATGCCCTGTAACTTGTTTTTCTATAACCAACTAGATAAAATCCTTTAGTTTTATATTTGATTTGATTACATTAATGTTTAAGGTGAGATTTACAAGAAAAATTAACCGTTTAACTGTACTAAAGGGAACAATGCTGTTAGAAAGCTCTTTAAAATCAAAAGTGCGCTACTTCTGAATTAAATATTTAATTTTCCATACAACACTGCGATTAATTAATTTAGAGAGAGAATAAGAGGGAGATTCAGAGTAACATTTTTATATTTAGGAATTATATTTTCCTCTGAACACACACTTTAGGTGAGGATAGCTAGCACTGTCCTTTCTATTCAAAAGCCTTAACATGGACTATCAGTGTTTGTGGTGGTGACAGGTAGGTACTATGGTGAACGGCTCTTATGGGATGTCCCATAAAGCTCTTAGCCAGAATACATGACAGTAAATAACCTTTTTGTCCTCAGGAACACAAGGAGCATGTGTTTAGGCACTCACCTGAAGTTCCTGTTTGGCTTCCAATACAGAAAACCCCATTGAAGGGTTCTCTGAAGTCATATTTCCCGCTGCCTAGCGAGGTGTCGGGGTAATAAACGGATATTATTCCGTCTCTTTGTGGTCCTGCGCTGTGTACGGGCTCCTTCCCGACATGCTTGGCTTGGCTCGCCATTGTTTGTCCAATTAGCACACCCTCGGAGCGCCATTCCAACACCAATCACGCTGCTCTCTAGAGCGACCCCAGGGGCCTGAGGTTTTCGAGAGAGCTGAGGAAGAGGGCGTTGTGCGCCGCAGCCGCCTGGCTTCACCGAGCTCCGTTTTTGTCATTAATCTCAATTGCTTTCTCAGCTCATGACATTTTGTTCGCTCGTTTCGGTGTCGTAAACCAAACGCCATGGAAAACATGGGGTGTAGAGGAAAATATGCTAATACCACAAAGTGCACTTCTACAGTGTCATCATCTGTAGGACATATTGGTTTAAAGAGTGCTCCGTTCAAGCCCAAGCAGATTGTTCACATGGGACTCCAGCAGTGTCCTCACCAGGGCGTGTGGGGAGGAGGGGGCTGAACAATGATGGAAAGGCCAGAGCCTATGCACCAGCCCGAAGGCCTGGACCTGAATGCTATTTTCTAACAAGAAATGTGGCTATTTTTTCACTGCACAAAGCTCCTGAATGTTTTGGCAGCAGGAAACCAGACCCGTGTTCTTTCCATCGGCCATCTGTTTGGTGCCAAAGGGTCCAGGTTTGGTAGTTTTTGGTTGTTACTGGTGCAGGAAGGCGTGATCTTTCTACAGCTCCAGAATAAGATAAATGACAGCAAAAATGCTGTTCCTCAGGTTTTATCTTTTATAGTTACAAGTATTGAATTCTCCAGATTTCCAAAAAAATATATTGTCCTCAATCCCATAATAATCAGGTTCATGGTTGTCATTCTCATAGAGCTATTGATTTAAAAATAAACTGCAGTGGTCTCTTATTTTTTATGGAGCTGTTTGTCAGTACATAAGTCAAGGTACCAACCAAGGTTGCTAATTTGAAGATTTAGATTGTAATAAAATGACTAAAATAACAATTAAACCATTAATCCTGGTGATTATGATGCTTTCAGCCCAAGCAGTTGGGAAATTTAGAGCCCAAACTTCCATTAGTTCCCATTTGAACACCTGAAGCTTCTCAAATGAAAGCTGTTCCAGAAAAATGACCGCAGCAGCACTAGTCAGACTCACTCTGGCCTGTTTTATAACATGATATAGGAGGTTTCCAACCGACAGGTTTATTTTTTTCAGGTACGATAGATTGTCCACTTATTGTGAAGACGCAATGGATTTCAACCGCTGTCACTCCTCTCTGATGTACCGCCCTGTTGTTTCTAATATTCTCTCATCATTTTGGACAGTATCCATATTGAGGGCCTACTGTGCACAAACACTAAGGCTTGAGAAAGTCTTTCTTATTATTCATATAGAATGATGGTGATGGTAAAAGTTTTTTTTTAAAATTAGCTTGTGACGTACCCAGGTACATCGTCTCCCGTGTTTTCTTTTCTGCCCTGTTTTACTACAGGTATGAGCCCAGCTGCTGCAGGTTACCAGGTGATTGCCTGCCCTGTGTCCCATTGGCTGTCTGGCAAGGATATCCCATTTCATTTATTTTCATTCCAGTTCTTTTTCACATCATGAAATCACACTGTCATCGTTTTACTGTAGTGAGGAGGAAAAATAGAAAGTTAGTCCATTAAGTGCTCCAGCCGTTCGCTATTACAACCGGAGTTTACAATTCAGCATGTGTGTAGCGCTTTAAGCAGTCCGTTTAGAACACAGAGATCATTAGTTACGTTCTTCGAGCCGAGCATGTTGTGATAAGAAATTAATATTTAAGTCATTGGCTGTTTTAGTGCAGGGGCCATAACAGGGGCCAGGAGCAATTCTACAGGGGCCCTCGTCTAGAACCGGGTATGTCCATGAAGAACATGTCTTAGGCCAAAACTTGCCAAAACTCTGATAAACAACAAAATCTCAGAGATTAGCCAAAATATTTGTAAGCAACTTGTGTAATGTCTCTCTATGAGTGAGCTTTTAGATGCATTAACCTATTCCATTCACGACTATTGTGAACAATTCAGTGGAATTTTATGGACCCAGTCTTTACTTGTTTTGATCTTTTAGAGGCAAACAAACAGCAGGTCTGGCAGGGAGATGGCAGGGAGATTTCGATTATTTAGTATACCTGAAAAGCAGCTAAAATCAATTTGGCAAAAAGACCAGCTGTCCACCCACTCGTGGGAACAGCATTTTGCCAGGACTTTGGTATGGACCATTAAATTTTCCCTGAACTCTTTCAAATAAGTGACAGCATTAGGCTTATACCATTTATCCAGCTTCAAATGGGTGAAGCTGCAACCGCGACTGGTATTCGGGTTCATGGTATAACATGTCCTTTGGTCAGTTTATCCTGTTCTTGCTTCCCTTTTTCTTCTTCTTGAAAGAAATGAGGTATTAATAACCGTGGTTGGTACAGGAGGAATAAAGAAAGGAAATACCCTTAAGCCCTCAGCCTGGCGGTGCTTAGGAATAATTTTGGATTTCCGGGGGTTTTTGCTAACCACATTGCCCCAAAACAAAAAGAAGACTCTGCAACACTCAAGCACCTGTTAACAGATCAAACACATCCGCTCAGTCTTGTAAAATAAAAAATTGTAAATGTGAATCGTTCACAAAACCAGAAGCAAACTGAATTTTGGCTTGGAAGTAAGTCTTTTTACTGGAATTTAAAAGGAGTGAACAGCATTGGGGTTTTCATACCTCTCCTTTTCACCCTATCGCTCGCATACAGTTCACCATTATAGGGAATAAATATATATTTTATTATGATAGTTAATTACATCAAATATGATTTCAGCCCGGCTGTGATCCTAAGATGCATATGAACCTGAAAACGAACACCCAGAGAAGTGTGAATGAAAAAAAAAACTGCTAGAGTTTGCAAACTCTGTTGAGCCAAGAAATTTGTGTTGACTGAGAGCGATGGAGGATGCACACTATCAGCACGTTTCCTGCCGATTCCATCCATGTTGCCAGGAAACATCCCCAGCTCAGGGTTGCATGACTATTAATTTCTACTAGTTTGAAATTGTAGTGAACTGATCACGTAATTGTCAATACCACAGTAAACACAGTGTCCAAAAGGCCTATGACAAAGGTTGCTTGCTTGTTCACCAGTCATTTTTACCAAGTCAAGTCTCAAGTCTTTGAGTGTTAACGCTTACAAACGGTGACTCTAAATGTGGGATGTTTGAGCTGTAAATGTTGAGCTGTAAATGTTTAGAAGATATGCTAAATGACCACAGCACGCGATTACAATTGGCTGTAGGGGGCAGGATTGCGTACTGTGATATGCACTCACCAACATGGAGGATTTGCCTAAACCCTGTAAAGCCTGCTATATCAATGAATAGTCATATAATCCCAATATTTCAGAATTGAATTGTTTGTTGATTCATTATAAGATTTCAAAACTTTTTTTTTAAAAATATGGTTATTTTTCTTGTATCACATTTGAAACACCAGGTGTTTCAGGTCAAATTCTAAGGAGAACTTGTAAAGAGCAGACAACATGGGGGTGGTGGTGGCCTAGTGGTAGGATACCACCACTGGGTCCCTGAGCAAGACCCTTAACCCCAAGTTGCTCCAGGAAAAGACTGTACATTAAAAAAACTTAACAACTGCACTAAAAACAACAACTGATTCACTGACCCATGAAATACATTTATATACCCATTGTATCATATTTGATTCACATCTTTTCACCACATTTTTTCTATGAAATGTTTCATGAAAAATTAAGGTATTAAGAGCTGTTTCACCCTAGTAAAGACATATTATTAAATACAATTGCTTTTTTTCCGCCAATTTACTTACTGTTACTGTTCCAAACTTAGGGCATCTTATTACCTGCAGTGCATATGTCATCCTCCAGGGGGAGTAGACATGTATAGGATTGTATACAACTGTTTTTTGAGGAAAATGATAAACATGTATCTAATATAATACATATGGCGTTATAGGGTTAAATGATCTTAAATCTAAATGTTAAATATGAAAAATGATCTCTCACTCTAAATGTGAAACTCCACAGTTACATTTGGAAAGGGTGACCCTCTCTATGGCCCAGGCTCCTGCTTGTTCACCGCTGTTTGTTCTGCGGCTGTATTTTATTACTGAACTCAGGCACTAGTTTGCAGCCTACACTGTCCACTCATGGATATGTAAGACAACTGCCTATTATGCCACCTACACTTACTGATATACAGCCCTGTAAGTGGAGAACCTGTGCTGCATAGACATGCAATTTCCTCCAGGATCAATAACATTTTCTGATTTTGATGTGGGAAAGGCAGAATCTGAGATTTTTACAGGACATTTAGTGTAAATTTCAGCCCTGTTTATAAGAAAAATCTCCTACACCCTGAAGACTCTCGAACAGATTCCTGTCCTCTGTCTTTAAATGTCTAAATGAATTCTCCCTCCCTCTCATATTCATCAATGTCTTTCTCTCCTGGCTCCAGCAGGGGAGGGTAACAGTGCTGTTGCAGGTTTGCTCATTAGGCTCTATCTGTTTTTGTGTGTAAGAGATCAGAGGCCCAGCGTGTCACCCTCTCCGACCTCAGTGCTGTAATTTATCGAGCCTCTAGAGGCATCAACAGGCTGCAGAAGGCTTAGCCGAGTGAGCCAAAAGTATCCGAGACAAAACATCCATTCCCCTTTTTCTAAAAACACAATCTTGCTCCACCCCACACACGCTCACCGGCCACTTAGAAAGCCTTGTTATGCAGATACAACTAAAATAATAAAAGCAATAATAAAATTAAAAAGTGTTAATAGTTTATTTTTGCTGCAGCCAAAAACAATTGAGTTTTGACAAAAATGACAGTTTTCATCAACAAATGATAAGAAAATTATATAATTTTGAAATATGGTCCAGCAATTACATTACCCTAGACAAGTACAAGTGCTCACACTGCAAGATATGCACAGATGGGTAGCCCAACATTAACTTAGGCAACTCATATCATGGGAACTCTCAGAAGAAGAAAATGAATGCACACATTTTAGCTCCAGTACAGTTAAAGCTACGAGACACTGCAAACTATACACCTATAAAAGTTACTGAAATTAATATATGTATTTTAACCCTAAAACAAAATGAACACTGCAGTATCAGTCATTCTTTATTCAAGAATCTGATATTGTTTGAATTTTCACCCCAGTTGTATTCCCAATCACTCGATGCACAAACAAGGCCCTGTAGCATCACATGATGATAGTACAGGACCAACACTTAGATAGTTGCACCTCTTGAGAATCCTATGGAAAATGTTGAATGAGTGAAATAGTCCAGAATTATTCTCAGAACACAAACCTCTTGCCAGGCCTCATGAGGTTTGGGTTGAGTAGCAGGTCCTCTTGTAGACAGGCTTCAAAAAATAGATCAAGGTTTCTACTAAAGTGGACAGTGAGTGTGTAGAGTAATCCGTTACGTTCTAGGAGCACCCATGTAAAGTGAAAAAACGTGTTGTATTTTGGTTAAAAATGCTTAAAAATGCCTATATTAGTAGTGTAAACCCTAAATATGCTTTTAAATGTTTTACACATTTTAAACTCAGTTTAATGCATTACCTTTAAAGAAAATGTAAAGGTAAATAAATAATAAGATTAAAAAAAACACTTAGCAGCAATTAGCAGTTAATTGTGCAAAGATTTGCAAAGATTTCTACACAAAAGAAAGCTTGAAATAACTCTCCACCCACATGTTTAGACAGAGCACAGCTTATTAATATTAAATAAACTGAGATAACTGTTGAAAATTGGGGGTAAAAAGTTTAAAACACTAAAATACAAGGACAAGACACGGAGCAGTCGTGCTACATGCAGCAGCAGCAGCTTCTTCTTCTTTTTATGGTGGTTGACAACTTTTCAGTGTATTTTTTTCTGAGAATCGAACTGTATTACCACCTCTGTGTTAGACTGAATCCGTGAATGCTGAGGGCTGACTGTATATTTATTTGTGGATCAGAGAACAACAAACATGCACGTTATTTTGGTGGTGGTTGGGTTGGAGGCCATGCACATGCACACTCTCCTAACCCACACTGAGAAATATTGTGGGGCCCCCTAATCACAGACAGGGCTGTGTAGCGTAACCGTCTGCCTGCTGTGTTTGTTATCTTCATTACACGCATGTAGCGCCCAGCCTCGGGGCGAGTATCAGACATGCTGCTGCTGGACTCATGTGTGTGTACCTGCTCCCCAGCTGTGGCTTATTAAAGTGAAGGGTCCAGATCCTTCTCCCTTTGGAAGCCTCAGCCAGGCCTGGCTCTGGAGCCAGCTCTGTGGTCCGTGAGGATTTATCGAGGCGTAGATTTATAGGGGCTTTTTGGCTCAGACCAGGGCATGTCAGACCCAAACTCCTACACTGCAACACTTCTTTACTTCCTTTAAGGACGGAGTGAGGCGAGAAAAACAGAGTGCCTTGATCAGTAGGACTCATGTCTTGGACACAATTTTGAAATCTGTGGTTAATCCTAGAGACCATTGCCAAATGGTTGTGTTAGTTAGATGTACCATTTCATAAATTTTGTTGTGTGTCAGATAACACTGAGATGGGGTTAATGTGAGTCTAACAAACGTTAGAGGTCAGCAGTCACCCAAACTTTCCTGTCTAAGGGTTTAAATCAAGTCAAGATAGGTTTTGGGGGATTACTGACTTCTAGTGTTAGCTTTGTAGCTCCATTTTTTAACTAGAGAAGCAAAATTTGGACTCAAACATGTCTTGAAAGCAGCATGATCAGCTCCTTCTGAGATATGTGAAAAAATGTATAAATTAAGGTGTAGAATTATTTATCATTGTTACGGTTCAGTTGGCGACCATTAGTGGCCGCTGCTTTTCAGTTGGTTATGCTCTATTTTTCTGTTCATGTTCTGGTTCTTTTATTTTGACAGTTCTCCCGTTTGGTTCATGTGTCACGTGTCTTCTGTTGTCAGATGTTTCTGTTAATGTGCTCCTCAGTTCCCAGCTGCCTTGTGTTTACACCCCGATTATGTTTTCTATTTAAACCTGTTTCTGTTGTTCAGTCCTCATGTGTCCATTGCCTCATTTGCACCTCCTGTATGCCTTGTCTGGTTCCCGTTTTCCATTCTAGTTTTTCTAGTGGCCCACGTGCCTGTTTCAGTTCTTGTTCTGTTTTGTTTTTGTAAACAAACATATAACGAGCATGGATCCTCGCCTGAATGTCATGTCTGTGCTCTGAGGGAGTTCAGTGTCCAGAGTCACGCCCGCGACTCTGTCAATCATTAGAAAATTTTGTGACATTTCCCTGTATGTTGCAGGAAAATGCTTGTGGTGTTTTTATTAAAAAATAAATGTAATTTCAATAAAAACACCACAAATACAAATCAATCAATTAAAACAAACCCCGCTAGGATTTAAAATGAACTAGTCGCACAGTGTTGGGAAGTGGAAGGCTAGAGCTACCACTCTAAGGTTGCTTGACTCAACATGCTTGAAGGAGAACATTAACTTCCAATTCTGTTGCAGACACCTGCATTGGCTAGCAGGTGATGGTGGACTCCAAACTCCAGAAAACAGGATGAACTCTTAAATAAGTATATCACTCATGAGCCACTCAAATGGGAAACAAGCCTGAAAACAATTTCAAACTGAAATGATAGT
This sequence comes from Clupeocharax schoutedeni, assembly GCA_037974565.1. Lineage (NCBI taxonomy): Eukaryota > Metazoa > Chordata > Actinopteri > Characiformes > Alestidae > Clupeocharax > Clupeocharax schoutedeni. The sequence goes on from JBBPDH010000037.1 coordinate 11,610,769, forward strand.
CAAATACCGATAGCTGTGCTAAGGAATACTCCTAATTGCATGACTTTGATCAGTTCAAATCAGTGTAGAACCCCTGGAGTACTGAAATTATGGAGAATTCAGGCCACTCCAGGTTTCCTACATCCAGCACAAGCATTCAAAACATTTAGTCTCCTGTTGCACAGCATTGGCTAGGGCTCCTCTACTGGGGAACTTGTTTCTTTCAGACTGGACAACTTTCTCTTCCAGCCATTGTCCCAGTGTGATTGCAACATAATAGTGCCCACAAAAGCCAAATGTGTAATGTCCACTCATGCCGAGTCTGCACAAACCTTCTTCATACAAGGGAAGATTTTGCGAGCTATCCCAGTGGTCCTATGGCCAGTGCATTACAAAAGATGGTCCAGAACTATGATGCAAGACCTGGAACTGAAAGCAGGCACAGAACAATGTTTGAGGTCTGTTTCCTTTATGTGCACGCACGCATGGGCAAGGCTTTTATCATTTTCCCATGTCCGGCCTCCAGGAGAGTGTAAGGAGGGAATATCTGCCAGATCCATGCTTGCTTGCAGTCCTGAGAGGGTATTATGTGCATCGACTTGGCCAGAAATATCAACATATCAGCTCTTCCTTCCTTCCAAACATCATAGCTACTGCTGGAGCCATAAAAGAAGACTTGAGGACTGCTTATGCAAAGCTGTCGTCATGCCAGCTGTAGATACGGTTATGAATTTCCTGAAATTAAATTCAACACTGTAGAGTATGAGTGTCTGGTCTGTCCTTGCTTTAGCCTTTGGGGTTTGCTTGCCTTTGAAGCACACATCAGAGCCTTCCGCTAGGATTTGGTTTAAGTTTCGGGAGATCCTCTGCATCGTTGGCTTCCATGTCTCTCCACGTGACTGAGCTGCGGTGGACACAGCTGTGCGCACTAGCTGTTTCGAACATGGCTTCTTATGCAATCTGAGCCATCAGTGAGCCATTCAGTCCAGAGGTGCGACCGAGAAACTCGCATCTTTTGATCATGATTAATCTGCAGCCTGAAATAACTTAGAATGTGTCAAGTTTTTTATTTTTCTTCCATAAACCTCTCAAAATTGCTCCCATGAAAACACCTACTCTGATTACTCATCAAAGGGACCCCTGAGTTATGGGCCAACATGTAGCACACAGTCCTTCATTGGAGCAAAACATCACAAGACAGCTCACCACTAGGATCTTCATGGTTACATAACTTGCTGTGCTAACCCCCCCCACCCTTATTGTTTAAATGAAAAGCAGACTCGCCAAATAGTCTGTCCGCAATGCTATGTGTGTCAAACAACCATATTTGCTGTCACTCAGCAGGAGATGAGGAATCATAAACACAGAACCACAACTGGGTACAGGACAAGGCCAATGTGGGTTCAGACTCAAAACTCTGACTTCACACCAGATGCTTTATTTAAAATCCTAACTCCCCACTGCGCCTACCGTGCCTACAAGGCCTAGGACATCTAGTGCGGTGTAACCTTCTCAACTCAGAGTGTATCAGTAAACTCTGATATCAGTAAATATTAGAGATGGGACGATCTGATATTCTGTATCGGTATCGGTCCGATCCTGACCTAAATTACGGGATCGGAAATCGGGAAGGATTTAGAAACTTAATCCGATCCGTAAAAAATGCGGAAAATAATTAGAGCACGCCGAACCTGATCTGGCCCCCTTTGAGGAGTTGACAAGGGAGGTATGCTCCTCATTGTCATCTGCATCTGATGTTATCCTGCGTCCTTAAGCGCGTTCTGTCTCGACGAAGCGAAAGTGAAGAGGCAATAAGGACGATGAATAGCACCCTTCTCAAATCTGAGCCACTATATGCTCTTGCAATGCTGTTGGATCCAAGATATAAAGGCAGGTATGGCATTTTAGTGTGTGCGCGTGCAGTGAGAGAGAGAGAGAGAGAGAG
>JBBPDH010000037.1:11612792-11646256 GCA_037974565.1 Clupeocharax schoutedeni
TGCCAGAGGCCAGCAGGTTAAAGAGTCTGTGTCCAGGGTGTGAGGGGTCAGTGGTGATTTTGCCTGCCCTTTTCCTGATTCTGGAGAGGTACAGGTTCTGGATGGAGGGCAGGGGGGCACCGGTGATCCTTTCTGCTGTCCGTACAGTCATGTCGGGCAAATGAGCGAGATGAGCAGAAAAGAGCAGGAAGACGAATCATCTTACTGTTCTGTGATAACATTTAACAGGCTCTCTCTGTTCTCCCTGCTGTCTGTCTGGACCGGTCACTGGAGGATTTCATAATGACACGACATATTCCATGCTTCGGAGAGGATGGACCTCACGCAGAACATCTGAAAATGCGAAACAGACCTCGCTGCATCGTCTTTGTTCCCACAACAGAACCGATGCTGACTAATCACTGTTTTGTTTGCAGACTGTTTTTTTTATTTACTGACAGTTTAGTTGTTTATTCCAAGTTGCTGTTCTGGTTTGGGAATTTAATTAGATATCCATGAGTGTTTGTTTATACGCGTGTGTGTGTGTGTGTGTGTGTGTGTGTGTGTGTGTGTTTGTGTGTTGCTTTCTGCTGAATGTCTAATGAAAGTCACTAAACACAAATTAGCCATTTAAGTCTATTGTTTAAAAGTTATTGCCCTTTTCCTGCTCAGTATTAGTTAGGACATCACGAATACTGGTATTGCAAGGCAGCTTTGTAACTATAAAGCTTGTGTTGTCCATTTCTTAGCATTATTAGCACCTTCCCAACACAGTATTCATCCAGACATAGTAGTATGTGTTGCTGGTATGATGATATTGCTGGGTTTTCATACATACACCAGTATTACCGCAAGGTCAAAAGAGGTTCACCACCAAATATCCAGCCGAGAGTGCCTCTGTGGTCAGGGTTTGAGGATGGCGAACACAAACTGTATATCATTAGATGGGCCTCTAACTGTTGAGCTGCAAAGTAGGGGCTTTGCAAAATGTTCTCTGGATTTCACATCTGGCTGAAATCGAACAAAAGGCCATGGAATAACGCTTACAAACATTTTTATTTATTTGTTCCTGCTTTGAAACTTGCCTCTGTCTCTCCATCCCCCAGTCCAAGTCTGCTGCAGCTGCCAATCTCAGAAAGGACTAAACCACATATAACAGCATAAAGGCCCATTTAGGTGAAGCAGTAGACTGTCTGAAAGCGTTAGCTATGTAGCTATGAGGTTAATGTAGCCTAAGAAGACAACAACAGATTTGTTAACAAATTGGCTCCATTTGGGTTAGCGGGGGTCGAGCCAGAACTTTTCTACTTCAGCTAGGTCCAGTTGTTTTGATGGGGTGACATGTGGCAGATTACTTACGTTACTTAAAGTCTTTTGAAGATTAGAGCACCCTGGTTAAAAACACCAATAGTGTGGTAGGATCGTGTCTCAGCAAGAAGGTCTTGGGTTTGATTCCAAGCATGGACAGCCAGGGTCCTTTCTGTTTGTGGTCCTAGGGTTCTCTCGTGTCTACCTGGAACTCTGGTTTCCTCCCACAGTCCAACAACATGCATGTGTGGTGAATTGGGGATGCTAAATTGCCCCAGGTGTGTGTGCGTGTGTGTGCGTGTGTGTGTGTGTGTGTGTGTGTGTGTGTGTGTGTGTGATGGAAAGGTGGCTTATTCAAGTATAATCGGAGCAGCCAGGATGTCTGGGATATTTTTAGTATGGGTTGTCCCGTGTTGAAAGGACCCTATTCTAGCCAACTATGTTAGGGAGTTGGCCCTGTGATCAGAAGACTGTAGGTTCAAGTCCAAGGACTGCTAGAAGCACCACTTTAAAATACCCTTGAGCAATCGTCCCCACAGACTGCTCCCCAGGCTCTGTGTTCCTGGCTGCCCGCTGCTTCACTTGGGTGAAGGGGTTAAAGGCCGAGGAAGAATTTTGTGCTGTTCACACTGCAATGGAGTGAGATCAAGCTAAAATCAAGCAGAGGCGATGGAGTGGGACCAAGCTCAAATTGGGGGTCCCAAGCATCAATCATAGGAGGGCAACAAGGTCATTGGTATCCCTTCGCCACCATGTCACTCCATCCCTGTTACTAAACTGTAGCTGGCATGTTCTGTTTGTTGACAATTTATAGAAACTGGTCCAGGTCAAGTGGCTGTTTCTAAATGAATCTCACACATGCAAATCTCTTTCTCAAACCTGGTTCTTTATGGAACCTCAGAGAACCTGTTGTGGCACCATCTAGTTTTTTAGGAAGTGTGCTTTGGTCCTAGTTCCTAGCGAACAGCATGTCATATATAAGCAAGTATTTTTGAAATGACATGTTGGCTATTAGCCTTGTAGCTCCAGTGCAAAAAACTTAACATATCATTCAGACACAAAATGTGGCGCGTGTGATGGAATACATTTGGGGTAAGAGGGAACGCTGTGCATAGTTTATGTTCTGCCAGACTATTTTGTTAATGTGGCACCAAGCCCTGCTTTTCCATTTACAGACTGCAGGCTGTCTTCAGCACCTCCCTGATTCTCCAATAAGTACCTGATTATCTGAGCATTCAATGGCACGTGCATGCTCTGAGCCAAAACAAACTAAAACTGTGTGTGTGTGTGTGTGTGTGTGAGACTGTATCCTTGCCAGAAAGTTCTCTATTATAAAAATCCCATCATTGTTAATGAATGAATTAGCCGTGTTTGTTTTCTCCGCCAGTATGTTGTGCGGAGCCAAAGACCACATTTCGTGTCATAAAGAATTCAAAGGGAATGATTGGTGGCAGTTTATGATGTAGAGCATAAAGCTCATTGCGCTCAGCATTGCCTCCCATAAATCAGATCCTACAGAGTCGGCCTCGGCTGCTCTTACGGAATCGGCTTGGTCTCATTTGTACGTTACTGCTGACTATGACCTCCATAGAGAAGCACTGGCAGTACAATGGACGTTCTGGAGCAGGGCTAAGTTCACCATGCCCAATGGCAGGCACAGGCTAAGTTGGTATGAAGCTCAAGAGCATTGCTCTGTGGAGAAGTGGAGCTCCATTCTCTGCGGCGATGGAGCTATGTCAGCATCAAAGGAATGAGTTTGAATGGAATATGTGATCCAGAACATATCATCCAAGATCACTGATGATCTCATGGCTTCAATCAAATCCTCACAGCAATGTTTCAACATCTAGCAGGACTTTCCCAGAAGAGTAGAGGTTGTTACTGCAACAAATGGGAATGAACTCCCTGTGTTAATACCCTCAAAAATAATGCTGGACAAGCAGGTTTCCACAAACCTTTGAATCTGCATGAGCATGATGGCCAATATCTAACATGTGCTTTAGAATGGTTCTCATGTGTAAAGCCAGGAAGAGAGGTTATAGACTCAGAGCCCAGGTTCAGAGTAGTTTAAGGGGCTATAAACCAGCATTGCCCTCATTGCACGTAACATCCATATTTAGCAAATATAATGGTCTTTGTGCACGAGTCCAAGTCAAGTCTCAAGTCTTTGAGAGGCAGCGTTTAGAAACAGCGACTGTAAATGTGGGATGTTTGAGCAGTAAATATTGAGCTCTTAATGTTTAGAAGATATGCTAATTGGCCCCGCAATTACAATTGGCTGTTCTTTAGCAGGGGGCGGGGCTGTGTGCTGTGATCTGCCCTCACCAATAGGGAGGATTTGCCTTAAATTATCTTAAATCTAAATGTTAAATATGAAAAATATATCTCTCACTCTAAATGTGAAACTCCACAGTTAGATGGGGCTCGGTGCCCCTAAGGCAGCAACTGAGCATTTCAACAGCACTTTGAGAACATTAAATCCTATCATTTTTTCTGCAGCAGCTTATTACAGCTAACATTCCTGAGAGAAATGGGGAGTAGGTGGGCCATCTTACCCAGCCGAGTGACCAGTGACCATTTTAATCACTGTTCATAAATCAGGACCTACAGCGAACGCCACTGTTACAGAACTGTCTTGATTTCATTTCTTAATTTCTGCAGAATTGGATGGAGTATAGCCCCAAGTACCCATCAAGCACTGCTACTGCAATCGGACGCCCTGGAGCGCCCTGGAACATTTCCTGGCAACTCCGTTGTTGAAATATTAATTAACAGCTACGTTTTTGCTCACACTTACAGTTTATGGGTGTTATTTTACAAGACGACTGGTCTTCATCCTTGATAGCCCGTAAAAAGGAAAATCATGGCGATTTTAAATCGCTTTGTCTGTCAAAGCCTTTTTTTACTCCAGCAAATGGAGTAAAACAGCGATGAGACATATTTTTGTTTCCAACACGTGTTTGGCATCATGTTCGTTTGCTTCCCCTGGATGGTGATTTGCCACCGGGCAGGGAGCAATGCCTTTTTACTTTGGCGTATCCTAGCTAGCATTGCCGCTTTGATTCGTAGCCATGTTCCTCACTAACAAGACTTTAAAACTGGCTGGGGCTGTAACGAAGTCTCCAGTCACGAGCTGGTCGTAAAGCGAGAAGGGCCGGAGCTGCTGGTGTGTGCGAATGCCCCTCCAGGGAGCCAGCTGTGCTCAGGGGCAGCGTGGGTGGGCACAGCAACTGACCACCCTGGACACTGGTTAAAGTCTGTGGGACATTCACTTCTCCTTTCTCTCTCTCTCTCTCTCTCTCTCTCTCTCTCTCTCTCTCTCTGTGTGTCTCTCTCTCTCTCTGTGTGTCTCTCTGTGTGTGTGTGTGTGTGTCTGTCTGTCTGTCTCTCTCTCTGTCTCTCTCTCTTTTTGCCTCTTCTTATGTGTTCAATCATTGCTGTTAACTGGCAAGTTTTGTTTGGTGCCCCCTTTTCCACCGGACCAAGGCTAATGTAGACTGTGTGATGCAAGCATGTACGATCGGAACACGCCCAGAAGTATATTATGAAAAGTGAACATCCACTTTTCCTGAAAGGATTTTTTGTCCAGTGCTTTTGTACCATCCTTCCACTCAACCAGTGTCCATCCACTCAACCAGTTAATCAGTTTATTAGTTCCTCCTTTCCCTTTTTGCTTTATCATTTGCTCTGCTTCTTCCCTTTCCTCCCACCCAAGAGAAAGTTCCACGTTCACGTGACATTAGCTGTGGTGCCCAGACCGTAACTTTCACTAGGACGGCTAATAAAGTCACTGCGAGGCATTTTGAAGTTTTCATGGGTCTTTTCGTATATTTTTTTTCAACTATTTTTTCTTTCCCTGGCCATGCGGTTTCTGCAAGAACGTCCCTGTGTTGAGCTTGGCAGCGCCTCCCTCGCTCTCCGAGGCTGGAAAAGTGTCGTAATGTGTGCGTTTCTGTTGACGTTTCTAATTGGTCGGCTGTGACACGGGGAGCGAGGAAAGACGGCTGGAGCTCAGTCACCCTGAGAGTCTTGTGGCCCCTGCAGTGAGGTGCAGGCTGCCGCAGGAAGCCTGGACTTTATCTGAAACCAGTTATTTGCAGTGCCTTGCCTTGTCACATGGAAGTGGAGCTTCCATTCTACTGTTAGAGAATAAAGAGATCTTGACAGATAGAAGAGTGGGTAGAACTAGGCTTTTAAGCCTAGAAATAGACAATCCAGTCAGAATGTGTGATGATGATGATGATGATTATGATGATGATGATGATAGGCCAAAAAAGAACAGGATTCTTGTGTTTTATTAAAAAAGGGAAACATGGATTTTTTTATTATGAAAAAAATTACATGAGAGGGAGATGGACGGATTGCGTCCGGAACAACAACAAGGCAAATTCATCTTACAAACAACTCCAAAAAGACATTAACCTTCCTCTGTCTGGGGGAAGATGGCAGAGAATGACTGTACAAAAACACACTTGGAGACAAGCTTCCCTAAAGACACTGAGAATCGTAAAAAAATAATAACAAATGTTGCTTTCAGTGGGTTCCAAAACCACCGTTTGACCTGTGGTCCGTGAGCACAAAGAGAGGCCTTTTTTTTTTTCTTTTTTGCGTCCGAAAAACAAAATACTTTCTCTCCATATACATATAAATACATTTATGCTGTGCAAATTGCAAGTGTAAGGTCCCGCCCACTATAGCAGGGCTTATGAAGGAAGGCGATAGACGTGGTACAAGGCATCCGAAGGGGGCTCTTCTCTTTCGTGCAAGCGAATGGGGTGAATGAGCAAGGAAACGAATGCGCAACGAGTGTGGACAGAGGCTGTGTTCCACCAAAAACAAGCCGTCATTCCAAAGCTGTCATCGCTGAGGGTGCGCGGCTGCCTCCAACGGAGAGCTCTTAACGCTGGAAGTGCTGAATCGGAAGCCAAAGCCCTCTTCACTCACTGGCATTCCATGAAACAAGTCCCCATGATAAATAATATTACACAAAATACCAAAATAGTTCCTGGGAGCCAGCTTCCCAATATTTAAGCCAAAAAAAAATGACAAAGATTTTTCTGTAAATGATCATAACTTCAATGTATCTGAAGTCATTAACGCTCTCCTTTGCTCTTTAAACCTGTACGCTTTAGTGACGATAAATAAGACGAGGCATGGTTTGTTAATACATAACACAAACGCACATATTAAAAGTCCCTGACTCTTCCATCCTGTACACTATTATACAAGGTCCGGACTTGCTGCTGGAAGTTTGAGGTATCACACGACACCAAAAGCCATTTGGTGGTAAAAAACAACAAAACAAAGATAAAACGAAACAGCATGTGACCTTCACCAGCCAATGAGTGTTGCTCCGTAGGCTTCTGCACGTTTCTACCATTTGCCTGGGATTGGTGTGCCACATTCGTACCAGGCCACATAAGTGACGTGAGAGTTGCCACCTATGTCGCCGAAATGGACTGGCTCTTGCCTCACAGCTCTGTAAAAACCTGAAAGATCATTGAAAAAATAGTTGAAATGGGAGTCACTGGACAGGGTTTTGAATGTCTATTCTCAAAATTGAAAAGGGTAAATGGATATTTGACCCAAGTCTCCTCAAATTTAATCCTCATGATACAGTGGTGAATGGACCTAGAGGCCTCCCTTAGAAAAACATGAGTGTGCTGTATGATGCCTGAGGCATTGCATTGCCAGAGGTTTAAGAAGATTTTGGCCTAAACATAAACTCGGTCAGAACGGAGAGATACATGCAGGGCGTGATGAGGAAAAATAGTCGAAGTAGTCGAGTTGTCACTGTTTTACCATCTTTAACATTCCATATGAATACTCAGAAGGCACATCATTGGTAAGTTATGATGGTAAATTGTTAAATCTGTGTTGGAGACCCTTGGTTCCATTCACCACCTCTGTGTAATAACCGCTATTTAACGTGTTGCTGTGATGGTACCTGTCCTGGCTGGGAGCTGGTCTGCAGGCAGCTGTGTACCGGTTCTTCCATCCAGGAAGGAGTCCACAAACTGACAGTGGTCCTCCCCGTGACCTGTCTGGTCCCCGATGTTGAAGAATTTACCTGAGCAAAGGTATGCCGAGAACCATTAGATGCCACATTTGCAAAATGAACAAAGACTAACCATCAGGATTTAGGGTTCTTAGCATTTCTCTTGCATTTTATACAATCTGAGAATGTCATTGAGGGTAATAAGAAAAAATTGTCCAGTTAGAATGATTTTTGAGCCAAATGGGTCAAAATCTGCTGTTTGTTGTGGCTGTATATGTACTTTAACATAGATGGGTTTGATATCTTCACCTGTGCAATCACAACAAGCAACACCATACTTGGGCAAGACTCGTAAAGCCACTCGTAAAGCCAAAAGCATCAATCACTATTCTAATCAAAAACAGAATCTAAAAAACAAACCTAAAGGCTGGGTTTGACTAACAGATGTAGATGTTTTGTCCAAGGATTGTTGTAGTATAGTGCCTCCCCAAACAGGCAAACTGAACCCTACACTGCTACACAGAGGATGGCTACACTGACAGACGTTCACAGGCACACCAAAAATACAGTTACTGATGTACTTATATCAACTGTATACTCAGTCCTCATACAGTAATCCCCCACTGTAAAAGCACCGGCATAGGGGCAAAAATGTGTTGTTTTGGTAAAAAATATAACATAAATATATGCTCCCAGAACACTTCAAATTGGCGTTAAACTCTTTTAATGCATTAGCCTTAAAGAAAATGTAAAGGTAAATAAATAAGCAGAATCAGAAAACTTTATTGCTTAAAAAAACATTAGCATTACAGTTAGCATTAGCAGCATGCAGTGAGCAAAAACAAACACTTGTACATAAAAGAAAGGTTGAAATAACTCTCTCTATCCACATGTTTAGCCAGAGCACAGCTTACTAAATACTAAATAAACTGAGATAACTGTGGAAGTAATACAGTTCGTTTTTCAGAAAAATCTGTGCTAGACTGAATTTGCGAATGCTGATCTGCGTAAAACTGAGGGGTTACTGTATTGGATGCACAATGGGTTTTACATCAAGAGTCTCATTATTTTCTAGAAGGCTTACCGTTGAGAGAATCGCTTAGGTAGATCTTGTAACGGAGTGAGTTGCAGAGCTGAATGCCAACAAACTTGCGGTACCACGTCCTCTTCACATACTGCTTGCCATTGCACTCAGAGAATGAATCTGTCTTGAAGGGGAACTGTGTCCAGATAGCATCCTTACCTGAGACGAACACAAAACAACCTGTCAGTTCCATCCAGACTAACCAGATCCAGATACATACATTTCAGCTGTTCGTCTAGCGTACCTAAGTGGTTTCTAATAGTTTGTTAGGCTATAGACTAAACATAAACATCAGAAATATTCAGTGCTTTATTTGGAACAGATGTTACTCAATATTTGACCTTGTATATTGTTTAAAAAAACATTAGCATTAGCGGTTAGCATTATTAGTGCGTGGTGAGCAAAAACACAAAAGAAAGGTTCTATGGCGATTGTAGTACTGCCACCTCTGGATTGGTGGTGGTAATACAGATCGGATCTCACAAAATTCCATGTTAGACCGAAACTGCGAATGCTGAAAGTGTAAACTTTCATGCTGAAAGTGAAACTGCGAATCTGCAACGTTACTATATTAAAATGGATTTACATAAGTGCAACAAATTGGGCTTCATACTTCCACTGAGGTGCAACAGGTAGAAAGCGTAGTTGTAGGTACGAAAGCTTGCAAGTTGATTTCATTCCCTGATGTACCTACACGTCATCTGCTAATGTACACCATGCAAAAACAATCTCTGACAGTAATGCTTTCTTCAGTGCCGTTTTGGAGCCCAGGCCTCCGTTCTGTTTGTACACCTGCGATGAAGGCCTGCTAGACCTGTTAGCGGAGTCGAGGGGCCATTCCATTAGACTGTTTCCACTGGCTCATCACTCATCCCCCTTGCTCTCTATTGACTCATTGCACACTCTGTAAGACTATTCATTTCAGTTCGAAGTCAGGTTGTAACAGAGAACAGGAAGACTGGATGAGAACATCTTCCAGCTCTTTGAAATGATCCCTGCAAGGGCAGGTTTTAGAAAGAGGTCGACAGTGGGGTATCCTGCATTCAGGACTGGACTGGGTTCCTACGAGTGACCTACGGAAGAACCAGTTTTTGGTTCCCTTAGTGAAAACTAGACTGGGGGCTGTGAAGACGTTTTGAAAAACCATTATATTGCTTCATATAACATTTAAATAAAGGTTCTATACAAGTTCCAGGTTTCTCCCCAGACCTTTTAAATTATGTAGATGCTCTTCAAAATCTACAAACTGTCCACTGAAAGGCCCTTCAGTAGTAATTCCTTCAGCTTTTGAGCACCTTTATTCCGTGTCTAGATGTTCAAAGTGTTTTTTTTTCATTGTAGAATGACTGTATACTATAGCAGGATAGTAAGGACTCCCTTTTCAAGTACAGAAAATGTTCTTATAGGACTTTCTCCTCAGAAGAAGGGGTCTCTGATTAGAGTGGGATCTGCGATTTGGCGAGTTTTAGAGTGGAGGGCTTTGTGTTCCCTGCTCTCTCCATGGATGTTTAGTCTGGCTGGGATCTGGATTTGGAAGGACGAATGTGTTTTTAGTTTAGCCGTGTCTCCAAAGAGTTGGCCCTCGTCTTTCTTTCCTATTTCTGCTCTCTCCATTTTGAGTATGCGCGCCCTGGACACTCACCTGAAACGTTCTCGCTCACTCTGGGATCCGCTGCGGAGAAAAAGAGAGAGAAGAAAAATAGATGAGACATTTGCAATCACTGGTCCATTTGCAAGCAACCTGGTCATTGAAGCCATCAAAGTGATGAGTAGGCCATAGGAAAGTTAGAAATGCGACACGTTCCAGCTCAGCGTTAGTTAACCATGGGTGGGCAGCAAGCCTCGAGTATAAAACTATAAATTCCAGTAAGCAGAAAAATAGCATGTTGTTCCAAAGACTCTATGAAGGTCTCTGGTGAGGACGGATCCACTGGCGTGTACGAACCCATCCAAAAGCGATTCAGCTGCATGCATGAAGGTATGAAAATCCATCATTCACTTCGTCCCTGATTTGCTTTCCACATCCCGTCTCATCACTCACTGCATCTCCTTCTGCCCTCTTAGTCTTAGTCTTCCTCTCTTGCTCTACCCATCCATCTATCCACCCATCCTTCCTCCAACATCTCCCCGATTCATTTTTCTGATCCTCCCTTCACCTCATTGTTCCTGTCTGTTATATCTTCTGCTTTCTCTCTTTATTTTTTAAACAAATCATTTTAGTTTGTTGTTTATGTAGTTTTAGCTTTAGTCTTAGTCTCAGTTTTAAAGTGTAGTTTTTATAATGAAAAATGGAGGGCTACAAAAAGGATAGGTCAATTATCTGACAACAATTAATACATTTTAATTGGTCCTGTAAACAAAAAGAGGTGAAACAAAAATATTTGCAGTTTTTAAACGATTTTTTAAAAATAGAATGGCATAAAATGCATGTGGAATAAGAACCTTATAAACAAATTATTATACTGACTTTCATGCTTTAATCCTGCTTAAGTAGTTTTGAGCTACTTCCAGAGAGCAACAGAATAAGTGATCTAAAAATAAATATGTAGATTATTGTTCTAGCTCTTTAGGCTGCAGAATCATTTACCCAGTTTAGCATTGATCTTGACAGTGTTCTGTTATGTGTGATGAGTGTTTTAGGTAATTAAGCAGTTTTTCGTGGCTCGCTGACGTGTGTGACGCTTTATATATTGTATATTTCATGTGATGTGTAATATACAAACTATTTACTATTAATGTGTAATTATAAACTGGTCAGTTAGTGTATAAAACCTGACAAATAAAGCTAAGGGGAATTTATTAGGGAATTCTTCAGCAAAACTCTTCACAATGTGCCTTATTACCTTTAAAGAGCCCTTATCCTATATTTCGCTTTGTTTTTTCTTTGTAATTATTTCCCTTTGATGTTTATGTCGTTTTCAATTTTGCATAAACATTAAATTAAACCCGCTGTGCCTTTTAAGGCTATGTGAACGTGGCCTGTTCGGCATTGTGCCATGCAAATAACCTCAGGATGATGAATTGGAGCTAAGCATGTAGACTGAATAGCTAAATGCACCGGGTTTTGTTACAAACAATTCTTTCCAAATGGTCTTGCAGCTTATTTTCTGTATTTGGACTGTGTTTGTGTCACAAAAAACAGCTAATTTACATCCTTCTTTTCAGCTGACAGGTTCTAGATGGAGGCCAGGGCCCCTGTAGAATTGCTCCTAATTTAATACGTTTAGTATCAATGATAAACACTCACTGCTTGTTTAAACGGTTTTAAAATATATTTTCATGGGTGCCTAAGACTTATGTACGGTTTTGCACACACATGAATGTCAGAAACAGCCTATCTGAAGATTAAAGATAGTATAAACATTAACTAGAATGTTTTGGATATTTCAAAGAACACAATTGTCATAAATAAAATGCAATAAAATGTAGGTGTATGGGCCCTCTAAAGATTCTTAATGCACTAAAAACATGGAGGTCCATGGAGCAAAACATATTTTTCAGTGGTGGTGGTGGCGTAATGGGTAGGATACTTGCCTCTAGACCAAGAGGTCCTGGGTTCGAATCCTACCTTCAGCACACCACCACTGGGTCCCTGAGCAAGACCCTTAACCCCAAGTTGCTCCAGGGACACTGCCCCCTGTAGTTAGGGAATGGAAGTCGCTTTGGATAAAAGCGTCTGATAAATGCCGTAAATGTAAATGTAAATATTTCTCTTAGATGTCAAGAAAACATGTCTGTACTTCAGGACGAAACACTCATGTACTTTTAAATGTGCTTAACCCTACCGTAATTTACTCCCAGAAAATACACCAACCCTCTGAATCTGAATTAAGTGGCCGTTAATTTTACCTTAAAGTGGAAATAAAGTGGAACGAGTTTGAAACCCCTTTATCGTAAACATACAGAATTTATTCAGAAGGTTCTATTATTTCAGGGGCCACTTTTAAAAAGTAAGAGGAAAATTCAGTTTTACCCCTTATTCAGCCTTAATTTAATTTCCTGGAAATTAAGGTAATTTTGAGGAGTAAATTGAAGGGGGTTTTGGTTTCGTAGTGACTTCAGGACGTATCAGCCTGCACATCTCGTGCATTTCCTGACATTTTAAAAGCACGTCTGGACTTGTGGACATTTGGGAGGACAAAAAAACGAAGGGAAACGCGAAGGGAAATGTAGTCGGACAGGCCGACTGCTTATATAATCCCTCTTATGTGTAAGATGTGCTGAACCGCGGTCGGATCAACATGCAGCGTGCCATGAAAATGTCAGTTTGTTGGACCGCAGTGATAAGACACTTGGGCCCTGTTCACGTGTAATGGGGTCGAAGGTGCTTTGCTGTTAGTTACACACATACCTGACTCCGTGTTGAAAGACACAGGCTCACTGGGCGGTCCCTCGCCAAGCTCGTTCTTTGGCTTAACCTTAAACTCATAGCTGGAAGAGACACAAATATTGGTCGTCATTTATTTTGATGTTCAGGACAACGTAACATCACACTCTCTCCATCCTGTTAACTGAGCTTCACGTACCACAGAACTGTCCACTATCTGTCGGGTCGTATTAGACTTCTTATTCGCCATTGCTATCAATGTTCATTCTCAAATTTCCAACCCACGACACCAGATACGGGTATTCTGTTGACTCGGGGCTTTGAGGCCTCTTTAATGGATCTTCCATGTGAAGCACTGACATTATGACGGCCCACGTGTGCCGGCTCCCAGTTCATATGGAGACCTGCTTTACGCTGCGAATGGGTCCAGAGCACTGTCCCATTTCAGGCTCATTAAAAAGCTAGCAAGCGTGGCAGCTCTCTGACAGATGGCCCAAGGTATTCACAGAGCCGCTGTAGGTCCTGAAGACCTCCGTTTTCAACGTTTTTAAAATAGATTCTTGACAATTGTCTAATTTCAGTCAAATTCCAGGAACTTGCCAGGTCCATCATAGTCACACAATATCCCCAACCCCCTGATGGGTGAATGTGGGACTCAACACACTTGGAAGTGACCACTAACTGCTAATTCTGCTACAGTAGTTATGCAGCTTCATGCAGAGTGATGAGTCACAGACTCTCATCGATGTTTATGGTTTCACTGGGAATCAAATTCATCACTTCCTGACCTCCATGTGGTCCTATCTTAGACAGTTGCAAGACTCAGAACCCCCATAAGACACCCCCATCCAATTTGTTCCTGACAGGACTGTACCTGCTCTCGGGTTTGAGGTTCTCCACTGCTGTGTGTGTCTGGTTGGTGGTCAAGATGGACACCTTTTCGCCATCAGGTCCTTTCGTTGTAGAGATGACCTCGTACTCTGGTGCAGGAATGACAGTTAATTTACATTATTGGTTGCTGCGGTAAAACCCATCATCATAATAATAAAGTAAGAACAGCCTGTTAATTACCAGCAGGTGGATTGAAGACTTAAAGGAAATATTTCTTTATAGTGGAGATAATTGAAAATAGGGGTCAATGTCTACAATACAAATACAATCCATTCTCTTTACTATCCAAATCCAACAGCAAAGCTATGCATGTGTCTTTGCTTTCTAGCTTAGTTTGGAATAGTGTTTAATTGTTGTGTTGAATCTAAAAAATGTCTCTGGGGGTACTTTTGTCTCGTGGCACTCTGCATGTATCTCTTCACCATGACTGGGTCTAGTTTTGGGACCAAAAGCTTCTCAAAACTCTGATAAAACTTTCTGTAAGGAAACTGTGCCAAAATCTTTTATTCACCACCACTGTGAACAGTTATGACTTAGGATGTTCTCTAAACCAGGACATTTTACACACTCATTTACTTTTGCATATTAACAGTTGAATCCAAAAATGCCCAAATCCTCCTATCTTCAAGGAGATATAAAGGCGTCTTCACTGACTGCTACCAGCTCAGTTTGGTTCTACTCTGTTCAGTTTGGTTTTGGACCTAAAGTTTTCCACTACAACTGGTTGCTATAGAGACCAATATTCTGAGCAGCAGTGAGAGCAAAGGCTCTAAGCTGAGGTAAACAACCCGGCGTCATTACAATCGTCAGCATGGATGAAATCAGAGGGGTTTCATTTCTTATTCTTGGTTTGTGACTGTTTGCCACAAATGGAGACAATTGGCACCAGACCAGGTTTAAAGAAGCAACATTAGGCTAAGGCTAAATAAGTTCAGTAAACAGCCCTGGCATAACCACCAATCAGTAACCTTCAATATGTACACGTCACCATTTAGTATCGGTTCAGCACGCTTGGAACCTCTGCCAAGGCGGTACCAAGAATGGTACCGGGTACCAGGAACCAGATTGTAGTGATGGAAAAAAAGTGAGCAGAGTTGAACCGAACAGAGCTGGCACCAGTCAGTGGAAAACCCCCACAAGAGGGTAGCTTTCCAGAAATATTTTCCAATAGTTATGATGTGTATAAACTTCCTGCAAACAGGAAAAGCATAAAGATACTGGGATTTTTTAAGAGAAATGGTGGGAGACAGGGATTTCGCCTGTCATAAGGTGGTCATAGTGGAGCAATAACAGGCTTTTTTTTTGGAGGTGAGTAATCACATTCTTTCTTCTCCCGCCTCTTTCTCCCTCCTCCAAGTTTACCTGTGGTCTCATTGTCAGTTTTCTCCCAGTCGAGGATGATAAACGAGGGGCAGCCTTCCACGGTCACCACTGTGAGGTTGGACGGTGCAGTGCGTGGTGGGGCAGTCACATTGGTCTCTGTCGCTTCATCCTCAGGGAAGTAGCTCAGAGATGTGGTGATGGAGCACGGCTCGTCTGGTTTCTTGTCCGTCTTATATACCACGTGAGGCGCTGCGAGAAAAAAAAAACTTCTCAGGATCTCACACAGTAAAACCATTACAAATATAGTCCATCTGAATGATTAGGAATGCAAATGACCCATATCCTACTTTTCTTCCCCTTCTGTAAGGCCCACTTGCCATGTTTGTGTGTGTTTATGTACTGAATACAGTCATAATTTGTACTTATCTTTAACCCTGGCTGTTTCAGTTCTGACCCTTAAAGACATCCTTGGTTCTGACTGGCTGGTGTGTTTTGTGCTTTGTTCAAAATCGGACTGCAAATGGGCAAATTGGACTGAAACGCTCTTTTATAATCTCTGCATGAATGGCCAGGGTTAAATTGGTGTAGGCTGACTGGGTTAATGGAATCAAATGTGTTGTGATGTCACACAAAAAAAGTGTAATCAAAGTTTGGTTTCTATATATGGGCTGTGAGTTTTGAGGTTGACCCCTTTAAGGATCATTATTACGAAAATCCTGAAATGTTTCTTTACCAATGAAGCGTTCCTTGCCCATGGCATCGATTTTGGATGCTGGACTGGAACTAAAGACGGAGGAGTTCTCCCAAGTTTCGAAGCGTGTTACTGTGGAAAGAAAAATGCACTCGGGATGTCAGACATTCGGGAGATTAGAGGAGTTCTTGCGTTCAGAATCACGCATTTCATTGTCTTGCGCATTTTACCGTTCGGAGGGGAAGTCGTGGTTTTGGGTTTGGTCGGCTTTGCAGACACAGGGGGCACCTTAGGCTTCAGAATGGGGTCTTTTTTTGGGTCAATGATCTTGTCTGTAACAAAGAATCACATTTTAGCAAGGCTGTAGCATGGCATTGAATCTTCATGGCAGAGTTTACAATTTTATATAATTTTCACGTTTTCATTCATCAATATTTGGGTGTCACCCAATTGTGACTGCTAGCTGATAAACACAGCCAAGCTAACTTTTATCATAGTTGGACAAAAATTGGAAACCAGAGGATAGGGTTTTTCTCGTATTTAGTAAATAAAATAAAGAGAATTCAGTCACAAACTGCAGCAACTGTACACAAACAATAGGAACACTACACGTTTGGACCCACCACTAGAGCTACATAAGCTGATTGGGGTTTTTATAAATGTATGACAATCAAAGCTACAAATGTTTAAATAAGCCTTTGTGTAGTTTTATATCAGTTGTCATGAAAGGCGTAGGTGTTATGTAGCCGCTCTTATGTCTTAAGACAGGTTTGCAAACTTATCTGGACCTACAAGGCTACTGTTCATCACATGACAGTGATGACTTTAAAAATCTACTCTAATTGATCACCATGGATCATTAACCCGGGATTCATGCCAAAAGTGTCGTCATATGTCACAACATCTCTTTATATGGAAGTTCTCCCGGTTTGCATTGATTCTCGAGGTGTCAGATGTCATGCTTAGCTTTGTTTAGTGTTTTTTCTATCATGTATAACCAAAGATATGGTCATTTAAAAAATGTGTTATAATAATCCTGCTAGGGTTTTAAAAACAGCGACACATCCACATGCACACGTTCGCATCAAGAATAATAATGAACAAATTTCTTTTAATTTAGGTCCTAGAAACAAACATAAAAAAACAGAAGGTCGTTGAACCCAGGAAACTTTCAAGGTAGTCTCCGCCCAGAGGGAGGGGGTCCGGAGAGCGGACAAAAGACAGCGCACCAAGCAAAAGAGTGTGAACACTAGTTCTAGACTGTTGTATGCCCTTTTTGCTGTTGAAATCAGATTTTACCGAAACACTAAACCCTTAAATGTTTTTTAGAACTTACCTAGTCCAGTAGGTTTGCCCACCTGGTTGATCTTAGGGGAGTAAACAACCCGAGCAGGGGAGCCTGGAAAACAGAATAAAGGAGGTGTTTACAGGTCTGGAGAGAGTAAAGAGCTCAGTGCCAGCATCAGAAATACTCAGGCCAAGCTCCTGCAACCACCCTCCATGCAACACAGCGGGACTAAATCCAAGTCTTTAATGCCAAGATCTAATCAATGATGACATTACGGCTGTTTACCATTGGCGTCACCACAACTGTGGGATTAAACCTTCATCTGTGCAATGTAACAAACTAATCGGAAAACAGTGGAATACTTGTACCACCTCTGGGATCTATTGGGACTGCGGGACCTTTCAGGTTTTTTCAAAAAGAGATAAACTCGGTGGCTTTAAAACAGTACTCAGAAGTCCCATGGTAACTCCATAACTCTTGCACCGCCATTAAGAACCAGGTGGGAATTTTGCCATCCACCCATGTAGTCTCCTTTTAGTCCAAAGAAATGAATTGCTCTTGATTGAGACTCGTTCTTGGCGAAAATCAACAGTTAATCTATTTATTTTACAGCGGGTGTGGCCTTGCAGACTTGTTGTTGTTGGTTTGGTTGTTGTTGTTGATGTTTGAAGGCGGCGAGCCAGCTGTAAGCGTCCCTGATTGCGCTTTTCAGTGGAAACTGTACAGACAAATGCGTGTTTGATACAGTGGCAGAAGTGGAAACATCTGTTTTCCAGTGATGTGAGGTAAATCTCTGGCTCAGTCAGGGGCCCGTCTCACTAAGGAACTTGCTCAGGGTTCCTGACTAAGCTTCAGCTTCTCGTAACCTAGCAAATGTGGTTAACTTGTTTCACAGCGGTGGTCAAAAACTTCTAAAGTTTTTGAGCCCTACAGAAGCCTTAATGACAACTGACAGACACTCATAAAGGCTTATTCCAACGAGCATCAGCTGAAGTGAACAATGAAAATGCAGCCTTTTAATGCATGTCGGAATAATTCTTTACGTAGTCTTATGTCATTTGTCACAAAAGGTATATGTTGGTGTTATATAACTGCATTTTTTAGTTCATGGTATTAAACTACATGAATGTTGTTGTTCAGTGATTGTTTCCTCTGTTAAGTCAGGTTTGCAAAACCAAGCTATGATTATTCCACATGTGAATGCCTCGATAAACAGTGGAGTTGAGTGGCTTATTACATAAATATGCTGCGACTACACAAATACGTAGAAAGTAAAACACTTATTGTTGTAACTGGTAACTGGTAGTAGTCAGTGTCATAAATTATCATGACATCAAACATTGCAGCATATGTTTTGTCAACTGCTGGCAACACAATCCGTCATGACAACTTATGATAGCATATTGCAATGTGTTTATGGAATGGTTATGTTAGCATTGTGTAGAAGGTATATCTTGAGATTGCCATGACAAAAGTTAGATAGAAATAAAGGGAAGGACCTGATCGGTCAGAAACTGTGCCCTGATTGGTCCAAGAGCCTGTGTTATCCTGAACTTAACTGAACCTCGAGCAGGTTAGACATGCAGTGTTTCCCACGAAGATCCCAGGAGACCCCAGACCCCAATAATCAAAAGCTCTGTCTATATAAAACCTCGCCATCAGTTTCAAACATGGCTGATACAGGGTGTAAAGAGGCCCAAAAAATCTCGAACTTTAACACATGTTTCCAATTAACCAGTGTTCACTGGAGCCAGATGTTTAACAATTGAGGGCTGGGGTCCAAGTCTTTGTAGAACAAAACACGGCATTAACTAATATGCGAAGGTTTGTTTTCTGAAATATCTTAACAAGAAACACGAAACGAAAGGCAAAGTGCCCTCAATCAATCCTCAGCTATACATGCTGGAAAGCAAGGCCGAAAAGCGCTGCTGCCATAATTCTGTTTCGCTTTCCTCAATCTATGGCGACTGGACTCTCATGCACTTACTCTTACTGTTTACTCTGGATATAAACTCTGCATCTGCCCACAGAATCAGGATTATTAGTGTCAACATCTTAGGCCAGAGGTCTTCAAATCCAGACCCTGACTGGTAGGTATGAGATTAGCTTGCCAGTCACTTACATCAACAGTAAGAGTGGAAACTGGATTGAAGGCTCAATTTTCAAAGATCTAAAAAATTACATTATTGCAAATTTCCACTGGCCCCAGATGTGGTTGATCAACTTTAGTGCTGGAGCTCTCAAGCTAACGTCACTAACACTGGAAGTCAACAGTCACCCAAATCTTTTTCTGTAAAGTTTCCAAAAACTTTCTACATTCTGAAACCACATTGAGCTCTTTATTCGTTTATTTTTAACTTCCATTTCAGTGAAACCCAAGGAACCAGTCTTGCGTTCACCTTAATCGAGATCCTGAAACAGTTTTATGGTAATTATTTATTTATGAAATTACCGACTTCTATTGTTTGTCAGCAATGATAGCCTTGAAGCTACAGGTCTAAACTAAAGTCAGAACCTTTGGATTTTGGAATGCCTTTCCTAAATGAATACCTTTGGGGATTTCTCACATTCTGCTTAACTGTAAGGTCAACTAAAAAAACTAAAAAGCTTCAGTTCTCACATTGCAGCCAAAAGCAAACTGATGCTCATGGATCCTACCCTGGGAAACTCCCTAAAACTGCATTTGAAGCCTCAGTCTCAGGCAACGGACCACTGTCAACAGCTTCTTGCAGAAAATAAAAATAATAAAATAAAAAGTGCAAAGCTGGGCGAAAAACAAGCCAAAACGTCATCTCCTAAAATCAAGCTGAAGACTAGAAGACGCCGTACTTCCACATGGGGGAAGTACTTTCCAAAGACTCGGCCGAGCCTTTGGCAGAGTTGCCGGATGATTTTCGATTGGTCCAGAAGCGGGCGTGGTCTCATGCAGCCTGCCACTAAATGGGTCAAGTCAAGAGGGGCAGCCAGGGTGGATTGCAAACAAATCTGCCTTTACCATAGAATCGCTCCTCAACAGGAGCCTGAGAGCGTCCAACGTCACTGCGAGCCACTGGAGACAAGTCCTCGGACAGGGAATTATTCACTGCAGGGAAAGGAGGCCGATTAATCTTTCTTCTTCCAGTAAGCTCTTCATAAAGGCACAAGGTGGAAGTTTCCATGGTGCTTCCTGTTTGTTCCCACTCATTTCCCCCTAGTTTCTGCATAATGAATGTTAATTAATGTTAACAGGCTCATTTAGAGCGGCTCAGTTTAAGAGAAAATTAATGAGTCAGGATTGCTCACAGTGGTGGTGAACGGAACCCAGAGGTATGAAGGGCTTAAAGCTCCTAAAAGACTCTCTCACAGACAGTTATAGTATGGATTGGCTAGTTTAGCTTTTCCACTATGCTATACCTATGTAGGTTTCCTGGAAGGCTTGGTTCCATTCACCAACACTGCAAAAACAACACACCATTTCACACCAAGTATTCCACTGTTTTGTGAAAAAAGCATGTCAACAGGCCTTCTAGCATTTGGCGACTGTAGCGTTAGGAGTCTTGCCCATGGACTTGAACATGGTTTTTGCTTTAAAACCACATTCCACTGCATGGAGGGCACTAAGCTATACAACCTTTTGCTTTGTGGTCACCATTTATCTACAGAAGGGCATATTCAAAAATAACTGAAACACATTGCTTATCGTAAAATCTATTTAAACAGTCAAGATATCAAAGTGATTAAGTGCTTAATTGCTAATGTTGATGACCATTAGAGTTAACAATCTGTAACCTTCATGTTAAAAATGGGAAAGCAATGTTTCACCAAGCACCTTAAGGCCTTGCAAGAGTTTGGGATCTCTATGCACACTATTTGCATGAAACACATAATGGATACAGAAAATAGCAGGATGATGGAGCCCCTGCACCACACGGAAGCTCTTAGGTACAACATGATGAGCATGCAGACATTCATGCACGCAATAAACACTGAACACTAGCACAAAAACCTTACAAGGGACCTTGTACCCTGTAGGTACAGTGATAACTCCCATACATTATGCGACTACAAACACAACTCCTCAAACATCTGGCACTCATGGGAGAAAGTCAACACCACAAAAACACTACGTTTTGCTAGTGAGAATGTTTAGCCATCATAGAAACAAAAAGAAACAAAAGCCCGCAGCAGCGGTGTGCCTGCAGAAGCTTGCAAAACACCAACACTCAGTCAAGGACACATGACAAAGACGACAGACTGGCGAGCAGATGGGGCTGGCTGATGGATGAATGGGTGGATGGAAAGAGATGGTAAACGGATGGATGTAGACACCGACATGGGCTATGCGGCAGACAGGAGAAATGCAGGTTAATGGTGGCTGACAAACAGAGCTTTCGAGTCGGCTCTTTTTACCCATTCTGGCTCTGAACCACTGGGCTTGTTTTGTGACATAGATTCCTTTGTGATGCTCGCCGTTCACTGTTGGAGGGAAAAGAAGGGACGTTATGTAGAAAAGGCCACAATATGATGGCTCTGCTAGCATGAGATGTCTACAGGGGCAAAGTCTCTGGAAGACTTTTGGATGGGGCTTAAATAGTGTTATATGTGTCGGCTGCCTGGGGGTAAAGAGGGATCTGTATAGATGGCAGGCAGGCAGTTAGTCTGTGCCCGTCAGTGTAAATCACACACACTTGCACTCGCTGTAAAGCTGTCAGGAAATTGCTAAGCGTGACAGCCAGTCTGCACTCACACCACATGTGGCAGAGTAGGGGAAATCTGGCTCGGAGGCCGTGTTTTTCACTCCCGACCCTGGAGGGTCACAGCACTGAATGGTTTTAGTGTTTTCACCTGTAGCGGACCTGATTTACAGCTTTAATTAATGGAGTTGAATCACATGTATTACAGTAGGGAAACCATGGGGTCCCGGCTATTGGACATTGTGACTGACCTAAGGGCTGAGGTGGTTTCCTTTTTAAAGCAGGGGAAATTTATGTAACTTCTAAAGGTGTCATCACAACCTTGAAACATTAGCGATACAGCCCTGGGGTTTGTTTTAGGGTGGTGTATAATAACGTTAATCATTTTGTTGATGGGGGTGGGGTGTTAGGTGATTAGGTGAGATTCAGAACTTTTCATAAAACATTTGGACCTGTAGCTTTGGATGCCCAGGCCTGGCCGAAGACCCTGATCTCATCCATTCAAAATAAAATATGAATGTCATTTTCAGATTAAAATTTATATCCCATATGTCTCTGTGAGTGTTGCATCACAGGCATCAAAAGAATGTGATGCATGACCATGTCTATTAGTAGGATTCATTATTATATGAACATAAGTCTAGAACTAGAGACACCTATCCCATACCAGTTACCCGGGAAAGAAAAAAGATCAGCAAATGTCATGACTACAATAATGCTACGAGTACTGAAGGTGCCCCAGTGCAGCCGCTACTATCAGACTTGATGGTATCAAAGGCCTTTGGCTGGACAGGTAGGTCTTGTGTTAGGATCAGGAGTGAAAAACTTTGCTTTAAGGAGGCTGGGTGCAATGCAATGCCAATTTGCCCCGCCCCAGGTGGACTGCTGAGTTAGAGGAACAAACAGCTGGTGAGTGGGAAAGGGGAAGCTTTGGTCCCAAAAACGGAATCTGTAATGAAAGAGGGACAGAGAGAGTGGCAGGAAGGGAAGCACTGAGCAGCTTTAAAGGGGGTTAGAGTGGTCATTTTACCCCCGTATCTGCCGGACGAGTCATTGGCCCTGGGGAAGGAAGAGTGCCGCATGCCGTTAAACAAGGGAGGGAAAGGGTTTCTGCCCATAGCCGTCTGGTTCCTGCTGCTCCCTGCTACAACTGAATCGGAGGGTTTGGGTGGAACAGACAAGCTCGGGTGTCTCAGAAAGGTTTTACCTGGATAAAGAAAGACAACAGCACTTATGGTTATAGCGTGTGAGAGAGAAGACATGGGATCAATTGCATATGCAACTGTAATATGATTAGCTGTGAGATGTCTTTGATCATCTTTGACCAAAACAGCTGAAAATACATCTACTGAATGATATTTTTCATTCGTTTACTCAATTACCTTAAAGCCCCAGTCACACTAGCTTTTGTCAGCAAACTTTTGTGTGCCAAATTTCATTCATTTCAACCTTAACTGACTTCCGTAGCAAATGTATTTCACAAGGGATGCTCAACATACATATACACCATTGACCAATGGCAGAACTGCTTTAGTGCTATTTACCTCTGGGTGCATGATACCCATTAACTTGAGATGCAGATCTCTTGTATGGTTTCTGATAAGTGAATTAGCCAGTTGGGCTGCTAGGCTTACTCCTGGGCTAAGAGCTAAGTTGTAACTCTGTGCAACAGTAGGTTCTCAGGGTTATGTACGGCTTGCAGAATTTTCTTTTATTAATTATAGCTAACTATAGCTTATAGCTAACAACGCCTGCTAAGCTGCAAACTTCTAGTGTGATGGTTGGTCAAGGGTTAACTTCCCAACTAAATAATGGCAATTTGGATTATGGTATAGCTCATTTTTCATTGTGGCACACATTACAAACAATGTAAAACAGATAATGCTGGTGTTTCAGTGTTTGTGTAGGTGCATTAAGGTGCTTTTCTGCAGATCCTGTGGAGGAAACACAAAATGAGAAAAGAACAGCCGTTTTTTGTAATAATGCCAGGCAACTCTCAGACATACAATGGGTGGGTGTCAGTCTGACTACAAAACCCGACAAGGATATTAGTGACATCAGCTCTGCTCTTGTTGTTATTACTGGCCATCTTTCTGACTGTCTGGAGACGGCTCTTCCTGCAGGCGCAGCAGAGAGACGGGACATGGCGGAGACTTCTATCTATTTGTGGAACGTCAGTTTATGGGACTGCAACAAAAGATTTTTCCTCTGCCCCTGTCTCACTCTGTTCTGCAAATGTCTTGGGTTCATAAAAACAACAACAGAAGGACCTTTACCGATGGGAAGAACCATAAAGCCCCGTAGGCTTTGTGGTTTGTTGGAAAATCCAGAGCCTGACGGAAAGTGAACTGGTAAATAGCCTTCGTGGCCGACTAGATTAAGCTCCAGTTTGAAAAGAGGAAACATTTGGGAAACACGGCAGAACACTTTGGAAAAACCAAACAGCAGGAGGGAGCTCGGAACTCCCTGCCTTTTGACTGTCAACTTCATAAACAAACCAGCAAGAAGAAAGCAACTTGAAACATGGGAATTACCAGGTAAACTATGAGGCCTGTGAGTGGCAATAGGTGACTTGGTCTGGGAGAGGTCGCGCTTCGGGTCGCCGTCTGAGGGGGGCTGGCGAGTGGTACTGGTGGTGTCACGAGGGGTTTGGTTGGTTGGAAGATAGGGGAGGGCAGGAGAAATCCCACCTGGCTCAGAGGAGGCATTTCTAGCATGGCTGTCTGAATCTGTTTTGAGAGAAAAGCAGCAGAGCAGCTCTGACTATCGAGACCACGGATATCAACAGGCTCCCATTTCAAACAGGCAGCACATGTGGATTCATTTTTCACGGCCTCACTATCCCGCAGGGCTGCGGGGTAATGAGGGACAGCTACACGTGAGTGACCAGCATTCAGATTCCCTCCATCAACTCCAGATGGCACAGATTCTTGAATGCTTGTCAAGCCACAGTTAAAGCGAAAAAAAAACAACATCCCCTTTATCGTTCTTTTTTGCTTGCCATAGCATTTGGCTTGCCAGCTAGCCTGGAGATTTTTTTTCTTAATTGGTCTCATAGTCAGTTTGCTCTGGTCTGAGGACCCCAAAGAGATAGAGGAAGACAGGAAAGGAGGACTCCAGGACTCTGCCTTTCCCTGCAGGGACTGAAAAATGTAAGTGACTGGTGTCTTTGGGCATGCTTCGTTTTCATGCGGACTGACCAAAAGCCAAAGGCCGAAGTGCAGCAGTGCTAATACGCATTTCTGTGGAACCTAGAGAAAGGTGAACAGCAGGTGACTGATGAGGTGAGGTAGGACGATAACACTGAGAAAATGACAAGGAATGACAAAGGTTGAGACATATTTAACGATTAGCAACAGAGCTTTATGCTAAATGTTCAGGTTACATCTATTCCACAGATTTTTTTTTTATTACATACATGTGTTTATTTATGAAATTAGCACTGAAATTGTTTAAATTGTTGTTAATGATTGTGGAGAATTTATTTTCTAATTTCAATTATCCGCATCTCCACAGAATTTGCTCAGTGCTTATTTAAAAAAAAAAAAAACTTGTAAGCACTTACACTTTTTAAGCATGTTTTTGAGGTTGTGTGAGCTCATGCTAGGTGATCCTGATCCCAAAAAGCTTTTATTTAGCCAGTACCATCATATTTCACTCAGGCACACTAGAAGACAATCATGCTCAGGCATGATATAAGGTAACCAGGCCTAGTGTGAGTATGTCCTTAGTAAGTAAGGACATGAATACCTTAGCAAAGGTACTTGATAAAAGGGAATGAATTACTAAAAGGTAACATTATGGTAGTGCTAATTCGTTGCAAAGAAGATGAAATCATAGAGCAACAAACAAAGATAAATGAGCTAGCTAGTGTGCTAGCTAATGAGGATGGGCAGATAGATAAAAGTGGATACAGAAAAGATGGTATGAGACCTTGGTGGTTAGAGAGAAAAGAAAGAGTTGCCTTTTTGCCATTTCTAATGTGTGTGGGGATACCACACCATGCATCACTGACTGTAAACCTTCCTGTGGAAAAAACTTACACTCTAAATTCCACCTCCGTCGATCAGGAACGCTCTTCTCCATGGAACCAGGACTTTCTAACTGGATCATGCCAGCATGCAACCAATCGTAACAAAGCTGAGGATCTCAGTCTACGCCCACCCATCTACCCCTTCCCTCCCGAAACAGCAGCAAGACTGAGAGTGTGAAGCATTTGCAAAGCCAAGTGACTATCTTAGAATTTGAAAAAGTTGCTTGGTGTTACCCAAGGGAAGCTGAGGCCTTTTTGGCTCATTGGATGAAGAAGCGAGAGCAGTTTCCTGCTGGACCAGGGGAGGTGCTGTGGGAAATAACGTAAGGTTTCGTAACGGGGAAATTGTTGAAACAGAGAGAATGGAGAATTAGCTGTCAAGCTTATGTGAAATCTTCAGTGAAAAGGGGGCTGTTAAAGGTTTTACCAGCAATATTCCGTGTTCCTCTATGTGGGTATGTGTTTAGTAGTAATGGTCTTAGTGCTGTTATAAAACTGAGAGCCAGTCAAAAGGAGAGAATTACCAAAAGACGTCTTTGGAGCTCCAGGAATGGCTGGGTTTGTGTGCAGAGAAGGGATTCCTGGAATGGTCTTGGTCATGTTGTGCACAACTGATGGCGGGGGGAAGAAAGCGAGGGAGAGCAAGAGCGCACTTTCAAATGGGTGGAAAAAACTGGTGAACTGGTCATTTGTCCCACACAAACCCACATGCAGATGGAAAATAAACACGGTGATGGACAAACAAACGTCTCTTTCTACCTTGTTCTTTCAAAGGGATTTAAAAGTCAACTCACTGATCCGGGGAGGAAAGAAAACGCCTCCAGGTAGGTGTGGCTTCTGAAAGAACAAAACAACACTGGTTTGTTCATTTTTCTCCAACAACCCCAAGAACTTATACATGTGGTTAGACACATCTCAACCAAATGTGTTCCATATGAAGCCTTTTAGGAGTGTCTACTCTATATCATGTAGCTACTCCATCACAAGGGGGTTCACCACTCAATAAGTCCCCCTTACTGTAACTCATACTGAGAATGGTCATAGCATTAAATATGTACTATATTAAAAGGGCATTACCCCACCTGAGCCCAGCCCATCTTATCCTTTCTGAATGGTACCTTGTCCTTGGAAGGACACTCTGTATTAATTTACCCCTTTTGGAATGCAATCATGATGCCATACTATGTGATGATGCAATTCCTATGTGACAAAGGAATTGGTGTTCCTTTGTCACATAGAAGTTAAAGTTTTAAAATAAAAACTGCTTTCGGGGTTTTTAAAAACAGAAATACTCAAAGAACAGAAATGCCCAGATTGCACAGTTATTTGCTGAAATCTGATTTTACTAATATGTTCTGAGTTCTATGGGTTAAGTCCAAATACAGATCTGTGTTTATGGACAGTAGCAGGACGTACCACAGTCTTGACCGGGGGGTTCTGACTGATCTTGGGGAATTTCTGCACTGTTTTGTCTGCAAGAGAGAATGGGAGAAGGTCAGTGATGGAGGAAGGAGTCACAGGCGGCACAGCAGAAGTTGTCTGAGAAGTTATATAGTGCAAGGTACATTTTAGAAAACATATAAATACGTGGCTCATTTCCAAAAGTGTTACACCTTGATAAACCATTCCATGCTCAGTCAACCATGTTGTTAAATGAGCATGAAACTCTGTAAAGAGTAGAATTGCCACCATTTTACATTTAAAAGAATTGGTATGAATGCAGGAATTAGCCAAGAATCCAAGAATGATTGGATTCTTATGACGCATACCTCCCATGGTGTTGTGATGGATGGATTTGCTCCACACGCTGCTGCGCTGGTCTTTGTTGGATCGGACTTCGAATTCGTAGGGCGTGTTGGGCTTGAGATTGTCAATGACTGTGTCACTAGTGGGGCATGTCTGGTAGATCCATTTCCTGTTCCTTTCTCGGTAGCGGATCGTGTAGAACCTGGAAGGGTTTTTTGGCAAATAGTATAATTTTCCATTCGAAATCTACATATCAAGGTTCAAAATTACTTACGCAAACCTTCTGGATTGATGATTATTGCACAGGTGGCAGGTACAATATACAGTGCCAGGGATGACCAGAATGAAAATATTGCACTACACATACATATGCTGCACTGGAATCATATTTTTATAGCACAGGACATCATCTGTGGCCTTTCATGTGCCATTATGTGGGTCACCACTCCAAACTTCACTTGTAATGATTGTGTACCCCATAATATGAAGTGCGATTAAAGACTTTGCATTGTAAACCAGTGCTAAACCTGGATCAGTACCCGTATGTGCCTATAGAGGCAATGGGTTCTTTTGGATCTGGAGACGCTTGGCCACGTTAGGTGCTGTTAATTCTGGCCCGAAGAGTCTGACTGTGTCAACGGTTTGGGTTTCTCATCCCCATGAGGCTCTATTTTCCTCATGCCCTCGTTTGGTAATGTGCAAAGTGGCAGCCAGGACATACAAAGATGGACTAACATTAGGTTTTAATAAGAGCCGGCCCTGGTGCGAGACTTCGCTTCTCCGGCGATTGGGTTTGGGTCAGTGTTTCCAATGGCTTTTCCAAAAGCTCTTTGTCTCCGGAGTGCATATGAAAAAAAAATACATATAGCAGCATATGTGAGAAACAGAGACATCGAGGGGTGCATGAGTAAGTCCCAGTTGCGCTGAAAAGACCAGGACATAGATGCGAACACAAAACACACACACACCTGCGATGGCAGAGATCCATATCCCACAGTCTTTTTTCCACTAAAGAGAGTGTTCTCTCTATCGCGGAGTTTCGCATCATAAATCACGAAATCCTGCCAGTGAAAGCAGACTAAAGAACAAATTTATATACTGCTTATCTCCGCATGTAGAACCATTCGTCCTTTTGTTTGCATCTCAAAGCTGCAAGCGTTTAAAGCCCCCAGTTGCTGAATGCTGAATTATCCCCTTATATGATGTAGGGGCATTTATTACTCATCTGCTGATATCTGGGTCACTCATGTGGAGAGTGGAAAATAAGCAGGAAAACATCACAAAATCCAGATGTTGCTCAAGTGTGTGTGTAACTCACCCATCCTCAAGGCAGTCATTCATGATGTTTCCCTCGTACGGGGTCTTCACAAACGTTCCCCAGGACAGGAGCACCGAGGTAGGCGTGACCGAGCCAACCACCAGATGAAGAGGCTTCTCCAGATTCACCTTGCCTGTAGGAATCACATCAGTTCAGGAAGGAATGTATTTGATTCCCAGCACCTCTGCAACTTTTGGTGTCCCCCACAAAAATACACCCATTTTAACCAAGGAAGGACTTTCTTAACCCTCAGAACACAACGACAGAACAAAAATGAATCTTTATAAATGGAAGTAACTATGGTTTGGATGTAACTATGTCAGACGTCATGCTGAACTTTATTTGATGTTCCATTGACTCAAAATTAATATAATTTAAAACAGCATCAAAAATGAACAAATCACTTTTTTAAGGCCTTAAAAAAACCATTCAACCCGGGAGGACTTTCATGTAGCTCAGTGGGTAGGACCAATAGGTCATGGGTTCGAATTCTACCTTCAGCACACCACTGGGTTCCTGAGCAAGACCCTTAACCCCAAGTTGCTAAAGGGAGACTGTTCCCTGTAGTTAGAGAATGGAAGTTGCTTTGGATAAAAGCTTCTGATAAATGCTGTAAATGTTAATGTATGGTTTCTGCTCACAAGTGGGTCAGGAAAACCCACAGAATGAGGGGGGACCGGGCAAAAGTGCAGCAAAAGGCAAGTGTGTAGGAGGAAAAAACCCGCTCTAGACTGTTTTAGACCACTTATATTTACTGAAATGAGATTTAACTAATATATATATATATAGTTCTAAGGGTACATTTGCTGATATTTCACAAAATGTTTCTCTGTGTCCACACAACTTTTCATTGTTTTACCTGTGCATTGCTTCTTCACATCATTGGTTGGAATGGGCTGGACGGCAACCAGGTACTTGGGTTCAGCATCTAAGATTGAAACACATACAGATTGGTTATTCAAACTAACTAAGATAAGAATTCCAGCACATTTTGGTTATTTACCTTCTTTAACACCCCCATCTATGCTAGATTTACGCAAGAGCTGAGGACTTAATAACATACCATTCATTTTGGAGAGCCTGGGTACAAAGCTAAGTGGATTACATCTTCAGGAAAAGCGCAAGGAAGGAAGGCTTAACGGGACTAGGGAAGGAAGGCTTAAAATATTTAACATGTGATTGGTGCTTAATATGAGTTGAGCCGTCAACTCCATCTGCCAGAGTTGGTACAGCTCACGGGTCTCCATTGGCCAGGAAAAGGAATGTAAACTAAGGCAAAGTGTGTATTTGAGATGGACAATAGTCTGTAGAACAACAGTCTGGCAGGTCAGGCAGGCTGAAACCATTGTTTGACTAATAAGTAGTTTTGTTCCATTTATGCCTGAGACAATACAAGGCGAAACCATTCAAAGTCAAATTGAATATTATTGTCATTTCACCATATACAAGTATACAGGGAAATGAAATGGCGAGAGCCTTGGATCTGCAGTGGATGTACTAATACTTAGTGCAAAACCATTGCATTCGACCAGTGATTCCCTGAAAAAAAAATGAAGCTACGCTGGCGTTTTTAAAACCAAAATCTGCTTTAAAACCAAAATCAGCTGCGACTTAGTGCCATGTAAAATTTGCCACTTTGCAGACAGCCGTGCTAAAGTCAACAGTGACCTATAAGGTTCCTGTAAATCAAAGCAAAAGGCTGTTTCCAGTCATCTGGTGCGCACATGCGGCCAATTCCAATCTCAAAGCTTTCTGCCCAGTCTTTTCAGACAGCTGACGCTGGGATACGATTCCACTGTGTACCTTTGCCTCAGCAAACGAGGGCCGTAAGGGGGGCCAACTGTTCCCTTTTGAGTTCCGTTCTGCACAAAAAATGGCTTTATTCACTAACTCCTCGCATGCAGGAATCGGCTGGTTGTGCAGGCCTGAGAGACCTTTATACACAGGAACTTCAAAACTGTGTTAAGGTCCAACACAGGCCCTGACGTGCCCCCGCTGATCCCAGCGTCTGCAGCTCAAGTGGAAAAACATCACTGGTGACCAAACAACGGAAGGAGATAACTACACTGAGGTAATGCTCTGGAAGGGTGCCTGGTCACCCAAACTTGCTATTGGGTTCCTGCACTTGTTCTCACTCGTGCTTTAAAAAGCTAGTCTTTGTGCAAACACTGCATGCATTACCTCCGTGATCTAGTAAATGTCCTGACCCCGAGAACGACAGCAGTTGCTGAGGAAACAGCTAACAGGGAACCAAAACAAGCACCGTGAAGTATCTGGAAACAAAGGATTTGTGGTACCTGGAATCATTGTTAATTCTCTTTCCTTGGTGTGCCTAGAAAGCCCTCTGAAATTCATGGAACATTTTTAGTGTCTGTAAACAAAACCAACCTTGTGTTTACTAACATTACTAACAAACCACACAACACCTTCGACCTAAAGTTACTGGACCTCTGGCCTACAGTTGAGTTACCACTGAAGGAAGAGAGTTGGATAACAGAGACGGATGGATACTAGTGGAATGGTTCAACAGATGAAAAATAAACACTGCGAGCAGGGCTCAGTGTACCATGTGACCCTTTGACTTTCTCCAAGTGGATCTGTCCATTCTCAGGAACAAAATGAGGCCAGTCATGAATCTTTCTGTCCAGGAAAGCATAACCAAGAACATTCCATTTGGTTAGGATTTCACTTTTGTTTGTGTTTTCAATCAACAGAACGATTTACCAGTGTTGGAAGACCACAGGGTGGTTGTTCTGATGACCTCGGAGACGAACGTTATGCGGTTTGGTGTTTTTGCAGTATGGTACCCAAGGGACCACACTAATCTTGTTCTGTGGGATTTCTGCCTCTTTTGTTGTGGAGAGTGAACCTCCCTGATGTTATTATAAGATTTACTACCGCATTTAGGACCACAACTTACCGATCTCGGTCTCATAAGGCTTTCCGTTCTCTGGCAGCTGGATGAACTGCTTGGAGAACATGCTCGAGCCGTAGCCCAGGATGTAGCCCTCAAGTTTGGTGTCAGGGTTGGGCTTGACAAACTTTAGAACGATGGTGTCGCTAGTGGCATTAATCTGGACTTTCATGTTCTGTCTTCTCACTGTGATAGAAAAAGAGAGAGAACTGGTTACACTGGTGTAAAACAACTTCAAAAGAAAGTGTCCATCTAAACTAGTGCCTATTTAGCAAAAATGATCATATTAAAGACCTTCTTCATACTAAGGAAGACTAAATGAAAATACAGTCATCACGAATTTGTCTGGCAGGTTTCATTTAAAGTATACATTCTTTTAATATTTCCATATTTTGCCTTTGCTTGGAAGCGGTCTACCATTTTGTCTGTTGGTGGAGTGATCAAGGCATGGACAATGTCTGGATTCAGCCTCAGATCCCCTTCCTAAACCCAGTAAGCCAGGCAAGCCAATGGAGTTTTTCCGTTTCCACCAGGCTTTCCCCATCAATCAGGAGTTGACTGATTTGACTGGGCTAAATAGACCAAGAAATATCCTCTTTAAGCCATTTAAGTGTGGCTCGGCGTGGGCTTTGGGAAAGCAATGCGGCAGGTTCTTAACGGATCATTAAAGGCTCGAGAGCCCCGGATCATCAGCCCCATCAATCAGACGCACATAGAGAAGCTCCATCCATTTGTGCAAAGCGCTTGCTAAGCACGCTCGTTAGCATTCATTAAGATCAAAACCTTTCAGTGGGCCAATGATGAGCTACCATATGGAAAATTCTGTAAAAAGCTCATCATGCCTCTCTTGCTTTAATCATTCAGATACATTAAATGACTAAAAAAAAAAAAGCCCAGCCATTGGGCAAAGAGTAAATTAGCTACTGGTGCAGCTAAAGTCTCATTGCATAATAAAACCCCCTGGATGAGTTCCATAAAGAAGTATATGTCACTAAAAAACATATTTCTTCATTGCACGACATCTGTAGACTTTTCCTTTGACATCACCCCGTAATTGTCTTGGACATATTGGACATGTGATAGGCCAGATGGCATGAGGTCTTGTCAATACCAGTTTAGTCTGATTCCATGCTTGCTCTGAAGCATATCAGGAATAATCTGTTGATGAAACATTTTTCTTCAGATAGGATTTTGTTTTTGCAGGCGAGTTCAAAAGTGTTCAAATGTGATATTACATGAACACTGCAAGGAGGGAAGCTGAACAGTGCTCGAATGTGTTGAGTCACCTTTGCTTACCGCTAAACCTTTGATACTGATGCAAAATATGCTTTATGTTCCACAATTTTTCATAGGTTTAAATACAGTATAAACTGCTTCTGAGCTTTACCATCCTGTCGGAGCTGACTGGACGACCCTTTCACCCCTGCAGTGGCAGGAGGGGAAGCTGTGCTTCTGCTTTTGCTACCATGCTAGCTCATTGTTTGAAGTTCTCCACCTTGTTCTCTAAGAGCTTGACAGGTCCCACAGCTGTTAACGCGAATTTCCATGACATTTATCAATGTTTTCTAAAAAGGAATGTTCTTGTCCCTTCAGACCTAATCAGGCTCCATTCCCAACCAATTCTGTAAGATCATCTCTCAAGATTGCGAATGCAGCTGACAGACCAAGAAGTCTGAGCTGTTGAGCATCTCTCCTGCCAAGAGGAACTTGCTAATGCCTTCAGGCAATGTCAAACAGAAACGTGCAGGTGATGGCTTGTTTCCCCTTCCCAGTAATTAGTGCTAGTAATGGCCTCGCAGTAGGAGATCGGGACAAACTGTCACGGCTGAGGCCCAGTATGGGCCACCGTGTGTTTATTTTGATTCTGTCTTGTGCCATGTGTTCCGTTGTT
>JBBPDH010000037.1:11652145-11671355 GCA_037974565.1 Clupeocharax schoutedeni
GGTGTACCAGAATAGACGATACCCAGATTATTTCAGGGAGTGGCAAGATAATTCCATGGCCTTGCCACATCAGGATCCTTTGGGCATACACTCACAAGACATGTGTCAAATCTGAAACCACGACTTTGAAAACCTTACAAACTTACACACACAATCACAAGAAAACTGAGCAGAGATCCTGCACACATGGCTGGAGTAAAAACAGTGCTCTTATGGTCTAAGTGGAACAAATTTTCCCTAAATAACTCCTCAGCAAGCTGCAGTGGAACGATACCTTTTTTTTTTTCCCGGAGTGATGGCTGTGGAAAACTTGCCCAGATGCACAGGAGAATATTCTATGCCTGGTGCTGCATATGTCATTGTATTAAAAATACACATCTAACCACAGAGGACCGCATACCTGCAGCCAGCACGAAACCAAAATCGCCATCAACTATATCAACAGTATTTTTCTCTTGGCGAACGGCACCTAGCAACATGACGAATCCTCCTATAATGCTTTATGTCTTCTATAACTCAGCGTAGTTTTGCAAGCCATGAAAAATAATGGTCACAGATGTATATCTGTACAGCCGAATAACAATGTGTATGGATGCTGACCTACGGCCTATGGCAATGCCACGTCTTAATAAATCCCTATTTATGATCTGTGAGAAGAAACAAGCAATAAGCTTAGTGTTGCTGAGACAGGGGTGACATGAAGCAGTCATTAATTGGCCAACGGTCCTCAATTCGGGCTCTGTCTGTTGTCTCTCGTCCCATACATCAACATTTTATAAACAGTACGACAAAGTTTGGCCTGAAGGACAGCCATAAAAAATTTGACAGATTAGACGATGGACCAGCTTCAGATGTTCTACCAGTAAATGCCCATATGTCGGTGCCATTACCTGTGTGGGAAACACATGTTCCTAGAGCCGGACCTCGGGCCAAAACAAGACTGTAAATCAGTTTAATAAGAGTCTTGAAAGGAGTGCCAGTTTTGAAAAAAGCAGCACAAGGGAATTCTGACAGTATTGCAGCGAATGTGTCTTTCTAATTCAGTGATGCTCACCAAGGAAAGCTGATCACCCAAGGCAATAAATATGTGTCCCAGCAATATTGAAAACAGACCCATTTCTAAACAGTTTTTATAACACGGCATGCTTAGTCTCGTCTCAGTGATCCTTCTTGTGGAAAAAAGACGCGAATATTTTTAACAGACTCGTGGCACAGTCCCAGAGCTGTGTTGTAATCGGTTTTAATGATGTGCCCCCAAAACCCATTTTTAGAGCGGGGGTAATCTCTCTTATCGTGCAGTGCTAAAACCTACATATGATTGCCATTAGTGGGTATCATTTTTCGCTTAACAACGGTCGCCGCGCTGCCAAGCCTTCTCTCAGGAGCTCTCCTATTTGCGCTTGAAAGGGCTGAGCTGCGTTGCCGAGAAGAAGGGCAGGCGAGCGAAAGCCCGGACCCAAGAGAGACGTGGTTTCCCCGTACCTGCCAGTGACCACGGACTTACCATCATGTCGTTGGAGTCAATCGGTCTGCTGGTCGGTTTGGAAGGCGGCAGCGTCTCCACTGTGAAGCCAAAACAGAGACAAATCAAATCAGATTATGTCCAAAGAGCACCATAATTCATACCTCATCATCTCAGGGTGGGGGAACTTCTCAGGGTTCTCAGACAACTGGAACAAGACGATAAGCAAAGCTCACAGACGGCGTGGTGAAGATGGCACATGGTTTATATTATGGAGTTTATAGCTGGATTTAATTAGCCCATCATTCGCATTAGTAATGTGCAGTTGTGACAGGACTAAGACGGAAGGGTAAACAATAGCAAAGTCCAGGATGTGGGACACAGAGGCCCCCCAGGTTCCGGGTTTTAAAATGGATAAAATATAACCAGCTCTTTATATGTATATGCTGAGAGGTCGGAACACCTTTATCTACCCTCCTTGTATCTTTAGGTACTTTGCAGCCTGTCACAGTAAAAAAATTGTTTCTGTTTATTTAGTTCAATCTACTCAGTATGGCTGACATAAGAAAGGCACTAAATAGTACGTCTGCACCAAAAAGCTAGGTGTGTCTCAAAACATTGATTGGTGAAGAATGCAGTGACTGTAGGCTAGCTCCGAACCCCAGAATGGCCTAATACTGTTTAGTTAAAAATTTTAAATATGAAATTCATGCAATAGCATCGAACATTTTAATGTATTATTTATGCATTTAACTGGTATATCTCCCTCTTCAGAGTGTTTGATATGGCAATGGGCATGACACTCTTGGTTCCCTTTCAACAATCTGATTGGTGGCCACTCTATTAATTTGCATAAAGTTTATCAAGCAGTTTGCAGAGTGGGTGTGGATCCTCGGTTTAAGGAATTGTAATCTTTGGCCATTATTTATTGTTAGTTAACCAAAAGTGAAAAAATAAACCAAATTTAAAGAGCTAAGAATGTCAGCACACTATACACCTTCCTGCAGTCCTGCTATAATCAAAAGGATTAGGAGTTTAGTCAATGTTGTGGTCGATATGTCTGGAATCTGGAAACTCCTTAAATAAAGATTTTTATAACAGACTTATCCAAAATGGGACTTATAGGAAGCAGCTACTTCCATCAAACTCATTCATAGCTTCATTCACTTACTGATTGTTTAACTGCCACAAAGTCCAGGAGCAAGGCTTACCATTTTCCAGCTGTAGAGAGTCAGGGTCAACGTCTAAAGTGGAATTCCCATTATTCCCAAGGTTCTCCTTGTGCAGTGCCTCGGTGATGTAGTTACGGAAATCTGTAATGGTGTAGACCACCGTGGGCACCTCTTCTGGTTCCGTGTAGGATTTTTCCACCGTGTTGGACTGGAGTGTGATGTAGTCCATAGTTTCATTGTTAATGCCTGCTCCATCTCCTTCCAGGACAATGGCGTAGTGCACAACCACCGCAAGGCCTCTGTGGAGTAGAGGATAATCAGTGGTAACTTTACTGAAACAACTGGAATTCTCCTAGAAACAAGAATAAACCTTGTTGTCTTCTCTAAGTTGAAGGTTTTATAAGATATATGAGATTTTTTATGTGTTTGACATGGTTTTGGCCAAACTGTCCCACCTGCACTAATTTGTAATAGGCTGACCCCAGCCAACCCAACCTGAACGTCTGAGGGGCCCCGTGGGTTACAGGTTGACCAACACTAGTTGTTATAGGAAACAATCACTGGTAAGTAATATAAACCAGTTCTGGTAATGCAGAAAGTTTTCTTTTCCCCCAAAATGATCCATGTGTCATGAAGTGTTCACTAAAATAGAGCTGCCAATTTCAAATGGCGCAAATAAGCTGCCGGTAAGTAATAAATGACTAATATTATGCCCTAGATGGAACATTTGGTGCCTCTGTTTATGTGCAATGTTTTGTCACATCTGTCAAAATAAATTCATGTATGATTGTCTCAATTACATGATATCATGTTCGGTGAGGGCTGTATTATTTGGAAAGAACTAACGTTAAACTGCCGTTTAACTGGAAGCTGCAACACATTTGCCGTTGGTCAGCTTGTCCAGCATAGTACATAGTAAACATTAACTACCAAAACAAAATTCCAGTCTCTGGGTCAGCTAGCATTCAGATACCACATCCATTTAGGCCCACCATGCCAGAAGCATAAGAGGGCGTCTTTGCCCGAAGGAGAAAGCACTGACCTAGATTTCTTCCTTTAATTCCCATTTAGCCTCATATTTTCAACGAGTGTGAGAAAACCTGGTGAGTTTATGGCCAGATCTATTTTCCCTCCCTTGACAAGCTTAATTTCCTTCAGGTCCAGGATCTTTGGCACTATGAGGAGAGCCGGATTGCTAATATGCCTCAGTGTCCTCCTGTGCGAACTCCACATTGTTCAGGCACTTTAGGGGTCTCTGGGAGCTTGCAATGTGTCATTAGCCATGAAGAGAATTTCCCAGAACTGCAGGGAATCCAGCATCAACAACAGTTGACAGCAGGGAACATTGAGGTTGTCATTATACTCCCGTCATGCTGGCAGATAGGCTGGTAATTGGTGGGACAACTTATCCAACCTAGGGAGGCAACTGAAGACCAGAGCAAAGTGGAGGCCTCCACTCCGTCACTCACGTTAGAAACATCAGGCTGGAATCCAAACCTCCACCATAGGCCCTATGGCTCCAGACCTCAGAAGACAATATGGAGGGTAAAACAAAAGGGCTTAGCTTTCAGCATCACACTGTGCCAAACCTAGGCACATGAATTTCTCATTAGCCGTTGGGAGGAGCAATGGCCCCTGGGTTCCTGCAGCTGCTGCAAGATATGGAACTACGACGCTGCCAGGCCATAGATTTATCACCCTCCCATGCAATTTTGCACAGGTATTTAAAGTGCTGCTTCAGCATTCTCTCCCATTCGAGTCAGAGAGTCTGTTTTGTGTCTGGAAGGATGCAGACCATGGGCTATAAACACCCCTATTTGAATATAGATGTATGAACATTACTTTTTTATGTAGGTCAGAAGTGTGTGTTCGAATGGAAAACAGGCAACTCACCCTTGGATGTCTTTTTGTGGCCTGGTTTCATCATGAAAGTGGGGGGGAAAGGAGAAGAACAAAGGGTTTAGCATCTCAAATGATACTCCTTTTGAAATCATACACAGTTCTTTCCAAGTACTGCATTATGTAAGTCACTGGTGTCAACCCTTACCTGAATTCGAGTATAAAAACACTCTTGAAGCCTGGAAGTTTTTCGAAGGCATCTTCAATCTGAGGAGAAAGTGTGAGGGCCGGAG
Source organism: Clupeocharax schoutedeni (assembly GCA_037974565.1). NCBI lineage: Eukaryota > Metazoa > Chordata > Actinopteri > Characiformes > Alestidae > Clupeocharax > Clupeocharax schoutedeni. The sequence goes on from JBBPDH010000037.1 coordinate 11,656,912, forward strand.
AGGAGATGATGTGAAATGAGTATTTGGGGATTTCCAGAGATTGTGACTTCTCTACATGATGAAATGCTGAGAAATTGGGAATACATGCAGGAATAAACGTTGTCTTTCCTAGCATATCCTGACAGTTTTCCAGTGTTCCCTGAACTCCAAAAGGTAATTTATGGTAACCTTGACTCCCTGTGGATGACAGGTTTTCCCCTAAGGACAATCCAAGGTGTATGTAGGTTAAAAATTCTCAATTGTGTCATTTACCTGGCCAGGAAAACCACCTAAATGTCCACAGAGAGCAAATCACAGCATTAGTTTCGGCTCTAGTTGTGCTTTGCAATGTGCTTTTATGATACAGAGAGGAAAATGGGCCGTGGTTGGGAGAAGGAGCTATGTAGATGGGCAGCAATGCAACTTGGAGAGTCAAAAGGTGTGGAGAGAAGAAAAGAGAATGTGTTTGCGGTCTCAGGCTGAGCCTATGACCTACTGAATATCATGATGTTGGTTACTGGTCTCACATCATGCATATAACCCTTTAAAAAGACCCTATTCCAGTCCTGAAGGACCGTAGGCCTGCACAATCCGTTTTTTCCAAATGTTTCCGTCTAGGATTGCATATAGATTTAGAGCAGTGCTTTAAGACTACTAGACATCATCTCTAAAAATTCTTCAGGGGGTTGGGCTTAATCAGTGTTTCCAGAGAAACTTATAGGTCAGTTTGTTGTTCAGATCCTAAAATCTAGGTCTGCTAAATTAAAATGAACATTTCCAGATGTTGCTGTAAGTTCCTCTACGGTGCAGATCTGAGAGCACTTTAGCATTTTCCTTTAAAGTGGTTCAATTTGGGGGTTTAGTTGTGGGGCCAAATCGGCGCTTAAGGACATTTTCTGCAAGGAGCCTACATCCCACCTTCTCAATGAACTGTTCAGACAGGCGCTGGTAATAAAAGCTTGATGGATCCCTAAGAGCATCGTCATAGGTCTCTCCTTTCAGTTTAATGCTCAGTTCCACTACATGGTCCACCATGGGTCGCGCGGGTCGTGGCAAGATACTGTCGATATCATTCCCAATCTGGCCAACAAGAACATAAACATTTCCATGTTAACAATCTTGACAAACATTCATCTTCATACTGTTAGAGATACGATAATCCAGATTGCTTAATTAGCTAGATGCTTGGCCTTTCCAACGTTTAATCTATGCTCCTGTTCATTAAAAATCATTATTAGTAATAGTGGGCACTAACCAAGTTGTTTTCATCTAGAATGTCGTTGGACAGCTCCTGTGTGGATGTTTGTGGTGGCGTTGAGAAGGTACTCTTGTGTGTGTAAGTTGTCAGTTCTTTCAGGGCCACTGTGCTTTCCTCCACTTTGCCTGATGGTGTAGGTGTGTCATCCTCTTCTGCCTTGGGTGTCTCTCCAGCAGTGCCTGGCAACGTTTTCATATCCAGAGGAGCTTTAGAGAAGCCCTCAACCACAGTAGTGCTAGTAGAGTCTTCTTTTTGTGTGACTTCAGGAGCCCAATCAGGTAGCATTTCAATTAGTTGCGGTGCTTCTGTTAGTTCAGGTGTTTTCTCATTAATAGTCACTTCATGCACCACTTTTTCAGTTATGGATGTGGACTCAGGCAAGTCAGTAACTTGAAGCATGTCCTCAGCTAAATTGGTTGCTTCAGAAATGTTCTCAATGTCTTCACGAATGCCCTCAGGCGCCTCAGTAACTTCAGACATGGCCTTGGTAGCTTCAGAAATGTCCTCTATATTTTCATGAATGCCCTCAGGTACATCAGTTACATCAGGCATGCCCTCGGCAGCTTCAGAAATGTTCTCAGGATCTTCATGAATGCCCTCAGGTGCCTCCGTTACATCAGGCATGCCCTCGGCAGCTTCAGAAATGTTCTCAGGATCTTCATGAATGCCCTCAGGTGCCTCAATTACATCAGACATGCCCTCGGCAACTTCAGAAATGTTCTCAGGATCTTCATGAATGCCCTCAGGTGCCTCCGTTACATCAGGCATGCCCTTGGCAGCTTCAGAAATGTTCTCAGGATCTTCATGAATGCCCTCAGGTGCCTCAGTTACATCAGGCATGCCCTCGGCAGCTTCAGAAATGTTCTCAGGATCTTCATTAATGCCCTCAGGTGCCTCAGTCACATCAGGCATGCTCTCGGTAGTTTCAAAAATGTTCTCAGTATCTTCACGAATGCCCTCAGGTGCCTCAGTCACATCAGGCATGCTCTCGGTAGCTTCAGAAATGTGCTCAGTATTTTCAAAAAAGCCTTCAGGTGCCTCAGTTACAACAGACATGTCCTCAGGTTTAACATTCTCAGGTCTTTCCTCATGTACATCGGTTACAGAAGGGACTTCCACCACCACAGTTTCAGGTATATGGGACGTTGTGTCTTCCTGTGTCTCAGGTCCCTTTGTAGGTTCAGGTGTCTCTGTAATTGCAGCCGTTTCACCATTTACAGGTGGAAGAGATGTGGTCTCAGTTTCAGGTATAACCAAGATTTCATCTGGTGTCTTCTCCTGAGGTGTTTCTGCTTCAGATGCAGTTTCCACACTACCAGTTCCAACCATATCACCCATAGCTGTAGGTACAACCTCAGTTATGTCATCATGAATGTCTGGAATAGCTTCAGGTATGTCGTTTTCTACATCAAGTGCATCAGCTTTACCATCAGCTTCAGGTGTTCTATTCTCAGTATCAGGAATGACCTCAGGAGAATTATCTTCAACACTATCGTCAGAGATAACCTTAACCGTATCTTTTTTTTCATCATGAGAGTCAGATTTGACATCGGGTTTATCCTCTTCAACAGCAATATCTAGTGTGACCTCATGTGTAGCATCAGGTGGGATAACATCGCCTTCAGCATCAGCATCAAGTATGACTACAGCTGTGACATCTTCAACACTAGCATCAGGTATAACCATAACTATGTCTTCTTCAACAGGTAAGTCAGATGTGATGTCGTCGTCAACACTAGCGACAGGTACTAAAGTAGCATCAAATGATTCTACATGACTTGTGGTCTCAACAGCAGTCTTTCCAGATGTTGTTTCCATGACAGCTGCCTCTGTTACAGGCTCTTCGTGTAGTGTTACTTCACTAGCTATAGTTGTGCTAATTATAACATCTTCAATTGTTTCGTCATTAGTTGGAATGTAAACCGTTTCTGTTACAGCCTCCTCAGGTAAACCTTCCTCTTCTACAGGTTCAGACAGGTCTTCCATTGCAGGATGAGGTGTTGCTGTAGCTACTACAGATGTATCCTCCTCTGTGTCATCAATTGTACCCTCTTTAATGGCAGCAATGGGTATGTCCTCAACTACAGTTGTATGCTTCTCTAAAGAGACCTCATTGGTAGGGTCTTCATGAAGAACTTCAACCCATCCAGGTGTCTTTTTTCTGTCAGAAACACTGACTGTTAGTTCTTCGTCTATAGCTACAGTTACAGTCACTGTGGCTTCAGTTGTACCAATTGACTGAATCTCCCAATCGCTGTCGGGCTCCAAAGTGATCTCCTCACCTTCGTCTACTTCCTCAGTGTCCTGCACCGAAACCCCATGTGTATCTTTCTCAGCCAGCTCAGGTGTTTTCTTATCACTTATATTTTCTGGAGAATCCTCCTCAAACGTCCCCATTACCTCTTTTACAACAGCAGACCCTGGGGTTGTATGATCACCTCCAGAAGTGTCCTCAACTATGGATGCATCACTACCAGCGCTTGGATGTTCAACTACAGGTGTGTCTAAAGCATCCTCTGGTGGAAGCTGATCAATCGGTTGCTCTTCTTTAGTGGATTGTGGCATAGTCCCTAAAGAAGGGTTAGGTGAATATTGTACTGATACCTCTGTTGGTGTTGAAGGCTTATAGGTCACATTATCAGTTACATGTACAGGTTCTTCCGGAGAACCTCCCTCTGTGCCTGCTGGGATTTCATCTAAGTCAGGGTCAGCAGATGTCTCAACTGCGGACAAAGTAGCCTCTGGAATAACCCCAGCTTCCCCAAAGGGAACGGTTAACGTTTCGCTTGAGCTTTCTCCAGGGGCTTCCTGGTTCACTTCCAGTTCAGTGCCTGGGCTTTTCTGATCAGTTGCCTGACCGTTGACTTGTGTTGGGGAATTGGGGCTTATCCCTTGCGATTCCTCAAAGGTCCGGGTGAGATCGGGCTTAGGGGTGACCTCCAGATTGACCTCTAGTCCTGTGGCCATACCAGTGGCTGAGATCACCTGTGCTGTTGTAACCATAGCCTCCACTGGAGCAACTGTGGTCTCTTTTTGATCAACTGTAGTTTCTTTCGGGGGGATTTTTGCCTCATTCTGAGGGACTTTAGTCTCTACTGGAGGAACCGTAGTCTGCTCTGTACTGCGTGGTGAGGAGTCCCCTCTTGGATCTGTTGCTGGAGCTTTCGTTAGTGGAGAAGTTACGGTGTCAACTGAGAGAAAGTGAGAGAAAATTTCACTTCGTTATGATAAACTGGCAAATCCCTTAAAAGACAGTCATTTTGATCTACAAGAATTGAAGATCAAAGTATTTAGGCATTCAGAAAACAGCCTTTACTTATTTACTCAAACAAGACACAAAGTTTGCATGGTCTTCTTGGGGAAGCACAGATGTCCAGATGCAACATTGGTCATTTTCCAATCAGTCTCTGAATGGAACATTGTATGGAATGGAACATCAGACCTATTATGTCTTTTCCTCCAATGCCTTACATCACATTCAGATGGTTAGCTACAGCAGTTTAAAGAGCTAACAACAGTCTTTAGGTACGGATGCTAATCATTTGTCAGACACCACTCACTAAGATGGATTAGCAGCTATTCTGAGAGCACCACTCCGCCTCTAATAGGAATGGCTTTAGTGAATCTGGTGAACAGGATGGGTGTAGGACTTGTAGTACCATGTTAAATAATGGACACAGTAACAATGAATGAAAGCTCCTCAGGTCCAATTAGCATGACTGAATTAGCTTAACATATACTGATTCACTGAAAACCCTCATCATTTCATTGTTAACAATTTCGGCATATCTGGATAGACTAACACAGCAGGGTATACAACTGATCAGTATAAATATATGGCCAATATCTACTGACCTCTTTCAGTTGTGGTGATGATGATATTAGCCTTTGTCGGAGATGCTGTACTCTGCTGGCTGAGGAAGAAAAGACCACCACATAATTCAGTGCTTAACCAAGAGAAATCAGAGAAGACTCAAAATCAACCATTTCTCTCTGCCTTTTTGTTCAGTTTTTTTCATCATCACCCCTTAGAAGAAAAAACTGAAACTGGAGGCGTTATTCCATTTGTGTATGGAATATATGAACGTATACCATCATACACAAAACTAGGCCTAGTTTTGCAGAAGCCAGGGAAGTTCACAGGGTATCCAGGCTATGCTAGTGATTTCGTCAGCAAAGGATCAGTGCTGTCATCGACAAAAAAATTGGGCATTTTGATTCAAGAAGCATTCTGGTCCTTTACCGAGGAGACTGAACATTTGTTTTAACTATAACCATGATTATGGAAGTCCATTAAGATTGTACAACTACAAATAATAAGAGGAACAGTTCACCAAAACATGCTACCATGGCCAACCATGCATGAAATGGAGGACCAGTTAGCATGATGTCAGTTACTTAATGCTAACTTAACCAAGTGAAGACACTGTGGTGCCCACTTGGGTCAATGGGCCCTACCTGCACTCGGGCTGCCATGAGTGGGTGGGCTCACTGGTGCAACACAAACATGGAATGATGTGAATACAGTGAGACAGACTGGTATTTGTCTTGCAGAGATACTCTAATGATTGTAACCAACTTACATCTATTATTTCAACTGATATCTTTTGTGTGTGTGTTTAGGAAGGAAATATGTGTTTGTACAATTAAAACCTACTAACTCACCTGGTTGAGGTCATTGCCACTCTCTGAAATCAGAAAGAAAACACTCATTAGAACCTTTAAAATTCTTTCATGTTGATTTAAGAACTTACAGCATTTTCATAGTGAGGCTCCCGGGAACTCACACTAGTGATGAGGGCGAGATGCTCAGGCGACTGACTGAAACTCCTGCCAATGTCAAAGACGCTCATGCTGCCGCTCTGGCACCTGCTGATCCACAACTGGTATTCATCTCGCTCAGGCAGCCGGTCCCAGAAGACCTTAAAGGCCTCCCACACGGTATCCTGACACACTGTAGAGTGCAGACACACATACATCCACACTACTGTGAAGACTGTCTGTTTTGTATATTTAAATAATAGAATACAGCCATGTGCAAAACATCCTCCGTTTAAGCAAAGGAATAATAACTACAATAACCTCTACAACATAAAAATGTAATGAATATTTTACTGCAGATTTCCCTGCAAAATGTGTTATCGCATCTGATGCTAATATTCTACAGGCTTCAAACAATTTGTCAAACGCTGTAAAAATGAAGAATTTGATCAGAGCTGTAGATGATTCTGAAATAACCATCCAGAACGCTCTAATATTTGAAATGTTGTGACCAAATCTGGTTGATCAAACACAAATTTGCGACAAGGAATAATAAATTGTTTGACAATAACAGATTGGCCTTTATTATCTTTTAGCATTAGTATTAGCTGACCCAGTCACACAAAACCACCAACAATGGAAGGTGCTTTCTCCTAATCACGTAAAGGTCCACCACATGTTTACTAAGTGCCCCTAACGAAACATCACTGGGCTCAACACAGCACGGGAAACAATAACAACCAATTCTATTACGTCTTCAAACGGACTGATTGGAGTGATGGAGGGAGAGGAAGGGCCTTCCTACCCCACCCAGAAAGAATGGGGCTGGTCGTGCTCTCTTAGACCAGTGGACACAGATACCTGCTATAGTCCCCGCAATCTGCAATCAAACTCTCGACCTCCTGATTACAGATGTAATCTTTAGACAGTTGAGCCCTAAAGTACTTTAGGATTTCTGTTTTTCTGTTATTTGGTTCCATTTTGCACAACGTACATATCCTGCTTCTGTTTGTAATGTTTGCTTAGTTGGAATATTCCTGTATGTTTTATTCATTTAGTTCAACATTTCCATATGTCTTTCTAATTTAATTTAAATTATTTCATAATTAATTTAAACATCTTATGGGTTGAGACAGGGTTACTTTTCACTGTAAGCTGTTCTTGCATGTGTTATTCTTGAATGTGACCTTGAATCTTAAACTTTAAGTTAAATAAACCATCGGTTACCAATGTTTTGATAATTGTGACACTTAAGATCTTTAGAATTAGAACAAATGATTCCAAATCTTCAAAAATGTCGTGTCTCTGTTTAGAGTCATTCCTTGATAAATAATCAGCCTCAAGATTTAATTACCATGTTACGAAAGTGAGGCATTTTTGGACATTCATTCTATCACCCTTTTCTTCTCATTCACTGCAGGATCACAGAACAAGCTTCGCTAATTACATGAGCCTTGCAAAATTTACCAAGACTAGTGTATAGCATTGATTTTATACATTTATCTGCAGCCACAGCTTAAACATTGATTCCAAAGGCATAATTATATGGACACAAATCTGGAAAGAATGCTAAATATTGAGAAAGAATGCCACATTTCAGAGATTTCCTGTGGAAATTTGACGCAGCTGGGAATATTTGTGCACTGGGTTGCCCACTGGGTTGGTGCTTCATGTGATGGACAGAAGCCTGGGGAGCCAGTGAAAACCCTGCAACATCCCTTATGATGGATGGCTGTTTGAGGAGGAAAAATAATGAACTCAACCACCGACAAGATGGAAACATCTCGCCAATCTGCTCGCCTTCACTCATCAGTTATTCCAGACGTGCCGTTCTCCCGCTTTAGTGAAAACCCATGTTTGGACATGTGTGATTTTTCAATGCACCCCGGCACATGGAAAAACAAGCACGACATCAAGCGCAGGGAACATCAACCTGGGGGAACCTTGTTCAGCAACATTGCTGGGACATTCCTTTTGCATCTGCCTGCCTAAGCGGGACAGTGTGAAGTGTAGCAGGACCACTAGGAGGGGGCAGCAGGGCTCACATTTTCCTGGCACTACGTGAGTGTCTATAGTGTGTGCAGAATGTTTCAGTAGGATGGAGGTGGCAGGGTTATCCACAGGAAGGAGCAGGAGGGAGAGGAGCAGTAAGAAATATAGCAAGAGAGAGAGAAAGAGAAAGAGAGAGGCTGGGAGCACTTTGTGCTAGGATAGGCCTCTGATGTGAGCTGTCGTTAGCATAAAGCAGTGGTTCCCAACCTTTTTTCTTGAAGCCCCCCTTGCCTGTGTCTAAGACAAGCCAGTCCCCCCAACCCCAATTCCGACCCGCATAGATGCACAAAAAGAATGAAGCGGTTAATTACAAAGTTTTATTTGCAAAAAATAAACTCCGGTTGTAGGTTTTTGTTCTTATACACACAAACACACTTTTACGTTTCTCAGATATTGGGATTTTTTTCAATTTAATGTCTACAAATATAATTTTGGTCACCTGAGTGCAGACAAAATTGTGTAAACGCCCCCCCCCACCTAAATCTCCAGAGGCCCCCAAGTCACTGCCGTAGGCAATGGGAATCACTGCGCTAGGCAAAGGGACAATCTCCTATGATATCGTAAAGTCCCCAAAGAAAATTCACCAATGAGTGAAACCAGTCTAAAACAGTCATTCCATGCTAGCAAAATAATTACAGATTGTTTAATACTGAGACTGTGACTTTGAGTTGTTTCCTAGATTTAGTCCTTGTGGCCTTGCAGAGAAAACTCAAGCACAAGTTTTCAGTGAAGGAGAATAAACTTATTGACTCAGACTATGTTCACCTTTTTAGCTTTCCTTATTTGAGACAATGTCATGATACAACAAAAACCATCCCAGCAGACAAGCTGTAGAGCCAAGATTTAGTCCTTGTGGCTTTGCAGAGAAAATGTTTTTAAAAAAGTAAAGGCAAGGAGACAAAACTACTTGTTTTCACTGTCTTCACTATTTTAACTTTTCAAATTTGAGACAATTTCATGATGGAACAAAAACCATCCTGGCAATAAATGACATGAATCTAGATTTAGACTCAAGGACAATAACAAAGGAACATAATTGTCTAAACATATTGACTTAGGCTATGTTTATATCATCTTTCCTTATGTGAGACAGTATCATGATGAAACAAAACTATCCCAGCTGACAAAATAGAGTAATCAAGCGATCCTAAGACATTAAAACAAGATGTGCTTCAAAGAATGACTGCCCCAAACTTCCCCTTTGCAACCGCTGGACGTTAGCTGTAAATGCTGGGGATGGCAGATGGCCTCACCTCGCAGATGGAAGTAGTCCAGATGATTCTGTAGGGCTTGCTGCACCGTTTCTTGAGAGCATAGTTTTACGCCACTGGGGAAGAGTATATCCCGTTTCCTTCGGGACAGGGCACCTTTGCCCTCCCCAGATGCAGAACCCAAATCCTGGGTGATCTTTGAGACCACTGTCTGACTCGCCAAAGTCCCAGAACGTATCACATTCCTTGAGTGGATATTTTCCAGTCCGGAAACGTTGCTGTGAACTCTAAGAGTTGCATCTGTGGAAGGGTATGAGACACACAATGACTCGAAACATCAGGTCATATAGGAAATTTTCATGACCAATGGTCTGCTAGAAAAGTTAGAGAATCACTTGTTACATTACATTTAAAATGGTATCCTCCTGTGAAGTTGCCATTTAAGAAGGTTTTGCCATGAGAGAAACAATCTATGATTTAGACATACCTGTGGTAATGTAGAAATGTCCTGTCAGAAAGATGACACCCAGCACCCACCAAATACACTTCCACTGTAAGTCTGGCATTGTAGATTCCAAAGCCTAGTCTGTTTCTGGTTTACAAAACGTTCGCTGCCAACCTTATACCAATAGATATCAATTCAGTAATAATTTAAGTTCATGCATCCTCCATGTATCGGCTAGCATGGCTCAAAAAGTGTCGTGGGGGTTCTAATTAGGATGCATTGTTTCGCCTCCCGGGGATGCACTGAAGTCGCCCTGAGCTCAAGCCACCGAGCACTGCTTAGCAGATGGTTCTTTGGAGAGGTTTTTTCAGTGCACTAATCCTATTTGTTAAGTCCTCTCAGGAAAGCATGTCCAGGAGTCACAGATACCGCCACACGGCCCACCTGCGGGACTCGCTGGGTTGCCAAACAGATCCAGACTTTAGGAGTAATCAAGACTCTCTGCTGCCCTGAGGTTTAAATGTCTGATCTTCTATGTTCTGCCCCCACCTCGTGGACCCTAGACACAGACATGAACAGTTTATCTTAGCTTTACCAAAGAGCATCAGATCCTATAACAGTGGAGCGCATGATATCAGTGAGGAAGACTGTTTGCATGATGATTAAATCATTAACCTGGGCCGCGTTTGAATGCTTGCCGCCAGATGGTATTGACACTAATGATCCTTTAGTTGTTTGCTGCTTTCCCAAGTGTGGACAGACGGGTAATCCCTGAGAATTCCTTGTGTGGAAAGGCTTCCGCTGGGACAGTGCTGGGATACTGATTTCATCCTCATAGGTTCAGAAACCAAAAAGATCTTGATTCACTAGACCTGCTGAGGTGCTTCGAGAGTTGTGCTGTAATAATCTGCAGATCTGATCTGCATGGTGCAAAAATTACAGGGACCCACCATGTGTTTGAAACATGAAGAACATTGTTAGAACTGGATAGTGATAATCTTACATTGAGTGCCATCCTCGGGCTGGCCAAGAGTCTGAGGTGCTGTGTTCAGGTTGCAGTCTCCCTTGGAAGTATCCATGCAAAATTCCCACATGTGGGACTAATAAAGGGTTACCTTATTTTAGTTGTCTTTGTTCCAACCAGGTCTGCATCTGTTAACCTGCACCCCACCTTCCTACTCAACTCATATTGCTCTGGGTATAAGGATAAAAAATATGGCTCTACAAAACCTCTACATACTAACAGGGCTCAGGTTCAGGGGCCCTAAGCGGCTGCTTATACCACTTATTTACATTCACATTTAGTGTGTCTGTGCTTTGTGGTCTACAAGAAGAAACAACACTGGCTCCACACACAGAAGCTGGGCTACTGAATGAGTGAATAAGCCAAGGGCAGATTGCCAAATTGAAGGTCTGCAGGCTTAGCGCGGCTTTAAGCTCTCTGTCGCTCTGTGTACTGGGAGTGCAGGTTTTGGCTTTGTTCCAAGGTTTCTTCTGGCCAAGACTTTCACCCCAAACCTCAGCAGTATCAGAAGTGCAATGCTGCTTTCGTTTGCTATAACAAGTACATATTCCTTTCTTGAAAGTCATGAATGCCAGAAACAGTTGTGATATCTGAGTTTCTAACCTTGATGGAGTAGAAGATGGTAAGGTGGTAAGAAATTAGGTTACTAATTTCTAAATACTAATTTACTAAATACTAAATGTGTAGCCATGTAACTGTTTGTTATGTAGATGTGTACAGTTCCTAATAAGATACCCAAGTATCCTTAAAGACTAATAAAGTGTTTATTGGGAAGTTACCCAAATAGACCGAACAAGCTAGCTAGTTAAACCCGTTTCAGACTTCCCATAACTGTAAAGTCTGACCAGTCTGCTGATACCACAGCGTTCCTCCACTGACATTAACATCTATATTTACAGCCTCTGACAGACTTTATTGTCCAGAGCAACAGACATCTGGGCTTTATAGTCCACAAGAAAACAAATTGCTGGTTTTAGTAAGCTTGGCTATGAAAGGAAGAGTTGTTAGTTGTATAAGGTTCTACCAGAGATTTGTTTGTGAAGTTTGCGTCTGTTAGGTTTACGACATGAAGATGTAGGTTACGTGGTGTAGGCTACGTTTCAGCATGTATTTGGTAACCTGCTTATTGTGGATGGACACGGGAGTGGCCTCTCATTGCAGTGTTTCGAGTAACATGTGATACGTGCCCCTTGTCTGGATTGTCCAGGTGGTCTGGACTCTGACCTGATGCACTTTGACAGAAATCTGCTCTATCTGAATGAAGGGCAGAGGGAGAAAACCAGATATGTGACAGGAGAGGAGAAATCCGACGTGACATCTGTCATCTCCGGTTTTCCTTTCCCTGAAAGTATCTCTTCTTCGTGAGCCTTGCAATCTGTACAATTCTTTTAGGTGCCTGCTTTTCCCTCATTACGTTTACTCAAGTCTCAAAGCTGTGTGAGACTTATGTGTCAGTTGTGCTAAAATGCAACATTTACCTTCTGGAGAACCAGTGGAAACTGACCTCTAGCAGAAAGGTGCAAAAGGACAGTTTCATTCTAATCCAATCCCAAGGTTAATGGGCTGTTTGTGGAACGCTCTTTCCGCTAGATGTTGAACCATTCGATCTCTCGGGTCTTTGTGTAGGGATCAGGGTTTTAGTTTCGACTCAAAGAACGAGACCTGTCCTATCAATAGCAGGACAAATACAAAGAGTGGGTTGGATCAGGTCATCTTGGGCACCGCTCCAATAATAAAGCCACTCCATTCTATTCAGACAGACCAGGAATAGATGTTAGACCATTGTGTCTCTAGCTATTAATACACCAGTGCTTTCTTTATGCTTGGAGTCCAACCAGACAGTCTTATAGAGACCATGGGCCACTACTTACGTATTACAGTGACCGCTGACATCACAGGCGTGATACTAGACATCATTTATTGGATAAAGTAGGTGGGAAGCCATGGTCTGGGCTTTTGTCCAGAGAGCCAGCTGAAGCTGCCAGTCAATTGTCCTTCAGACATCAACAGCCTTCACAGCCACCTACTGTCAACTCAGTGGATCTGTTTACTCGGCTAAAGTGGTTTGATGGCAAGCCACTTAATCTATTGTCCAGATTCCGCTCCTAGTCAGAGGAGTCAATTGTCGCAGGGATGGTGTTTTCAAGGTAGTTCTGAGATAGGAATTACCTTTCCTTTCCCATCTCTATTTTCAGCCCATCTATTCTATACATATATGAATATGGCTAATTTGAACCTATTAAACATGTGTTTAACCCCCAATTAAGCCCCAAAAGACCAGTATTGGAGCATCAATGTAAAGAGGAGTCTTCTTCCAGTAAGTCTGGATTAGGGTGCTGGAGGGGGCCAGATTCCATCTCTGTCAGAGGGCATAATTCGGCCCTAATCTCGGACTTTAGTCCAGATTAGCAGATCCGTGGCCACCGAACTCAGTTACCTCAGCGGCCTCGGAGACAGAGGGGCTACGGGCCCCAGTGTCAAGCCTGATTATGGGAAGTCCGAGCAAATCATCTAAATCCCACTACAATCCTACTACAAACATGCACAGACATTCTAACGACGAACACACCCCCACTTAAATAGCACTTTTGGAGAAATTCCCATGAACATGTGTCATAACTTTTGGACACGCAATATTTTATGTTTACCGCCAATATTTTATATTTAGCAAAAACTAAAAATAAATAAAAAATATATATATACACAAAACAGGTATTTAATGGAGCTACAAACACTGGGCTTCCACGAGGAAAGAGATCTGGAGATGGTTAAGCAAACACTTTTCCTTAAATAAAATCACTATTTACTATATTAATGTTATTTGTATTTATTGTAATATTAATGTTTTAACACCACTGCCCAGTTGTAAACAGCTTTAATATATAATTTTCTGACAAGTCTAAGACGCACAGTACTGTATATGTTGCACACTGTTGGTGTTTTATGGTACTGTTATTGTTCTGATGGGCGGCATACAGTCCAAAGACATGCAGGTCAAATGAATTGAAGATGCTAAACCAGTCTCTTTAAGGACTGGGACTCGAGCACCACCGACCTTGGTTGGGGATAAGCGGCTCAGAAAATGTATGGATGGATCAATGGATGAATGTATGGATGGATTAATACGCTTTATTCTCCATTTAGGCATGCCCTAATTCTACAACGATAAATTCCTGGAGCATGCATTTATATCTAGCTAATACAAATATGAATAATTCAGAATACGAGACAAACGTATCTACAGTATATACAAATATATATTTGATCCTGATATAAAAGGGATTTCCATGTGGGACTATATGAGTGTATGGAAATGCAGTTGGGCTACAAACCAAACCTTAACTTTAAGAACAAAATACTAATTTGTGTTTTTATAACTATTACATATAAATTGAGATTAAAAAGGGGATGGGGGCAGGTGGAACCCATATTAAAAGTTTCGGGCCAGTACAGAGAGCTAAACACACACAACTATATGTCAACAAGGGGTGTGAATTTATATATATATATATACATATATATATATTAGAGGTGGGCATTGATTAATTTTTTTTAACTCTGTTAATCGCATGGAGTCTTCGCGTTAACGCCGATAATTAAATCCCCCCCCTCAGTCTGGAGGAGAGACAAAAACTGCATGAACTCGACATTTCTATAAAATATCATGGTGAAATTCATCATAGCCTGGGGAGGGTTTATCGGCGATAAGATTCT
>JBBPDH010000037.1:11700562-11715776 GCA_037974565.1 Clupeocharax schoutedeni
CTTATATAGCTCATCTCTGTCTGTCTGTCTGTTTATCTGTCTATCTATCTGTCCCCCTTTCCCCCTACTTGTTCTCCTTCGCCTCTCTATTTCTCCCCGCTCCCTCTCTCTCTGTCTCTCTCTCGCTCGCTCTCTCTGTGGGGTTTTATGGTAATTGTGGTTCCTCCTCCCTCTGGGTAGAGTCTCTCTCTCTATGTGTGTGCGCGTGAATAGGGAGGGGTGTGTGTCTGACTGTGTGTCTGCGCGTGTGTGTGTGTGTGTGTCTCCCTCGCTCCGCTCTCATTCTCCGCGGCGCGCGCTCCTCGTTCAGAAGCTCCGCGTGTCTCGTGTCGGACTCTCTCTCGCGCTCCGGGCGGCGCGGAACGGCGCGAGGAACCAAAGAAAGGACGAGAGACAGAGTGCTTTTTCACAGTCCACGCGACCCGCTTCCCCTCAGCTCTCTTTCTCTTCTCTTTCCTTCTCTTTATCTCTATTGTGCCACGCTGTTCGCGAGAGAGCGCGAGCGCTCCGTGACCCGCGCGGAACCCTCCAGCTCGGGCGGAAACTATAAACCATGCGCGCGCCGGCGGGCCGAGCCGCTTCGCCTCGTGCTCTCTCTCTCGGGCTGTAAGTGTGTGTGTGTGTGTGTGTGTCCGTGCGTGTGTGTGTACGGGAGCTCTCAACATGGCGCTCGGCACGAACTGAACAACCGAGACGGACCTGAGGGAAACCACCACCTGTACACACTCATTCTCTCCCCCATGTGTGTGTCCTCCTTCGAGCCGGAGTCGCGTGCTCTACCGACCCGGTGAAGAAGCTGAGGGGGGTGGAAAAACAGAAAGAAGAAGTCTCCAAACAACAACAAACAAACAACGACAGATAAGGAGAACGGATCTACTGAGACTTTAAAACTCGTTTTTTGGTGACTTTTTTATTTATTCCTCATTACTTTTGCCTTTTTGTAATATTTCTCGGGGATCCAAGAGGAGCAAACAGCACAAACAGACAAACAAACAGATCAGGTAGGATATACATCTAAACTATTGATCGCTTTGCTGTGTGTGTGTGTGTGTGTATGCTTTAAACAATAATAATAAAAGGCTGCACAGAGTCTCGCGCACTTGAGGGTGTTTGTAAACACTTTGTTTTTGTTTTTCTCTCTCAGATGTCTGTTGTTTCGAGCCTCGCGCGTTTGAAAGAGGGCAGGAGGTCGCGATCAAACTTGTGTGTGTGCTGTTTTGTCCCGAGCCGTGTGTGTGTGTTTAAAGGGATTGGGCTGCGGGACTTTCCTTCACGCGTCTGATTCAGACCATCACTTAAAAAAAAAAAAACACGCTTTTTCTCTCGTTTCTCAGAAACGCACGTGCTCCGTTTCGTTCTCATCTTTTTTCTCTCCGACCGTCAGCATCGCTTGTTTTACTTTTTAATCCCCTTCAGCCCCCCCGCCCAAGCAGGGCTCCGTTAATTTCTCAACAGCCTCGCCCTTTTTTATGTCGCCGACTTTTGGGTCACGCAGGGTTTAGAGGTAACACCATTATGGTACAGAATATGAACTGTATACCATCTGTTTTCTGTAAGAGCGAATTGGTGAACAATGAGTAATTACTCTTCTTATTATTACGTTGATAAATGTTTTGTTGCCATTATAAGTCGTTATTTATTCATCTTTTGACATTATTTTTCTTTTGGAAGTGGCCTCGCGCTCCGCTCAGGTCCGGGTGCGCTACAGCGCGAGACGATCGCTTCGTGTGCGTGTGTGCGCGCGCAAGAAAGAGAGCAAGCTCGCGGAGGCGTTCCGGTGACCGTTACCACCTCAGAATTACACACACACACTGACACACACACACACACACACACAGACACACTGACACACACACACACACACAGACACACTGGCGCGCGCTGTGGTTCCTGAATTAGTTAATGGAATATAACCCCTCCTCGCACCGCGAGACTGCCCCTCGGCCCCATGCGCGAGCGCTGCTGTTTAATCCGCGAGTTTGTGATTCTCTTTGTCCCACATTCGCTCGGGACACGCAGCGCGCCTGCAAAACAAAAGAGAATTGTGGACGCCCGTGAACACTTTTCCTCGCGCACACACGGGAGTATGTGTGTCGTCTTTACACCCTGACCCAAGTCCAGTTGGGCCTCCATGCCACATCGGCGACCCGCTCGGCTTAATCTGACCCTTGCACGTGCGCTTTGTCCCGTCCCAGTAGGGCTGTATCGATGTCTTCAGGTTCGATATTCCATTTCGGTTCCTGAAACGCCTCTATATAATCCTACACAGGTTTCTAAACCGTCCACCCAAAGGTCCCAGGACCCCTCGACCCCTGAGACCCTCTTAATAAAGGTAGCCCTTTAAAGTTACTTTACTCAGATAAGACATACCCACGGAAGACGGGAGCGTAACAGAGCAGATATTCCGTGGGGCAGCAATGGGACAATTCCGTCACCTCCAGTTGCGGGACATTCCGTTCAACCCGAATATCCCTTTCCCAACCGGAGACATAGCACACGCGGTGGGGTTTTTCAGCACCCCCACTTTTGCTGGAACACGATTCCATCCCCCCACTTTTGTCAGATTAAAGTGATGCTACATGGGTCAGATTGTATTCATAATCTGGTTTCCCCATCCCAGAACCCCTGATGGCAACATGTCAAGACCAGCCTTGGTCGCCTTAAACTGGGTGATGTGTTGCCTGGCGACCGTTCGATAGTCTACATGTCAGTCATTCCCATATAATACACAAGGAGGCTTTGGAAAATGTGATTTAACTGATCCAGAGGGGAAAATGAACGTTGAGAGAAATCGAGGATATGCGCTGTTTAGTATCGGTCCAGTCGCGATATTTCAGGTCTGTTTGGTTCAACCGCCGTCTCAGCTGGCCTGCCAGAACTGCAGCCGCGCAATTAATGGCGCAGCATACCGCCTGTGTGTGTGTGTGTGAGGTGAAACTCCACATTTTGACCGGGTCGTCTGTTGGCCGTGTGTGTGTGTGTGTGTGCTGCTCTCAGGGTTTGTTTATTTATAGCTGTAGCTCGTGCCTCTTTGCGCAGGCTCCGAGCGGCGGGCCAGGCTGGCGGACACACTCGGGCCTTTCAGCTTTAGAGAAAAGGACGAGGAGCCATGCCTGAATGTTAATGAACGTGCCCCTGGACGCGTAACGTGCCGGGAAAGGTCTTGAACAAGCTGGACGGATAAGGCGAGCTTGGTTTAATGATTTTATGAACGTACGTCCTTATTCTAGATTCCTAGTCCCAATAAACCTGCTTGAGGGCTTTAGAAGTGTCTGATTCCGAACGGAGCCCGAAATGATTGGAGATTGATGTGCTGGTACAGAGTGCTTTATTTGTCAAGAAGGATACATAAATAAACGGAGAGATAAAGATGATGTGTCCATGCCAGGGTGACTCCCATTTGAGCTCACACTCTGCTGTATTTTCCCTTTTTTGCTGATTATCAACGTGTTTCTTTCTTCTTCATGAGTGTGAGGCTGTACATATTCGTTAAACTGGGTTGTGTAGGGTTACAGCTGGTATTAACACGTTTAAGATTTTTTTGATTGCTGGGTTGCTGAGTTACTTTGCGCTTGATAATGACTAGGTTTGGGTTAGGATTGTTTTTAGTGTACGTTGGAGATTGCGAATTGGATATAAACAGAATCTT
This sequence comes from Clupeocharax schoutedeni, assembly GCA_037974565.1. Taxonomy (NCBI): domain Eukaryota; kingdom Metazoa; phylum Chordata; class Actinopteri; order Characiformes; family Alestidae; genus Clupeocharax; species Clupeocharax schoutedeni. The sequence continues at coordinate 11,704,212 of JBBPDH010000037.1, forward strand.
GGTTTTGGTATTAGCTGAATACTTGGTCTTTGGTTTGGTATTATAGTTGGGTATGCCGTTAACTAGGTTTGGTATTAACTGGGTTTTGTATTGGCTGAAGGTCTGCCATTGGGTTTGATATTAGATGGGGTTGGGTTTGTTATTTATTGGGCTAAATATTGACTGAATGTCTAGTGTTGGGTTTAGTATTAGTTGGATTTGGTATTATTTAGACTTGGAATTGGGATTTAGACTTGGGATTGATCTTTTTTGAAGTGTCTGGCGTTGTGTTTGGTATTAGCTGAGTGTGCCGTGCTGGGTTTGGAATTAACTGTCTTTCAGGTTCCTCTACCGTCTCTCTTTGTCTCGCTGTCTGCCGTCTCTCTGTTTACATCCTGCCGCCGGTCGCCGTGCTGCGCGAGTGGAAATTTGGTGTGCGAGCGCGGAGAGGCGCTGGGATCCGGTTACACAGGCGCTCGCGCCCGGAGACGCCGCAGAGTGATTGAAGTCTCTCCCTCCCAAGAGAGGGTCTCACGGGAGAGCGAGAGCAAGAGAGAGAGAAAGAGAGATGGAGGGGGGGAGGTGGGGGGAGCTCAAGCTTCTCCGCTTCAGTGCGCTTTGTGTCCGCGTGCAGCAGGAGCCTCCACGCTGTTTTCTTTCTTTTTTTCGCTCGAGAGCGTGAAGCAGTTGAAATGCGGCGCCGCGGCTCGCACAGCGTGCGGGAGAGCGCTCAAACGCAACCACTTTATCGCTCTCGTTGTATCATCGCGTCCCTATTATCCCAAATCATCCCAATTAAATATTAATATACTCCCCCAAATCCTGTTCAGGGTCCCACAATGTGGATGTGTTCAAGGTAAAAGTTGGTAACGTGGTTTAAACTCGATATCCTGGAGCCAAAATTTCGCGCTTGTGATGTAGATGACCGTCAGGATTTCCAAAAACCAAACCCACCACCAGACACTAAACCCAGCTGTTACCAAACCCAACGTCGGATACCAAACACCAAACTCAGCGGCACACATTTGTCTTTGTTTGAACTCCAATACTAAACTCCTTAAAACCCCTTAAAACGTTTGCAAGCCTTTATGTCTCTACAGGCAAAAGATGTATCTCATACATAGCAGTGAACATAGCGGTGGAACTATTTTTTTAAGGGAGAAGGTCGAAATTTTCTCTGCCGATGTGATCTTCCCCGTATGACGTCATACCGGGTCAAATTCCAGATCGGGGCATCTGATCTGTAGTTCTCTCAAAGGCGGAGCAGAATGATCAAAGCACTCTTTTAACCTATCGCAATTTATAGCCACTGCAAGAACATGGGCAGGCTAGGGGACCTCGTATCCATGTTTTTAAAATCTCTTAAAGTGAAATTTTCATGTCATGGGACCTTTAAACCCCTGTCCTCCAGCAAGCTGATCCTGCTCTTATCAGTGCATCCACTTGATCCCATCAGGGCTCCGCGGGCCCAGTCTGCCTAACGCCTCACACACCCACACAGTACCCATGCAGCACACCCAACCGCTCTGAAGTAAGGGGAACTCGCCCCGTCCTGTCCCCTCCCCCGCTTTGCTGCGCTGCGAAATGGTGGCCTGGCCTGGGCTAGACTCTTTCTTTCTCTCTCTTTCTTTCTTTCTTTCTCTCTCTCTCTCTCTCTCTCTCTCCCCCCCTCTCTCTTCCCCTCTCTCCCCCCGCTCGGTGAAAAGCAAAAACACATTTTACACCGCTGTCTTCCTTTTATACTGTGGATGTTGATCTCCGTCTCTCCTCCGTGTCCTGTCGTTAGAAATGACAGTAAATTGGCTTTTTTTGTGAAATCATCCATAATATACCATATAATATACACTATAATTTATTGTTGCTCTACTTGAATTTAACTGCAATTTTACATAATTTTTGCGCCTCTAGAAATGATCTTATTCCACTATTTCTAGCCAAATCATTCGACAGTTGTTAAGATGGGTTGTTTCAAAAATATGATATTAATATTTTTCAATGTTGTATCTGGGTTTAAGTTTTCACCTGCCAAGATCTCATTCTTATTTCATTTTTTTTCTTTTGCGTTAACAATTGAAGGGCATTCCACGTTTAAGCCATAAAGCTGTTTAATTGGTGACTTGAGCAGCGTTTAATGACAGTTTAACCTCGGCGCGGCCATTCCCTTATATGCTGATAAGGAAAATGCCGCCGAGTGTGCGAGTTGTGCGTGCTTTTAACGGCCTGTTTGGTTCTGTGATTGATGGCCCCTTTGAGAGGCTCTTTTCTCCTCTGAACTCTTAAACCACCCCAACAACACCCCAGTACCTCCCCACTCTTGGTGCTCTGCTCGAAGGTCTCATTAGCATGTGACGGACAGACAGAGGTTCAAGACGAAAGCTGGAATTTACAGTGTTTAATGGGACGGCTATTAATACTTGAAGTTTTTGGTGAGGGGGCCATAAACGCTAACACGCTGATAAGGAAATGTGAGTGTGCGCACACTCACGTGTGTAGGTGTTTCCAAAGGTGTCAGGCCATTAGCACCTGGCACGGGCTATGAGCCACATCCTCGCTGGGAAACGACCTTACAGGATTAAATGCTAGTTGCACCTTTTGGGGGGTGAAAAAAAGAAAACCCTTAATTAGTTTTGCTTCCTGTAATTGCTTATTTGCTATTGTGATCACTCACGGCGGGCTGTAATTTCCAGGCTATGAACCCCCCTACCCACTTTCCCCAATTTTCCACCCTCTTCCCTCTCCCTGTTTAGACATTAGCCCCTGTTGCTACACAGGTTGCCATGGAAGTGACGAAAACAAGGGGTGGGGGCAGTTAAAATGGGCCTCCGTGTGATTGATGAGACAGGGCAGTCTAGCCCTCCCTCCACCCCCTCCCGTCAGTGGCAGCAGGGTGCAGATAAGAGCCCCTGGCCTGCCTTATTGAAATCTGGGGCGTCAGTAACACGGGCTGGGTGGCTGCACGGCAGGTCGATTGCATCTTTTGCATCTTTCTCTCTGCAGCGCTGTGATGAAATCCACCCCCAGCCTTTTTTTCAGGGATAGGAGAAAGGGGGGGGGGCGGGTATAGAGCAAGTAAAGGCATTTCTTATCAGAGCACTCGCTCCTTGATAACGAAGTCACGTGCTCCACCGTCAAAAGCAGGCATGTTCTAGGGTAGAAGGACCGGCCTGAATGTTTGCATGTCTCCATGTCTTTCCTTCAAAGATTTCCTTCAAAGATTTGCCTATTACATTTTTTGCTGGTTTGGGATAAGTCGTGTGTGCGATATATATATATTTCTTTCTCGTTCGTGACTTTCCGGATCGCACCCGTTATAAACCTGTCTCGCTCTCTCTCTTGCTCTCTCTCGCGCTGCTCTCTCTGTGCCTCTCTCTCCCTCTCTCTTACTCTCTCGTTCGTGACTTTTCCTGAGCGTGCGGATCATCTCTCTCTTGCTGTCTTTGTCTCTCTCTCTCGCTGTCTTTGTCTCTTTTACTCTCTTGCTCTCCCTTACTCTTTCTCTCTGTCCCTCTCTCGCTCTCTCCTTTCCTGACTTTTCTGTATTTAAACATCGGGTTTATATTTACATTTACATTACATTAAAGGTAATGAATTAAACTGAGTTCAAAATGAAATTAAAGTGATCTGGGAGAACATTTGGAGGCATATTTATGGTTTACACTATAAAAAATTGGCATTGGGATTTTTTTTGGGGGGGGGGAGGGGCTTCAGACCATCGGCAGAATTCAAATGAGCCATTTTAATCTAGACTAATCTATGCCCACCTCTGTATATATGTATATTTATCCTGTCTCCTTACCTAGAACTGCAGAAGATGGACATGTATGGTCATAAAATTGTTAGCGTTTCCGCTCATTTGAAAATTAAAAAAATATTACTGCTTTCTTATATGGAGTTCTTAAAGTTCTTTTTCAATCCGTAGGAAGTTGCCCGAAAGGAATGGTGACGACCCGGGAATCCAGCAAGAACTGACTGAGAAATAGAAGTCATCCTTCAAAGCATGGTATGGTGCTGCTTATCATGCTGTGTACCAGGAGATTCTCTGAGGATATTCCTTCCTTCCCCTCTTCTGGTCATTATTTCCCCATAATAAACCAGTGCACCTACTTAACCTTCCTGATGCGTGTTAGTTCCCCATCTGTTTTTTTCCTCCTAGTCGTTTTCTCCATTGTTTACGTGCGTAGATGGTTGGAGCATGCCAGTAGGATCTGTGTAATTTAGATCCCCGCCATCTCCTTGGCGTAGATGCATGTCTCGGTCTCTCCTGGGCCCGATGGGAAGACGGATCTGAGCTGTCTGCCGGGCGTCTCCTAAAGCATACATCAAAGCCCTGTCTCCCCCTGCGGAAACCTTGGCGAGGCTGACATTTAAGAACGATCTTGCCGTCTCCCTTCTGTGACCTTGACTGACGCGATATCTTGTGATTTCCGCACCGTTTTCCTTAAGCTTTTTGCTCTCAACGTGAAAAGCAAAGGAAAATCATGATTCCTAACGTTAAATTAGTTATGTAACAGACTTTTTAATACTGATTGCACTATTTGAATAGTGAAAGTTGAAGTTTGTCATGTGTACAGAGTACTATATTTCAGATAAGAAATATGTAAAATATTTACGGATTTTGTCGAATTTTCATTTATTACCAAATTCCTTTATTTCTTACATGAACTTTTACTTCTTAGATAGGTTTGAATTAACTTTAGTATGGTCACTCATTTTGTTTGCTGTCAAATCTCGCTCTAACGCTTAAGCTTTATTCTTTTTTTCCCTCCCAGGTGGATGCAAGTGCAGCCTGCAGAATGAACCCTCTCACAGCACTTGGCATCGATCGGAGCAGCCTGATGCGGGAAAGCCTCCATGTTCACGGGGGAATGGTTTATCCGCCAGGAATCCGAACCCTGCCAACAGAGAAGGGTTACATTGGAGACCGGATCCCAGAATTGCTATATAAACCTGATGTGGCACTGGACAGCAGAAAAGCCACAAATGGCTATGTTGGACTTTATAAAAGCCCCCCACCAGGGATTCAGAAACCTCTGGTTGTGCCAGGGAGTGGGGCAGACACTTTGGGCTTGGATAGGCGTGTTGGACCTGTGGATAAGCCTTCAGAGTTGGGCTTAAACGGTGGAAGTGCTAGTGGCTATCTTCGTCTCCCTTGGATGAGTCCTTACCATGAGGCTGGAATATATCCTTTTCTAGACTCCAGCAAGTATGCTGCTCTGAATATGTACAAAGCATCATTCATGTCACAGCCCTCACCATACCTGCCACAACATCTGGCCTACCAGTCACTTTGTGCAGGAGGAAGTGCTGCTGGTGCTGAGCGGTTGTTCTACATGCCCCCTTACCCCCCGGCTCCCATTACAGCACCGCTTCCATCTCCTTTAAGGATTCCTACTGGTACTGTAGCTCCTACTACACTGTCACCACTAGTGCATCATCAGGATAAACCCTTACAGAGTATTGGGCCGAGGATTCACCATGAGCCTTCTGCATTCGGGCAGCAGCCCTTACATCAGCAAACCCAGTCGCACCACCAGACACAGAGTGAGAGGCAAAATACAAACACTGGAAATATTAGCAGCAGCGGTAGCAGCAAGTCCACCCGAACATCTTCAAGCAAGAACTCGAGCAGCAATAACAGTAGTAACATCAGCAGCAGTAGCAGCAGCACCAATACCAGTAGTAATAGTAGTAGTAGCAGCAGTAGTGGTAGTATTATTATTAGTAGTAACAGTAATAGTAGTACTAACATAAGCAGCAGTTCTACTACAAGTATTACAGTAGACTCTAGCCCCTCTATGGTGATGCAAGCACCTCGTCCTGCTCCATGCCCCTCTCAGCCCACTGGTGCTCCCCCGTCACTTGTGGACAGCACTTTAGAATTCCAAAAGTCCATATTTCGGAGTCCTTCATCCTCAATGTCCTCCTCATCCACTCCTGTGGTCTCACACCCTTTCTACATGTCTCATGAGAATCGCTCCCCAATAAGGCCTAGCAGTCAGAAACCTAAAGAAGGGAGCTCAGAGCAGCACAGGGGTGGGGGAAGTGAGAGGAAAGGTTGTAGTTCCCCTGTTAAAACCTCCGGTGAGAAACCTGCACAGCAGGGGCCCACTACCAAAGACCCAGCAGACAAGCCTTTGGACCTGTCCGGCAAGATCATGGATTTTGAGGGACCTCCTAATGGATTCCCCCCAAAGCTGGAGGCTTTGGCAAAGCTGGGCTACTCTCCCAGCTCTCGTTATGGACTTCCCCCAAGCAGAGAGCTTCTGAAAGAGACTCTTTCCCCCTCATCCTCCACTGTCAGCACTTCTAAAACTCCAGAGAGGCCTGAGATTATTAGCACTTTACACTCGTCCTGGGTGGTGCCAAGCACAGCCCAAACACTCAACTCTGAATCCAATCACAGCAAAGGTTCCACAGTTATAAAGAACAAGAATCTAGAACATGTAACACAGCAGCCAAGAAGCTCTTCCTGTCCAAGGATTGGTGAACCCAACAACACTGTAGTCCCTAACCCTGCTCCTGTTGTTGTGACTACAGCCTGTCGCCCATCTTCTGCATCACCTTCTCCTAATATTAATGGTGACTGGCACAAGTCTGCCCACACGCCACCAGAGAAGATGCCAACTACTACTCGAGGAGGCAGCCACAGTTCATCATTAAAGCCCACAAAACCACCTAAAAAATCAGATACCCCTGAAATTTGTTTCAAACCTCAGCAACCCCACATAGAAAATGGACATCCTCCCAGCCATCTCTACATGTCCCAGGGTGAAGCATACTTGCCCACTAGCTTATATGCTAACAGGTACCTCCCATATTCTGTTCCAGAGAGTATGCCCCTCTCTCACTTGCAGTTGCCCAGCAAAGGTCCTGTATATCCTCACCCAGTCCTACTGAGCAGCAGCAGTCTTTATGCTGCACGTTTGCCTCATAAGCCTGGTCTTCCTTATGGAATGCCGACCACTCATGGAGAGTATCTAACCTACCATGATTCGCAAGAGATGGTTCATCCCTTGATGTCTCCCCACTTGCCTCTTGACCCCAAAGTCAATGAGCGACTTGAGCTGAGGTCTAGACCTCAGGAGAAGACTTGGCAACATGAGGAGGCCTCTTACAAGCAGCAGTGTGCCTCAGACATGGACACGCGCTACAAATCTGAGAGGGAGTCAGAGAGGTCAGAAGTTCTGGGCTCTAAGCCTCAAAGCAAGCCTCACACAGTGAGCAAAGAAGAGATCGTCTGCATCGACCTGGTCCAAGATGACACAGATGGCAGTCCTGAGCCGGACAAGTACAGCGCCAGCCCTGCCAAGCAGAGAGAGCCCACGAAGACAGGCGGCTGCGGAACAGGGGACGGGACTGGTAATTCCAAAGGGAAGGAGCCAGAACTCATGCAGATCCTGCGTTCCAACCAGCTAGTGGAGCCCAAGCCAGCTGAGGCTGAGCGGCAGCCAGAACCCTGTAGTCCTATTGAAGCGCAGGAGCGCCCTGAGTCTCCTGGGCAAAGCCAGGGTGAGGAGAGTTCCAGCGAGCGCAGTCCCCTGCCTCCTCTGCTGGAGGAGCAGACTCTACGCTGTGCCAGGACCTCTGGCGACAGGGTTCGACCAGACACAGCAAATTTTAAGCCCGATCGGCATCATGCCATTCGGCAGTACATGGATCTGGGCAAGGAGAGACCAGAAAATGCAGAATCTCATGAGGACGATGAAGATGGAAACAATTGCTCTAAAAACAAGCGGTCTAGCCTGGCCAAAAGGATAGCCAACTCATCTGGCTACGTGGGTGACCGCTTTAAGTGTGTTACCACCGAGCTTTACGCAGACTCCAGCAAACTGAGTCGAGAACAGCGTGCTCTGCAGGTAAGCAAGGCTGTGATGGAAAGGATGGATAAGCTGGTTTATATGTAACTTTGAACCTGCTTTATGATTGTTTTGCTATCACCACCCACTTTAAAGCAAAAGCACAAATCTAATTTATGGTCAGGTTCAGTGCACTGCAGGTTAAGGTTTAGGTATGAATGGTCCTTGGGATCCATGACACATTTTTGTTTTGGAATAAATCCTCAGTTCAGTTCTTAGTCAGTGAGAAAATCAAAGACCAATCAGTGTCACTCTTGGCGAAAGAGGCCTTGTTCGGTCTTTGAGGGGTAAAGCCTCTGTAAACCTTGCACTAACGGCCGTAGTTCCGTTCTGAGGCAGCTCTTGCGTCAGACCGCCACGCTCAGTCATATTGAGTGCCTCGGTAATTACGGCTGGCTGTTACCATCGCAGTACCACCCCCCCTCCCTCTCATTTTTTTTCCGCTCCCTGCTGCGAGTCTGTCGAAAAGCAGGCAGGCTCTGGCGGCAGCCGTGAGAGAGAGGGAATTAACACAACGTGGTGTGTGTGTGTGTGCCTGTGCGCAAGTGTGTGTGGCTAGGTTAGTGGGGGAAAGAGTTAACACAACATGCTGTCTGTGGCTGTGCTTGCCCAGTCGAGCGGAAGCTCAGCTGCTCTGAATGCGTGTGGGTCTGTGCCTGCCACGGCCTTGCTAGCACATAATGCTTCAGGCAACTGCTAACCTGCAGGCAAGCCCTGGAGATGGCTAGGGTGTGTGTGTGTGTGTGTGTGTGTGTGTGTGTGTTAGAAAGCAATAGCGTGCCCATAGCCACACACCCATTTCTGCAGGGCTTCTATCCCAGCTCCCTCCCCAAACACACACACATCCCCAAGCCCCCAATCGCTCGGCGCGCAGTGGCAGCCCTCCCAGCTTAAGTGAAATCCGGCCCATTCATTTCTGATGGGGAAGATTAGAGGTCTTCAGCAGCAGCAGCGAGACGAGTGCTCTGCCTGGCAGAGTCATTAGTGTGCACACACATACACACACACGCTGAGTAGAGCGCGAGAGCAAGGGAGAGTAAGGGGGTTTCAGGAGATCTCGTATTCCAGCGCTTTTGCAGTAACTGTCCGTGATGAACGGAGGACTTTTAAAGAAACCGTTAGCGGTGGTTTCCTCGGTACAGCCTAAATTACACCGTTAATGGTGTATTTTTCCCTTAATAGGCCTTTTCGGTCCAGTGTTGCATTGTGGTCTGTGTCAGTGTAATCCGACCCTGTTTCAGGTTCTTTTGGTAATATTTTATACCCCCCCCCCCACAAAAAAAAATAGGGGTACCTGGTGTGCTAGGACCTAGAATCTGCTGTGTTAACAGTGGTCAATACCTGTGCAGTTGATAATTATTGTTATGATTATTGTTAAAGACCTATTGTTGAGACCCAATATTGTAGTCTTGATAGTATTTTTTGGAACGTGGCACCAAGTAGTCTAATGTCAAAAAAAATATTGTGATGTGCTGTGATTGGGAAATATTTGCCAATACAGGAGGACTGAACGTGACCAGGGTATCTGCAGGTCGCTGCAAATTCAGTTTAGTTTTTAAAGGGGATATTTGAATTGCTGAGCATGACTTTATAATCACCTGTTGATTCCCTATTTGCCTGGTGTGCTAGAAAGCACAATCAGATTTGATCTCTCTAGGTGGGCAGGGTGGTCCTCTCTCTCTGCCGACACCAACATGCCCGACGTGGCAGATCTGTTAGTTGATTTAAACTAATTAACATAAGCTACCAGTTTGAAAAGATGCAATGGAGCTTCACATGTCACAGCAGATGCTCACCTTCATGCTCGCAGCAATGATGGTACTGGGTTGAATTGGCCAAATTCTGGAAGAAATTCTTGCTGTCCTTTTAATGTAAAGTGCCTAGCCCCAGAGTTTATGGAATTGGCTTTTGGTGAAATTATGACCTTAGTGGGTCAACGCTCAATCTTCAGGGCCAAAAACACCCAAAACAATATAGTAATTAAATAAGAGAGGTTTCGTGCGGAGTTTCCCAACTACAGACCACAGAGTTGCTCTTTTCTTTGCAGTAATTTATATGTTGTCATTTGTCAAAAGGGGTTGGGTGGGGTGGGGGTTAAGATCATGTTGATTGTTTAAATGATTGTAATGACTGAAAATAAAAAAGATATTGAGCACACATTTTAATTGCTTAGATGGAAGTCGTATCACCAGAAGGCAGTAATTTAAGTCAACCAGCCGCTAACTGTGAGGTTAGTTACTTTTTTTAATTATTATTTATCAAAATTGAAATGCGTAACACTTGGTGTCCTCCCCCTCCCACTCGGCACAAGGTCATTTATTGATCCAGACCCTCCATGTGTAGCTACACACTCATTTAGGGGAAAAATTTAGGGCATGATTTTTCACAGCTTTCAGCCCAAATGTAGCCGATCTGCCGAGACAGGTGTATACCTTTTAGTTGTAACGCCGGAGCTATGAGCCTAACAGCTAACAACTAATTCCCCTTACTGAAGAACTGGATATGAAGACATTTTTGGGGAGAGTAAATGGGGAAAAAGATTTGGGTGACTATTGACTTCTAGTGTTTAGTCTCATAGCTCCGGTTCTGAGACTAAAGAAGCGAAATTTGGATCCCAATTGTTTTAGCTCTAAATTGCCTACTTTAATTTATTTATTATTATAGCTTTGAATTTCCCTACTTTAGTTCCAAATTTCACTACTTTAGCTCTGTCTCTACTTTTGACTCTGGATTTCTTACATTACATTACTGTGGCTTCAATTTTCACTACTTTACCACTGAATTTCTCTACTTCAGCTACAAATTTCTTACTTTAGCTCCTGCTTCCTTTACTCCCTTTTAATCTGTGAAATGGATGAAAGTACGTCCAGTAGCTGTGACTTTGATACTAAACATGTCTCGTCTGATCTGCTACAAAAATGCTCACAGTAAATGAAATGTTTAACTTGTTTCCTGCGCTTGAATGCAGTTTGGCCGTAGTTTGGCCTGTTGTGATTTTCAGCGTAGGGTTTACGCCGCGTCAAGGTCAGCGACTCGCGCCCTGGATGGCGAAGAGTCTCTCATTTCATGGTGTGTGTGTGTGTGTGTGTGTGTGTGTGTGTGGTTGTGTGGGTGTGCGCAGCGTGCAATGATGCGTTTCTCAGAGCTGGAGCTGAAGGAGAAGGAGGGGTGTGTGTCGAGCCCCGGCCCGGTGAGGGAGAGGGAGAGGGGTTTGGCCGAGAGCCAGTGTGGAGAAGCGGAGTGGGAGCAGAGCCAGCGTTGCTCTAAACCTCCAACAGCCCTGACGGAGCCCGCAGACACACACAGCGGTGAGACACATACACACACACACACACACACACACAAGCGTACGGATGGATTACTTAGAGAATGAACACAAGGCTTAGTGCAGCAAAGGCAGACTCTATATGTGCGAGTGACTCCTACAGAACTAGCAGAAAGCCTCATAGATCCTTAGGGACTTCCTTACTTCCACCTCACAATGAACTGGACCCTGCTTTTATTTCACACACTGATGTATGGTTAATATTTTTGAAGTGTAATTAATTCTGACTAATTAAAAAATAAAGTTATCTGTCAGTCTATGTATAAGTATGAGAACGACCTTTGAGTTCCTAAAGATACTCCAGTAACACTTTATAATAACGTTCTGTTGTAAGGCATTTACAAGTGATTAGTTCATGATGAACTAATTAATTTCAAAACATTCATAAATGATTAATAAGTGATT
>JBBPDH010000037.1:11796729-11807819 GCA_037974565.1 Clupeocharax schoutedeni
TAATTGGTAGTAGGCTTTCGAGCCTATACAGCTTGGAGTAAGACAACATGCATACAGAGGATGATGTGGACAAAATAAATTTCTCTCTAAACTCAACTATAGCCCAAAACCTAAATAAACCTCAATAGAATTCTGCCTAAACTTGACTATAGCTGATCAAATTTGGTCCAAACCCACAGCCCAATCATTTGTTTTTCTAATAACAAATATAGTCCATTAAAATTCAATCTAAATCCATCATTAACAAATGCTGTCCAAACCCAAATACAGCCAGATAAAAATCAACCAAAACTGATCTATGATTGAAAATAATAAGTCGAAACCTGTTTATAGCCCAAAATAATTTTGTCTGAACCTGAGCCTGGTAAAAAAAATATGTCTTACCCCAACTAATCTGAACAAATTCTGTCTAAATCTGTCATGGGAGGGCGTACTAACCCCCAACCCGGAGCTACCTCGGAGCAAGGAGCAACAAGACCAAGGATCCATACTCGATACGATTTATTGAACAAAATCAAACAAAACCAGGCACGGTGGCTGTACTGTGCTAGAAACAGCAGAAACAGGATTCAGACTCATCACGAACAGGGAAAAATTAGGCGATGGACACATGAGGACTGACTAACAGAAACAGGCTTAAATACATAACATAATCAGGGCTAAACACAAACCATGGGGGTATTCCAGAAAGCAGGTTATGCTACATAACCGGGTAAGTTTAAGGGTAAGTTAGTGCAGAACTTACCCGGTTATGTAGCATAACCTGCCTTCTGGAATACCCCCCAGGTGGAACTCAAAGACACGTGACAAGCATAACAGAAGATGAACCAAACAGACAGGAATGTCAAAATAAAAGACCCCAATTCATGAGCAAAACAGAACAGAAAAACAACCGAAAGCAGTGGCCCACACCAGCCACTGGCCGAACCGTGACAAAATCTGGCCATAGCTCAACCAAATTTTCATCCAGATTCAACTATAGCCCAATAAAATTCAATCTAAATCCAAGACAGCCCAATTATATTATCTCTAAGTTTGTCTTTAGTCTATCAAATATCTTTTAATACCCAAATATGGCCTATTAAAATTCCATCCATAAACTTGACTACAGATTTGACCTAAACCTGAATATAGCCCGATAAACTGAACCTGATAAGCCATTGTACACCATTATTTAATACAGGTTCATTTTAGTTGCAGCACCTGTCACATAGAAATGCCATTTTAAACATTTTCCTCCAAGATCAATAAAGTTTTCCGATTCTGATTCGGATTTACGCAAGTGGCAAATGTTAACCACCATATGTGAATGACACACCAACCAACATTTACTAATTTACATCCATGTTCAGTGCGCCGCTGCCTCCAGAATGTTAAATAGATTTCCTTCCTTCTGTCCTATTCTCACACTCAAGTCTTAGGAGACATCTGTTTGTTTACACCTTAAACAAACACACACACACACACACACACACACACACACACACACACACACACACACACACACACACATACGGTCTCCCATGGTAGTCCTTTGCCATGTGTAGTAATCTAATTGTTATTTACACGAACTCTCCTTCTTCAACCTTCAGTGCAAATAAAGTATGCTGAGTCCGCGTGCCTCCCCAAAAACCCCAAACACACACACACACACACACACACACACACACACACACACACACACTCTTATCTGTGTGGCCAGTTCCATCGGGCCTTCATTGCATATAGCTAAAAAAAGCCAGAACCCTCTTTCGCTTGCGCACGCATTCGTTTTTCTTCTTCTGTTTCTCAGGCTCTCTCTCTCTCTCTCTCTCTCTCTCTCTCTCTCCCACTTTCGCTCTCTCTCTCTCTCTCTCCCACTCTCTCTCTCTCTCTCTCCCATATTCGCTATTAAATGCCATCGGCTCTAATCAGAAACCCCCCCGTTGAGTTCCCCTGCTTTGACTGACACAGCATTCGGAAGCACACAGGGACTCGCCGTGTGTGTGTGTGTGTGTGTGTTTCTCTAGGCAGCGTTCCACCCCCTCCCACACTCACTTCCCTCTCTTTCCATCCGGTGCTAATCTCGCTCTCGCTCCTCTCACTCACGATCTCTCGCTCCTGAAAGAGAAAATCCATTTAGTCGGAGAGAATCTCTCGCCCTCTTTCCCTCTCTCTCCCTCCCTCCTTCTCCCTCTCTCCGTCTCTTCAGCTCTCCGTCTGCGCCGCGCTTGATTTGAGTACAGCATTCTTTAAATGGCAAACGGGGTGATTCTCTTCAGGGGTGCGATTATTTGATGGCATAGGTTTAGATGTAGATTTTTGCCGCGAGGTCTTTTTGTAGATCTTTTTCCGGGCTGTTACTTGAAACGCACAAGGTCTGGCCCACGTTGACCAAAAGACCTCACAGATAATGATCGGTTTTCCAGGTTTTGCTCTTTTCATCCCCAGAATATAACCAGAAAAAAACACCACATATCTTCAAACTGTGCTCACGATCCAGGGTCCTGACAAACCTCTCTTCATCACTCAGCAACAGGAGAGGCGTGACCATATAGGTGACTGTAAGCTGAAATGGTGATTAGTGTTCTCCTGCAAGCATGCTGAATGGAATCATGTTAGTGACACTAGTGGCACAAGATTTGGTGGAGCTTCACATGAGAGGAACCATTTGTCAGCCGTTGCCTTCCACGGTCATGGGATTGGAGTTTTAGCTAATAGGTGGAAATTAACATGAATAAACTGGGCAGAAAATTGGAGGGAAAGAATTTTAAAATAATTTTAGGTACAGCTGTGTTGTGGTGTTTTCACGTATGACTTTACGTATACACACCCCTCAGGGTTACATTTCACTGTACATTGTATTTCTATAGCTGTTTTTGTGACAAATAAATAGTCTTTAATCTTGAAATCTGGAAGATCTTTGCAGTTTTTATACCAATCAATGAGTTTGTGCTTGGGGGAAAGGAGGCACTGGGCTGAGAATCTTATTCAGAGCGATTTACAGGGACAGTCCCCCTTGAGCAACTTAAGGTTAAGTGTCTTGCTGAAGGACACAATGGTACAAAGAAGGCCTCAAACCGGCGATTTTGTGGTCTATGGATACTAGGTTACTACAACCTAGTAGGTAGACAGGTGCATAGCTGCTTAGACTAGTGCACCAGTCAGGAGCCCTAACCATAGCTTTTTGAGTCTATGGAGTAGCTAACTCTCAGCTGGGGCTGCTGATGGGTTCTTTCTGTGTGGCTGTATGGGTTTCTGCCAGGTTCTCTGGTTTCCTCCCACAGTCCAAACACAAGCACTTCAAACAAATGGGTCATGTTCAGTTGCCTATAGGTTTGAGTGCGTGTTTGAGTGTGTGTGAATGCATCGATCTGTAATCCCTGTGATGGACTCAACATTTGACTTAGGCTCACCCCTCAGAGATGGACTCAGACTTGCACCGTAGAGTCTGGAGACTTGAGTCTGACTCACATAGCAGGCATTGAAATTTTACTCAGACTTTCAACATTGAGACTCAAAATCTGACCCAGTCTTGTGTCAAAAAGTGAGACTTGATCCAGATGTACACCTTAGAGGGTCAAGACTTGCATTTTCAACATTGAAGGTTGACATTTGGCTCAGATATTCAACACTTGATTTTTTGTGCTTTGAAGACTCAAAACCTGACTCAGTCTTGCACCATAGAGGCTCAAGACTCGATTTAAATTTTGTACCTCAGAGACTCAAGACTTGACTTGGGCTTGTAAAGTACATACTCAAGACTTGACATAGACTGACACCTCAGACACTGGAGGCTGGAGATTTGACTCAGAGATTGAAGATTTGACTCATTGATTTGTTACATGAAGACCTGAATCAGTATTGCACCATAGAGATTCGCTTGCACAGGAGACACTCAAGACTTGACTTACCTCTCAGAGACCCAAGACCCAACTCTGACTTTCACTTCAGTGACTCAAGACTTGACTCAGATTCACACCTAAAGCCTGGCCTATTTAACTAGCAGCCCGTAATAAATTTTTTTGTTGCTCGCAAGACTGGCAGTAAATCAGTGTGTGATTAGTGTGATATAATCTACTACTTTTGCCAAGATTGGTTATCCACTACGTTGTAGAGAATTAGCCAACCCAAGCACAGAAGTTGCCATATTATTAGCCAATCACAGCCAGAAGAGGCGGGATTTGTCAGAAAATGGGTGTGTTAAATAAAAGAGGAGCAAAGCGTAAAAGGCTGGCAGTAATGAAAGGTGAAGAGAACCTGGCTACACACACACACAGCAAGAGGAAAGCCTCTGTAGTTTTAGCTCAGTGATGTATCTACTCTAACAACTGTAAGGGTCCCATTTAGAACCGGACAGCTTTAAAATGGCTATTGTTGACACAGTTTGAAGTTGAGTGAGACTTAACTCTCACTTGCACACTCGAGACTTCACACTTGACTCAGACTTACATCTCAGAGACTCAAGACTTGACTTGGACTTGCACTTCAGTGGGTCAAGACTTGATGTGGATTGAAGACTACGGTTTGACTCGCTCAACAAACTATAGTCTTCTGTAGGCCTGACTCAGTCTCACACCTGATTGACAGTTGACACTGAGTTGCTTAGCAGAGACCCGAGACTTGAATCACACTTACATCTCAGAGTCTCAAGATTCTACTGAGACTTGCACTTCTGAGGATCAAGACTTGACTTTGACTGTGAGACTGGTGAGTTTAGTCTGACTTACCCCTCAGAAGCTTGAGACTTGGCTCAGACTCACACCAGAGAGTCTCAAGACTTGACTCAGACATACATCTCAAAGACACAAGACTCGTCTCAGACCTGTACTTCAGTGGCCTAAGGCTTGACTTGGACTTGCATTGTAGAGACTGGTGACTTTAGTCTGACTCACCCCTCAGAGACTCAAGACTCAGCTCAGAGTCACATTTCAGAGACTCGAGACTTGACTCGGACTCACACCGGAACCGACACAGAATGCCGTTCATCAAATTCTGACCTTGTAAGAGGCATAAAATGGCCAAAGAGAAAGGAAAGGAAAAGTGAGGGATAGAGAAGGAAACAGGGAGGGAGAGGAAATGAGAGCGAGATAGCGAGTGGGAAGGGAGCAGCAGTGCTGTACCGCCTCTCTCTGTGTGAGAGTGTGTGTGTGCGTGTGTGTGTGTGTGTACTCCTGTGGGCTTCTCAGCCCCTAAGGCGTTTTGTTCCCCCTCCCTGATGCAGCCCCCGGCTTCGCTAATCCTCTTGAGACACACACACATACACACACACACACGCAGCGCTCCCAGGGCCCCGAGACGTGCCACGTTGCTTCTTATCTCCACACTCAACTGAGCTCTGCTGTGCACAGGCGCACACACACACACAAACACACGTACATATACACATATACACGCACACACTGAGCAGCAGAACAGAGAACAGTGCGGCACACACACACACACACACAGCTTGCACATCGCAACCAGCCTTTTCCAACACACTGATGAAGAAACACACTGTGACTTGCAAGAGCAGATAAATTTGTAAATGTTATTTGTAATTATTTTAATTATTATATATTATTTTAACATAATTAATGTCTCCAATAGGTACATTATAGCCTTTTTTGAGACTCAGAGGTGGAGAGGATATATTATAACCATCAGAGACTCAAGACTTGACTGATTCCTACTTCAGAGACCTCAGACTCAGAATTGCCTTGACTTAGATTCACAGTGTGGACACTTGAGACTAGGAATTGCACCTCAGAGGCTCGAACCTTAACTCAGATTCAGTCTGAGTTACAGTTCAGATAGAGTCTCAAGACTATTTGCACTTGAGACAATCGAGACATTTGATTGGACTCAACTTGGAGTCACACTTCTAGCTTTCAGGGATTTAAGGCTTGGATTGGAGGTTCTTCTCAGGTCAGAGGAACTTTAACATTAGTTGTTTGGAAACTGGGATGGGTTCTCCTCATTTGTACCTATGGAGAACCATGTATCTAACTGGGTGAAAAGGTTCTTACCTTTCTAATTGGTTGAAATTGGGTAGGTTCTTATTTTGTAGCTCTCAAGAACTTCCTGGCTAACTTTATGGAATTAGGACAGGTTCAACTTATATATGGCTCTAGAAAACGTTTTCACCAATTGTTTAGAAACCGGAATGGGTTCTCTTCATTTTGTAGCTCTGGAAAACATCGTTACTAATTGTTTGGAACAAGAGGACTTTATTTCTAATTTTATAGCTCTGTTTAGCTTTCTAAATAATTGAAACATAATTGAAATAATTGAATAAATTCTACTCCTTTCTTAGCTCTGAAAAAAGTCCCTTTTAACTATTTGGAGACTGGGACTGATACTCCTCCTTTTGAGGAGTTCTTATTGATCACTGGGGTCAGTTATGGCTTTCTGAAGCTCTGCCTTGCCTCGTTCTTGGTAGAAGGCCTGTTGTTCTCAGTAAATCTGTGTCAGGATTTTTACATCCATGTAGAGATACAGTAGAGATTCATGACTGTATTATTGTACATGTGACGAAGACTCTAATCTTTATGGGATAACAAAACTGAAGTGCTTAAAAATAAATGCACCAAGCAGACGTTGATCTGTTGAGCCCATCGATGAGCTGAAAGTAGCTCCTCTGGATTGTCTGGGAGTCGTACAGTACTGTGAAAAAGTCTTAGGCACCTCTGGTTTGAAGCCATTTACAACAGATGTGGGTTTTTATTCTGTCAGCAGAAAAACAAGTGAACATTAAAATAAGTGCAAACGAACAAGAGCTGGCAGTGTCACTGGCTCCCGTGAGCCTTTTTGGGGTTTGAAAACCTGCCGTTTAGCGGGCAAAAGTGTGTTTGGGGAGGAGCTAAGGAGGCAAACTCCTCAGTTGGGGAGAAGACAGCAGAGAGGCTAGCTGTGTGAGGTGTTCGGTGCTGCAGTTTTGCCAAAAGCTAAAAATAAAGCTCAGAAACCGAAGATTCCAGATGTCTGTCGACTCTCTTTTGCACGCTATAATATAATTATTCTTTTCTAAAAAAAAAAGGAGACTGCAGGTTTGTGTGGATGTTTTAAAATTCCTTTAGCAACACACCTAATTTAAATGAATGAGGTAAAACAACAACACAAGGAATTTGTTTGAAGCTACAAGTAACAGAGGGCTTCCATGATGAAATAGGTCTAGAAATGGTTAAGGAGGACATAAAACTACTGTTTACACTACATTACATTACTATAAATTGGCAGACACTTTTATCCAAAGCGACTAAAATGATGAGTAGAGAAGCTATTAAGTGCTATTTTTTCATGTAAGAGTAGTACAAGAAGATGCATTAGGTGAGGGGATGCTCTTTGAACAGATGAGTGTTCAGGAGTGTTCAGGAACTTTACTGTATTAATGTTATTTGTATTTGTTGTAATTTTAATAAATTATCACTACTGCCCAGGAGCAAACAGCTTTTAGGTATCATTTTCTCTGGTGCCTAATACTTTTGCACAGTACTTTAGATGTTCCTCATTGGTTGGGCTCCTTCTTAAAGGGGTTGTCCACTGATACCCCTTTTCCACTGCACGGGTTCCCCTGCCGGTTCCATGCCAGTTTCTTATTTTGGAACCAGTGCCACGCTTTTCCAAATAACTCTGCTGGTCTCGTAGCGAGAACCCGTGAGGTCACTAACGGTGGGCGGAGTCTTGCACATAATCGTTGTCTATGTCAATCTCTTTAACGGCAATAACCCACAGAATAAGCTACATTTGGACACTGAAATAAATTTTCAAAGTCTGGGGAATAACCAGCAGGCAGGAACTGAGTTCGGCCATGTTTGTTTCTGTTTAGTGGGCGTGGCCTGTCACATATTCTCATGAGGCTCCCGCTGAGCTCCTGTCTGGTGTAAACGCACGCCGGTTCTCGGATCGTTCCCAGTTCAGTACCTGGCACCAGCACCAGTGTAATGGAAAAGGAGTAAGACTGACTCCAGCTCAGTTCAGTTCAGTTCGGTACTACTCTGTTCAGTTTGGTTTCAGACCTACAGTTTTCCACTACAACTGGTTGCTATAGCAACCAAACATTCTGAGCAGCAGCCCGAGCGGAGGCTCTAAGCTGAGGTAAAGAATGCGGCATAATTACTATCGTCAACATGGATGAAATCGGAGGGGTTTTATTTCTTATCCTTGGCTAGTGGCTGTTTGCCACAAAACGGAGACAATTGTCACCAGACAAGGCTTAAAAAAGCAACATTAGGCTAATGTTTGCGCTAATGCTAACGTTCAGTCAACAACACTGGCCTAACCATAGCGATCACCAATCAGTAACCTCCAATATGTACACGTCATCGTTTAGTATCAGCACGGCCAAGGTGGTACCAAGAATGGTACCAGGTACCACGAACCAGATTTTAGTGATGGAAAAGCAAAAAAACAAGTAGAGTTGAACCGATCCCAGTCAGTAACAGTCAGTGATCATATTTGGTGAGTTTAATTGGCTGGGTGGGAGCTCTCTACATCCCCATTGGCCAGATTTGGAAGTTACTCATCCCTGGAAACAGATTTGTGGGGGGATGATTCGGGATTAGTCCTGCATTAGCACCGACTCTTCACAGTGGATTCTTCTACGGCTCGCAGGGGACGAGGTGAGCAGAACGTAAAGGGGCTCGGAACATTCCGAGAGTCGGTGTAATTAATGGACTGGAGCTCTGGAGCTCCCGACTGGGTGGAGCTTGAAAAAAGTGAAAAAAAAAACAACCCAAAAACAAACACCCAACATAAATATTAGAGGTAGGTCTCACTCACTGCAAACCGAGACTTAGAATGTACACACACACACACACACACACACACACACACACACACAGTGCAGTCCTCAATTAGACTCTTGGCACTCTCTGCGCTATCCCATAATCCCCTTTCATGTGAAGAGTAGAGGTCAGAGGAGGGTCATTGCCAGGGTGAGCGAACACACACACGCACACACACACATACAGGAAATTTATTACACACACACTTCATCTGACCGACTGTGGCTGTTTTTCCTTTAACAGCCCTGCCTTTAATTCTGGATTCTCGCTCCCTCTGTCTCTCTCTTTCTCTGTCTCTCTCTCTTTCTCTCTGTCTCTCTCTCTCTTTCTCTGTCCCTCTCTCTATGTCTCTGTCTCTTTCTCTCTATTTCTTTCTCTCTCTCTCTGTCTCCCCCTGTCTCTCTTTCTCTCTCTCTTTCTGTATATCTCTGTCTCTCTATGTCTGTCTCTCTCTCTCTTTTTCTGTCTCTCTCTCTCTATTTCTATCTATCTCTCTCTGTCTCTCTTTCTCTCTCTATTTCTGTATATCTCTGTCTCCGTCTCTCTCTCTTTTTCTGTCTCTCACTCTCTCCTTTTCTCTGTTTCTCTCTCTCTCCGTCTCTCTATATATTGCTCTATTACATTTATCTTATACCTCTATCTCTCTTTTCTCAACTTTTCTTGTGTTTTCTCTCTCTAACTGTTCTCCTCTCTCCCTTTTCTCTCACTCCCTCAAGCTCTTTGCTCTCTTTCTACTTCTCTCTCTTCATCTCTCATTGAACTTCCATTGGTCCCTCTTTTTCTATTTCTCTCTGTTTCTCTCTCGCTTTCTGTTCATTTTTTCTCTCTCTCCCACATCTCTCTCTCTCTCTCTCTCTCTCTCTCTCTCTGAACATCTGTGTGTAATTGAAGCAGTGCATAAATTATTCTTCAGCTGCGCCACGTCTTTCTCTCTCCTCTTTTCACTCGTCCGCTGTGTGTGAGTGTGTGTGTGTGCGAGTGTGTGTGTGTGTGTATGTGTCTTTCTGAGGGCCTGGTGCCTCTGTCACACCACAACTCTTGAGAACCAAAAAAGACAGAAATACACAACTTATGCTAGCTAACACACACACACACACACACACACACACACACACACCACACACACACACATACACCAATACACACAAACCCAGCGGCCGTGTGGTCCGTCTTGTTGTCGAGTTTCATGGAGCCCCTGCACAGACAAAAGAACATCCTGTTTCCTGGAGCACACACACACTTACACACACACACACACACACACGTCTATTGAGTACGTCCTGCTCCTACACACACCTCTAGCTCCACCAGAGAGAACAAGAGAGAGAAAAATACGCACCAGTGAAAGTTCAGTGGGAAAGGGGGAGAGAGAGATAGAAAAAGATGTGAAGAAAGAAGAAGGCAGAGATGGAGAGACAGAAAGATATATATGGAAGGAGAAAGAACGCGAGAAACAGAGAAAGTCTGGAGCAGAGAGAGAGATTGACAGAGGAAGAGAGAGGGGAGATATATAAAGAGAGGAAGAATTAAAGGAGACAGGAGGAGTGAGAGAAAGAAATGTGTCAAGAGAAAGCAAGACATAAACAGAGGATCAGAGAGTCATTGAGACAGAAACAGAGGGAAAGATATAGATGAGAGGAAAGATGTAAGTGTATACTTATAGAGAAACAAGAGAGAGAGAGTGTGAACGAGAGACAGGGATATAATGAGAGCGATGGAAAGACCGAGGGAAAGAATATAGTTTTAATTAAGTATATTTCATAATTAATTATATATCAAATTGTCAGTGTGATGAGAGAAAAATGTGTTTTTTTAATCATTATAATATCATTTGTTTTATAATAAAATAAACATTACACATTAATGCATTAATTGTACATTAATGCATGTCGTTTTGGGTCATCTATCCAGCCATCCATCATAAAAATGAATAAAAATCAACCACACCACGCCCTGTGCACTGCAGGCAGGTACTGTGGTCGAGTCAGGAGTGGTGTGAATGGAGTGAGAGAGGGGGATGAACATGACTGACATAGAAACTGGGGAAACGAGAAAAAATACACGAAAAATCTATTTAGTTTGAGGGCGGAGAGGAAAGCGAGCGGGTACACCTCTGCAGTATGTGCGTTTTCAGGTGTGTGTGTGTGTGTGCGCGCACGCATGAGTAATGTGCCAGTGAGCATCTGAGTCCGCGTTTACTGCCTCCCCGAGCAGCCCAAGACTAACAGCACAGCCCAGCTGATGAATATTTAACGGCTCTGTGAGCGTGTGTGTGTGTGTGTGTGTGTGAGTGTGTGAGTGTGTGTGTGTGTGTGTGTGTGTGTGTGTGTGTGTGTGTGTGTG
>JBBPDH010000037.1:11827958-11838313 GCA_037974565.1 Clupeocharax schoutedeni
AGACTTTTGTTGGATTACATGAAGACCTCGATTCATCAGAACACCCAGTAACTCACCTGGAGCTGTGATTGGTCACCCTGTCAAAATCGCTGTGATTGGTTAGAGGCTCATTTCCATATTGTGTCTTCTGATATCAGCATTGCAGAGACAGAAACAGTTAATGGATCATAAACGGTGAGGCCCTGTTGATGACCTTTGTGTCTTAGAGAATAAAAACGATTTAAAAGTATGTCCACTAGATGGCGCCATTTAAACACGAACCATTCATTAGTTAAACGCGTTAATGTACCAACTGTTCTTGCCAGTGTGTACTCACCTTATCTGATTTTATTTGAACTGATTTAGCTTCTAATTCTCAGTGAATTGGATTTCTGTGTACTTATATCTGATTTTTTTGCAGGGTGAGGTCAGCAGTACTGAAGGATAAATGGTAAGAACTGCCCAGAAACTGAATTAAACATGAAAAGTTTATTTTGCAGAGCAGGGCACCATCTGCATGGTATTTTGATACAGTGATGGCAAAACGACGTTTCCTCTCTCTCTCTCTGTGTGACTAACCTGAGAGTTTGGTACATTCACCTGAGTTTCTGACACGTTCTTCCGAAATCATAAATATAGAAAATAACTCTTTATCTATAGAAAAATAGCCTTTCATCGTTGTCTTCTATGGCCTACCACAAATCTCTGAAAATAAATAATCCTTTTATATTACAGTGCTCAAGTTACAAACAGTGGAAAAATGAGAAAAAGGGAACAAAAATATATGGCTTTCAGTTGTATCAGGTCTGGCTAAGGACTATGGCTTTCGTTGGTTTGATGATTGCAGGCCCTCTCGGTGGAGAACAGTATCCATGAATTCACTCCGGTCAGGAAGCACTCAGTTTTCCCTGCCAGTTTCAGTGCCGTTTGCCACTAAAAAGGAAAAGAATAATGGTGTCAGCTGTTTGTCTTCATGATCTTGGGCTATTCCAGATGGAGATTTTCACAACAGGGTACGGTTTCGTTATTAAGGGCATTATAAATGCCCAGTTCTCAGAAATATAACATCAATGTGAGATTTTTTGTGGTGTGGTAACTTATTTCAAGTCAAACTAGAGATTTTAAAGTAAGTAAAGTAAAGTGGACCCTCGTAGTCATATGTGAACACAGCACACAGTGTGAAATACTTTGTGTATTTAACTCATTAAACCCATTTAATGCATTTAACCCATTTCAATAATATTCCGAACTCTGGAGATACATCTGACCCTTTCTCACTACAGGGTGTGTCTCTGGTCTCTAGATAACTGGTTTGTGCTGTTGTGAATGAATGGCTAGACTTCTTTTTGTGAGTATAATATGCAGTTGTTTGAGCTTCTGCTATGGATATGAAATAAAATATGTTTTATTTTGATCCTTATGGTTGTTGTTTGATTTCCCAGGGAGGTAGAACAGACATTACCTTGTCCCTGAAGACTGGCTCATGACCCACTGTAGGTATGCCTTCGCGGCCATGCTGTCTAGCACCTTGTTGACGTCACTGGTGAAGCTCCCGTCCACGTGTCTCCTGTGTAACGCGTCCGTCCCTCGCTTCATGACACGACTGAGCATGTGCAGAACACAACAAGGGAACTGTCAGAGCCAGCCAACCATGTATGAGGCAAGAATCCTTCATTTAAAAGTTTTGTTTCTCTAGGTATGCTCTAGTACTTCAATATGGAATATAGCACTGAATTGTCCATTCATGGTCTAGCAGTCAGTAGAGTGCAAATCATCAGAATAAGATGTTGATTTTGTTTTCTGTGCGATGGAAAGGAATTTTTAACTGTAGCCACTGCTGTGAGTTGGATCAGCTTTACAGATCATTGTTGAATATTTCAATCAATTTTTCTTAGCAAAGTAAGTACAGGAAACCCCTGACATTCACAGAGATTACATTCCAAGACCAAGATATCCAGCAAATTATGAAAAAACACAAATTTGTGATGTGGTAAAACAACAAAAAGCCTAAAATGGAGCCAAAAACATTTACATTTACACTGAACTCCTGTCTCCCGCAGTGCTAGAATGTAAATAGTGATGTTACTACTGTATAAACTAGACTGGAATTCACCTTTTTTTGGTATAAGCAGGTAAATACAGTAATAAACTCATTTAATTTACAGAAATAAAAATACAGGGCTTTAAGAAGAACAAAACAAAAAACAGGAGAAACACTCAAGACACTTCATGGGGGACATACTGGACTGCAGCTGCGTCAAAGGGCAGCAGCCAATCAGCAGCAAGGAGAGATAAATAACACTCTCAGATTGGCTACTTTCAAACCTCTTGCCTCTGAGTACAGCAGTATTTCACCACCTTTGTGTTCTCTGGAGAGTATCAGAATATCTTTTATATAGAAATGTAGCTGAATTTAGATTAACATTTGTTACAAAATTAGTAAATTATATTTTTGTTAATCATGTACACTAAAATACATGAAAAATTATATTTTGCCATGAAAAAAGCAAAGAAAATATTTACAATTTCTGCGAATTTCCAGGGGTTTCGGCAAACAATTATTAGTTCGGTTCTAAGAGAAAAATCCTCAAATAATTACAGCTGCGAATTGGGACCTGCGCATTTGTGGGGGGTTGCTGTATATGTTTACTATCCTCATCCCTACAGTCCATACTAGGAAACCAAACTACAAAAACAGCCTGTTTTCAAATCATAGTTTTGTGATGTCACAAAGACAATGCATTTAAAAATACAGTAATCCGCCGCTTTACGCGGGCGTTACGTTCCAGCACACGCATATAGTGAAAAAACGTGTTGTGTTTTGGATTTTGAAAAATGTTAACCCTAAATGTGCCCCCAAATTAACACTTTAATTGAATTTAAAACTCAGTTTAATGCATCACACTGACAAAATGGAAAGGTAAACCCGTATTTTCCGCCGAGATATGCAACGAGGTATGCAAGGTTGTGGGACAAAAGTATTGGGACACGGCGGCGAGGTGAACAGTTTTCAAAGAATAATCCCTGATCTACTGAGACTAAAAATACAAATGAGAGCTCATTCGAAAGGGGTCCTGGAGGTCTATCGAACTGTGGAGTTTGACGTGTCTGAGTGCTTCGAAAAAAGTGCTTCCAGGTCAGCTACAGCCCGCTCTGAGCTTTTTTATTGCCACAAAAAAAAAAGGAAGAGGATATTTGCTGTGCAGCCCTAATCTACAACGTTTGTTCAGCGTCTTTATATATTTCCAGAAAAAGACGCTACAGTCCGGAGATTATGGCTATCGGAATCAACCAGCACCTGCAATTTTTGGCTCCAAACATGCGGCAGATGAACAGTTTTTATTATTTTAGATCCTGTGTTACCAATCTTATTACGCACCTAACACAGTTGCTGTATTAGAATGCTGTGCCAGAATGTCATTGCATATTTGTGCATGACTCATGTTAAAGTACTAATTATCTCGTACTGTCAGTGTAGGTTTTCTCAGCTAAAATATGGTAAGTGACCAAACCACAGCACACAGCCAGGAACACAGTGCCTGGGGAGCAATGTGTGGGGATGGTATCTTGCTCAGGGAAGCCTCAATGGTGCTACTGGCAGTCCTGGGATTCAAACCCACAACCTTTTGATCCCAGCACCAACTCCCTATCCACTGCCCCAATTAGCAATTGGTCTTAATTGAACAAATACATGTTTGGCCCATTAAAGAGAGACATAAGAAGTCTATCTTGTGAGTTTGACTTATAGACAGTGATTTTGATTTGTGCTGAACACACCACAAATTAACGAACTGATCTGTAACAACAGAATTATACAGAAGCATTTTTTTGCATCGACACGATACATCCTGAAGATAATGGAACATTCAGGAGATTCAGGATTACAGTCGATACACCGTCACCTTTACACTCAAGAGTTTATATTATACTGTTATACACACACACACACTCACGCCCACACTGCCACTCAGAGTTTATATTATACACGCGCACACACACAAACACACACACACACACACCCACACACACACACACACACACACACACACTCAGTGTTTATATTATACTGTTATACACACACACACACACTCACGCCCACACTGTTACTCAGAGTTTATATTATACACGCGCACACACACAAACACACAAACACACTCATGCACACACACACACACACACACACACACACACTAAGAGTTTATATTATACTGTTATACACACACACACACTCATGCACACACGCACACACTCACACTCAGAGTTTATATGATACACTCTCACACACACTCACTCACGCACACACTCCCACTCAATATATATTATACACGCACACACACACAAACACACGCACCCAGACACACTCGGAGTTTATATTTATACTGTTAGGCATCTGCTAGTCCATCAGGAGCTAAACCACACTAAACACAGGCTGCAGCCCAACAGCTGACACACCAACTGACAGACGGAGAAACACACAAAACCAACACACAACCCACACACACACAACCAACAATACTAACTCTAACAAGCACACATTTGTTTTTTAACGGGGTAAAACAAATCTTTACATTTTACTGAACCTCCTGACACTGTCAGAGTGACTCCAGGAGTCGCTCCTGCAGAGTTGCTGATCTGGGTTCAGGCTTTATACACCAACTTTATCTAGAATTGATCACCTCCTGATTCACTCAGCACTACTGACACTGCAACCATAGCAACCAGAGCTCATTCTGTCGTACAACAAGCGCTATCGTCCTGACGAATGAGTCACGAGTCAAAGTCGAACGAGTCACACCGGCATCAAGATGAGCATCGTCTCACTGACGAGGGGGGGTTTAGAAAAATACCATTGTTTTAAAAACAGATAAGACAACATCAAGGAGACGTCAGGTGGTCTGTGTCTGGACCACCGCTGGCCTGAACTGCAGCTCTGAGTAAATACAGGAACAATTCACAACACAAAGTAACGGGCTGTCAGCACAAATCTTACTCAGCGACGGGCAGAACCGTTAAAAAGGTGGGTTCTAACTCGAAAAAGGGAAAGAAGCCCAGATTTTTTCCACCTCACTCAGGAGCTGAAACTTTACAAGCACTTTCTAAAAGTTTAAGATGATTTTGGAGATGATGGCGTGAATAACCCAACTTTACAAATGTGCCATTTGAGAAAGTGTATTTGTTACACGAGATAGTAATACACTGTTATTTACTGACATCTAAAAACAGGCGAATTGCCTGTTCTTACTGTGCAAAGGTCTGTAGTGCAAAGTTAGGGTTCAAAGATGGGCTAATATACATCAATCATCAGCTAAAGTGGGTGTGAAGAAGGCTTGCCAGAATAATTCAGGTATTTGAGTTTTCTCCATTTAGCAATGAGAGGTTGGTATGAAGGCAAGACAAGCATATTTTTCTTAAATATGTAAGTATAGTGATACTTATCGCGGTACTCCTAGCCTCTGGAACGGTAAAACCAGCAACATGGACCGTCAGACTTTGTGTTGTGATGAGTTCTTGTGGCGGATGAGGGTTCCACTTCCAGGGTGGTTTTCCTTGGGCCTCTAGCTTCAGAAACTCCTCAGTCCTCCACCCAACTCTCAGTAGCTCTGACTGAGCTCTGACTGACTTAGGCCTCACAGCTGCTTTCCATGATAAAAAAACAACTAAAACTAAACTAAAAAACCTCTGTGTGACTGTACAAGGGCCTACAATCGTGCCTTCTATGGCAACATGGCGCGCCAGCAGCTGGGCCTCAGCTGGCTAATTCATGATTGCCCCCTGCTGGATATATTTTGAAGTGCAGTAACGAGAATATATAAAAAAATATTTTGGAAGATCGATTTTGTAAGCAAATATTTTATCAATATTCTTATCATATTCTTTTTCCCAGTGTTCTGTAAAGCTTGTCCAACCTAGCAACAGTAGATACAGAAGAGTGGGCGGAGCATGGGTAAGGCACTGCTGAAGTGGCACCAGAAAATAGATTGTGTTGGTGTAGGTGTGTGTGTGTGTTAGTGTGTGTATGTGACATTGACAGGCATTGACAGGAAAGCATTGACAGGAGCTCCCAAAGCCAAAGAGAAACCAAAAACCCAAAAAGAAAAGATCAGTAGCAGAAACGGCAGAAGATCATTAATTCAGCGCGATTTATTAGCAGGGTTAGCACAGAGTCACTGAAAAAGATTCAGGCTTGAGCAAAAAGAACAAACAAAGCAGAATGGTTTATTTGGTTAATATTATTGCGCTCTATTTCCATTCTGTGTCTCTCTCTCTCCTCTCTCCATAAGGCACTGTAGGTGAGGTTGGGGTGATGAAGATTCCTACTCTTGTTTTGGCTGTCCGCTCTTCAGCCAGGCGATGAAGTCTTTAGCCGCCTGGTCCTGCAGGTAGGCACTGACGTCGCTGGTGTAGGTGCCATCGGCGTGGCGGCGGACCGGCCCACTGCAGGGATAAGGAGGAGACGCCGCATTAAATCAGGTTCCATTTTCACAATAATACACCCGTGTTTAACCACAGCACATAAAATGAGACACATTCTGGAGAATCACCATCAAAAGTGTCACAGGGAGAGACTACACTTAAACTGACAAGCCGTCTATAGTGGGTTCTCCAATGACTGGTACTAGCTCGGTTCAGTTCTACTCTGTTCCGTTTGGTTTCAGACCTACAGTTTTCCACTACAACTAAAGTATTGCCTTCATGTAACTGGTTGCTATAGCAATTAATGACAGAAATGTGCTGACCTCTTCTTTGACCCAGGCACAGCCTTCCATTCTGCCGTAATTAATACGTTTCCCGATGCAAACACTCACGGTCAAAAAGCTGAGGCAGAGAAAGTAGTATCCTGAGGTTCTTTAAAAATGTTGGGCGGCTGGTCTGGGTTCAGTCAACACTGTTGTAACCCTAGCAACCACCAATCAGTAACCTCCAATATGTACACGTCATCATTAATATCGGTTCAGCACGCTTGGAACCTCGGCCAAGGTGGTACCGAGAATGCTACCGGGTACCATGAACCAGATTTTAGTGATGGAAAAGCGTGTTGAACCAAACTGAGCCGGTACCAGTCAGAGGAGAACCCACATAAATGAGGTGTTTCAGTTTTCAAATGTTGAATTAAAGGACCGTTTACAAAACAGCGAATTTTTGGCTATTTTAAACAAAACTTCACAATGTGCCATTCATCACCCATTCCATACAGTCCGTATAAGGAAACGAAGCACGAACAGGCCCTTTTGTATTTAGCAATCCTATAAATGAAGCCTTCAGCAGTTTAGCTGTGCTCATTCACAACAGACAGCTGTAGAAAATCATTCTCTGTAAATAATCAGAACACTTATATGATCAGAATCGCTCCTTACCAGAACAATTAAATAACTTCAACTTACTGTTTTTTGATGCATGGAAATGCAGTAAATTTTCAACTGGGAGGCTGAATAGACTATGATTATGTAATACGAGATCGATAATATAGATAGATAGATGTAAGATGTTACTTTTATATACTCTATAAGTAATGTATTATCTGACTTCACACTGAAAATATTGAAACAGTCCTCGATAAAAAAAAACCAGATAAACAGTTCTTTAATAAAAACCGCATGCAAGTCTATTGCAGATCTAATATTACTCAAAATGTGGATGTGACTGAAAATAAAATTTTTTTACAAGCTTTTACAACTGTGTTCTATCACTGTTGTCGTAATCTGAGGACTTCTATATGTATACTTATATATATATATATATTGTGTGTGTGTGTGTGTGTGTGTGTGTGTGTGATTCAGATCAACTTTTGTTTTAATAAAATATATTTCTTTAACATACAAGACACATTTAAACTCAAAATACCCCAAAACTGTTTTAGTGTCCGTCTGCACTCACCCGCTCCTCTTGGAGTTCATGAGCCATTGCACAAAGTCCTGCGCCCGCTGCGTCTCCAGGTATTTGCTGTAGTCGTTGGAGAAGGTTCCCTCCGAATGCCTCTTCACCATCGGGAAGTCTTTCCTCTCCTCCCACACATGCGCTTCTGTCTCTGAGCTGTAACACAAAGTGTCATCAGACCAAAAGCGTCGCCACTACACTCCGTTAAGTGATTTTAAGAAGCGTCCTGGTCTGGGATGGGTTTTTCCTCAAATTCAAACCATAAAAGATACATTTTATGACTGAAATGTGACAAACGTCCTCAGAGCATTTGAGTACATCTTTAGTTTATTCTACTTTTCCGAGCACGTTGATATAAAATCCACTCAACAGAAGCCTTTTACTGTGTAACGATAATGATAAAAGCAGTCAGTTCCATTTTGAATCAGTATTTCTGTGCAGTGTGATCTTCAGTCGAATTTCAAAACGTCTGTTTCATCCTCAGTGCATTTAAAAACATCCTTCTCATGTTTTTTCCCCACCACAAAGCATATCTGCCCCGTTAAAACGTTTGCAATAAAGAAATATTCCACCTTTATTCTAAATTTCTGCATAACACTAGGCAAAAAAATGAGTTTCATTCCATTCTGTGGTGTTCCTTCTAGAATCTCGGCGCTCGGCTGACAGTCTTTTGTTCTACTGATGACTTTCTGCAGATGAATCTGTTGTTTGTGTTTTGTACATGTAGATAACAGGGTTGCAGACTCTCACACATCAGTGAGACTAATATAAAATAATAGCAGTATTACAACCGTATAATGAAAAATATACAGAGAGTTTTATTTATCTCTGGAACCACTGAAGGGAGGAAAAAACTGATTTGATTTTCAAAACTGGACTAAGAAACATCAAAAATTGCAGAAAAATTGTTATCCGGTGTAATTAAATGGTCAGGAAAGGCCATTCAGCCTGGAAAGATCTTCTTCTAGAGAAACGTACCAGCACAGAAATCCTCACAGTGGAGGTGAATGGAACCAGTTGTCTCCCTCTAAAAGCTCCCTCACAGAAGGTTGTTTCATGAAGTGGTTCTGTTTGTGCTGCCTGATGCCTGAGACGTCGTTCTACCAAAGCTTTGTGAAGGTTTCTGCCTAAAATGTACTTTTAAATGGTGGAAGAGTTCAGGGCAGGCATCGTGAAACAAAATAGCTCCTGAAGAAATTCCACGGTTCCATTCACCACCACTGTAGGAAAAATGAATCCGTAGGTTTCACTTCTGTTACGTGTTTCATCTCAAACCCCTCACTCCTAAACCTCTGAACTACACAAATGCGCAGAAGAACAACAGAGTTCAGGTCAGTTTTCCTTTTTTGTCTGCATTGTTTTTAGTCCATGCACACTTTTATCAGATTCCAGTGAATCAAAGTTAAAGTTCCTTTTTCTCACCTTGTGATGTCTTGTAGCGGCAGCTCCAGGCTGCTGTGGATGAAGAACAGAAGCAGGAGAAGACCAGCGTGGAAGTGTGTGCCTTTCATCTTTTTACCTACAACCAAACAAACGTTAAACGTCTGGATTTCTGCAGATAAACCGCGTTCACATTCTCGACGCAGCCCTTTACTTCCTTGGCATCTTCACTTGTTTTTGTTCTCTTTAGAGCAGAGGTCGGTTCTTCATCCTTGTGTGTGTGTGTGTGTGTGTGTGTGTGTGTGTGTGTGTGTGTGTGTGTGTGTGTGTGTGTGTGTACCACTCACCGATGTGTAGACGAGTGCGAGCTCCTCCTCTCCCTTCTGCTGCTTTCCGCTGGTCTTTTTGTGGCCTAATTACTTTCCGCCTCCCTCTTTTATAGCGGCGCAGGACAGGGGGCTCAACCCTGACGGCAAGCCCCCAACCCCCCCGTTCACACAGACCCGACCCCACACGCGCACACACTATACGTGCGGCGGCGCACGCGTTAAACTCATTCATTAGTCCCAATCCATTACCCAGCCGGCCGAAACCAAAGCTTTGTGTTTGCTGAAACGAGGAGGACACGCGGAGATAAGGGACGTCTGTGAGAGGTGTTGGAAAGCAGGATGCCATCCAGGCAAATAAAGTAAGTGAAAAACAGGGTAAAGTGCTACCAGACACCCTCACTGAGACGCAATTAACACTTAACACGGGCCTGAATCATCAGGACCTCACAGCCTGAACAGATCATACACTGCCTGTAGGCCTTTAAACCTGTAGGCCCTGGAGTATCTGCTGGGGCTTTACTGGGCTCTGCAAAAATTTATTGAAATGTACAGACATTACACTTATATATAGACCTCATGCTATTATACATATATATGTATATTATACATAGATCTTTTACATGGACGATTGTGTATAGATGGAGAGAGAAAATACTATTATGTACTGGCATTGTACTAGTATGTATAGACATTGCACTATTATGTATAGACACTATACTAGTATGTATAGACATTGCACTATTATGTATAGACACTATACTAGTATGTATAGACATTGCACTATTATGTATA
>JBBPDH010000037.1:11873075-11887644 GCA_037974565.1 Clupeocharax schoutedeni
GCAGAGTTACAGCAAGGGTTTTTCGTTGGTGGGAATCAATTTCTGAAATTAATGGAGAGCGCGGCTGATGGTTGCTTGGCAACGACAGACGCCTCCGGAGCAAGCGCCCGAGCGCTTTTGGAAAAAGTGAGAAAGTGACGCGCCTTACGTTTTCCACGGGGTTTTAGTCCCGATATGTGAACGGCCCCTTAATGGGTTTCTCCAAAGACTGGTACCAGGTAGGTTCTGTTCTACTCTCTTCAGTTTCGTTTCGGACCTACAGTTTACCACTACAAATGGTTGCTATAGCGACCGAACGTTCTGAGCAGGAGCAGATGCTCTAAGCTGAGGTAAACAACCCGCATCATTGCAATCACCAGCATGGAGGAAATCAGAGGGGTTTTATTTCTTATCCTTGGTTTGTGGCTGTTTGACACAAAACGGAGACAATTGGCAGCGGTAGCCTAGTAGTTAAGGCATTCGCCCCGTGATTGGAAAGTCCAGGATCGATCCCCAAGGCCGCTAGGCACAGCTGAGGTACCCTGAGCAAGGTACCGTCCCCACACACTGTGTTCCTGCTGCCCCCTGCTTCACTTGGTGAATGGGTTAAATGCAGAGGGTGAATTTCGTGCTGTTCACTCTGTGCTGTGTTCACGTATGACGGAATGATCACTTTCACTTAAAGAAGCAACACTAGGCTAACGCTAATACTAACCTTCAGTCAACAACACTGGCGTAACCATAGTGACCACCAATCATTAACCTCCAATGCATACATGCCATCATTTAGTATGGGTTCAGCACGCTTGGAACCTCAGCCATGGTGGTGCCAAGAATGGCTCCGGGTACCAGAAACCAGATTTTAGTGATGGAAAAGCAAAAAAAGCGAGTAGAGTAGAACCGAATTTTAGCGGTAACTGAAATATCAGTCAGGCCAAGATTAGCAGGGTGATCTGATCTCATCGACTGACGTCCAGGGTGTAGAAGCTTCATTCCCGTCAAAAACTGACCTCCTCCATCATTACTGGCATGGAAACCTGACTAAATATCGATATTATAATATAAAATGTCCCCAAATAATGTCAGAATTTCTCAAACCTATAACTGTTAAGATGCTGTTATTACCTTTAAAGGAAATTCAATTCAGGATAAGACAAAATATTTGTCATTACTCACTGTGACAAAACTTTAGAGTAATAAATTTTTCGGACATCAACCGAAATCCCTTACGAAAATTCACTATGGTA
Organism: Clupeocharax schoutedeni; assembly: GCA_037974565.1. Taxonomy (NCBI): domain Eukaryota; kingdom Metazoa; phylum Chordata; class Actinopteri; order Characiformes; family Alestidae; genus Clupeocharax; species Clupeocharax schoutedeni. The sequence goes on from JBBPDH010000037.1 coordinate 11,874,302, forward strand.
TCCTATGGTTTTTATGCAGTAACCAGAGTTTTACTATGGTACCCCATGGTACTTTGGTACTACCCATTGTTTTACTATGGTTTATCCATAGCACTTCACGGTAGCTGTGGTTCTACCATAGTTTACATACACATATACCACTTCATAGTTACCCAAAGTAACATGAAAAACATGTTTTTTAATCATAGTAAACCATGGTTAATTTTCATAAGGGATATCATCAAGACTGAAGCAGTTTCTGAATACTGTGTTACTGTTACTGCTGTTATAAAAAAAATCAGAATCTGGAGAAAATGTGTAATTATAATGATACCCACACTTGATTAAGAGGGGAAAATATTGAAATTTACATTTTGCATGATGTCATTAATTTGAGGTTCAGAATTTTGAGAAAATTTTCATTATTTTGGAGATCAAACGTCTGAGGAAGATATTAATTTTGAGATAAGTCACAAAAACAAGTCATTATTTTGAGATACTGAATCAGTTTAAGTCCTGGAGACGCACCTATGTGGACAGGTTCTCAAAATCAGCCAATCGCTTTCCAACGACAGAATCGAGGTTCCAACTCCAGATGTTTAGTCTTCAGACAGGACGTCCTGCCAAATATCAGGAACCAAAATATTCAGGGGTTCCGTAGAGTTGAACTGGTACCACTCAGTGGAAAACCCCATTAGTTACAGTAGAGGGAAAGAAAAACAGACACTCTGAAGACATCTGATGTGGATCCTCTCAGCCAATCACAGGACGAGATGTCCCCCAGAGGACACCTTCTGGATGTTCTTCAATAAAGACTCGGGATGGTGAGTGGGAGTAACTCTTTAATCATACACAGGTGAGTACTGAGTACTGACACACACAGCAAACAGGGTGGGCGGGGCAGTGGGTGGGGACAGAGCTGTGCAGGGACATTTACAGAGCTGCATACACTTTGTGAGCACGACAACAAAAACACATACAATAATAATAGTGAAGTGAATTATACACTTATACTGCATTAAAAAAAGGAGGCAGATAAACATCGTGGCGACGGCGCAAATAAAAAAATCTAATAAAATAAATCATACAATAAACACAAAAAAGCAGATGCGCAATGCAGAGACAAGCTTAACCAGCGGACTTTGGCACTGAGAAAGAGAGAGACAGACAAAGAGACAGAGAGAGAGAGAGACAGACAGGAAGAGAGAGAGACAGACAGAGAGAGAGAGAGATAGAGAGACAGACAGAAAGAGACAGAGAAAGAGATAAAGAGAACAGAGAGAGAAATGATTCTTTATTTTCATCGACGTTCCAGATGTTCTGACTTTTCTTCCAGCGCAGCTCAAACTCACAACCTCAGGGAAACCTCGCCTGTCAATCATCCCTCCAAGCTTTCCATCATCTCAAATGGTCAATAATTTACCTGCCTGCTTGTAAAAAACGTATATATTTCTGTATTCATATCTATATGTATATATGTTTTACAAACGAGTCTATACCAAAAATATATCATTTATATTAAATGCTAGGGTTTACAGATTGTCTCGCAAACATGAATAAACTAAAAATATTTCATATTCTGTCAAAATATTCAGAATATACTGACTATATAAAAGTCTGGCGCTTTAACCACTGTGGGCCACCGAGAAAATCAGAGCCTCAGGCACTCGGGCGAAGGACGAGGGCTCCTGATTTGGGACGTCCTGTCACCACGGCAACAAAAACATACCCTGACCCTATAGCTGCCATGTTCAGGAACCCAACTTTACACACAGAAAGAGAGAGAGAAGAGAGAATGACAGAGAGAGGGGAGAGAGAAGGACAAAGAGAGAGAGAGAGAGAGAGAGAGAGAGACCTTCCTTCACTCATATTATTCTAAAGCGCTCAGGCCTGACCGATATGATAAATATCACTGATGCTGGCTTTTCGGAGATAAAAATGGTGATAATTGATATTATCAAATCAAACTGAAAATATCGAAAGGTATTAATTGGGCGAGAGTTTACAGACGAACTGACGGACAGCTCTCAAAATCCTCAGAATGTGTGTTGGCGTCTGTAAATTAAAATATGGGAAAGGAAGCCCTTGATTTAAATTTAAGGCAATTTCGGCACTTTATCAGCAGCATTTTGAACATTAGTGGTAACTGAAATATCAGTCAGGTCAAGATTAGCAGGGTGATCTGAACTCATCGACCGACCTCCAGGGTGTAGAAGATTCATTCCCATCAAAAACTGACCTCCTCCATCATTACTGGCATGGAAACCTGACTAAATATCGATATTAGAATATAAAATGTCCCCAAATAATGTCAACATTTCTCAAACCTATAACTGTTAAAATGCTGTTATTACATTTAAAGGAAAAACTTAGTTCCTTCAGGATAAGACAAAATATTATTCATTTCTTTGAGATACGGACATCAACTGAAATACCATCAAGTCTGAAGCAATTTCTGAATATTGTGAAAATGTTACTTCTGTTGTTATAAATTGGGCCATTAAGTTTTGACATACCAAGTCAGAATCTGGAGAAAATAAGTAATTATAACAATACCGAGACTTGATTATTAATTTGAGGTTCAATGTCATTCATTTAAAAGTCAGAATTTTGAGAGAATTTACGGTATTTTTGAGATACTAAGCAAATCAAAAGTCTCAGGAAATGATTTTCTGGGTTTGAGGGAAGATTGTGATAATAGGAATTCTTTTGTGAGTCAGATGTTTGTGGGAAGATATTGATTTTGTTATGTAAAACAAGTCATTATTCTGAGATACTGAATCAGTTTAAGGGAAGAGAAACAACACTGAGATTTCTACATTTTGCGGAAATAATCATCACAGGTTTTGAGAACCTGTCCTTATTTTGAGAGGCCTTATCTGCTATAAAGGCCTGATCTGGGTTTGCCCATCCGGTCGAATGCCCCCCCCACCACCCGCCCAATGTCCCGGATTCTCAAAAGTGTCCAATCACTGTCCAACGACAGAATCGAGGCTCCGACTCCAGACGTTTGGTCTTCAGACGGGACGTCCCGCCAAATATCAGGAACCAAAATATTCAGGGGTACAAAAGAAAAACCCTCCATGTTTGATTTCCAATCTGTGATCAGTCATTTTTTCAGTTAAACTGAGGTAAGAAAATGTCAGAATTTGGTGCAATTACATAATATATATAATTACAACAGATTGAATAATATACAGTCAGATCAAAGGCTGAAGGGTCAGGAGAGGATAAGGCACGTGGTTTAACTCGAGGGGACAGGAATTTCAAATCAATTACCATCAATCTTCAGACAAAAACAGACAAACAAACAAACAAACAAACGAACGAAACAGCTGGTCTTTGAAGCCTCTTTAAGGGGCCGGACTGTTCCTCTAAGTGTTTTCGTTCCTCGGGTTGAGAAGACGCCAGGACGTCCTGGACAGCAGAGCAGCGGCCAGACGCCAAAAAAACCCCCCAAAAAAACGAAAGAAAAATATGGCTCAATGACATTGACAATCTCCATTAAATGCTTACAAAAATATAAAAGCGTATTTAAACAATAAACAAAAGCAGATACACAAGATCCTTTATCACAACGTCCTGCTGGGGTGGGTTAGGAGTTTATGTCACGTGTTTACGTTTTTGTTTACTGCAGTAAAATCGTCCACTGAAGGTCCATCGACAGTCCAGTTGGGGAAACACGTTCTGGTCAGGGAGGGGCTGTATAGTGTATAAAACGTCCTGGACTTGTGTGATTAGCCAATAGGGGCTTCGTGGGGGGAAAACGGCACATGTCCAGGTGCATCTGTCTGATTGGCTACAGTGCCTGCCTTGTTGGGTCTGTGTAGATGCCTGTTGGAGATCTGCAATCTGACTGGCCCCATGGGATTGGCTGTTGAGTCTCTGACAGTCCGACTAGGGCCGTGGGATTGGCTGCTGAGATTCTGACAGTCCGACTGGGGCCGTGGGATTGGCTGCTGAGCTTCTGACAGTCCGATTGGGGCTGTGGGATTGGCTGTTGAGATTCTGACCGTCTGATTGGGGCCGTGGGATTGGCCGTTAAATATTTCTGCCGCCACCTGCATGCGTGTGATTGGTTGCATGTCAGGTAAGGGCCCATGTGACTGCCTGTTGTTTTTTGGGTCTGGCTGGATCCATTTGATTGGCTGCTGGACTTTTTTTTGTCAGGGCCATGTGATTGGCTGTAGGATTTCTGCCTGTCTTTATTGGGGTCATGTGATTGGCTGTTGTCCAATTAGGCCATTAGGTGTCATATCGGGTGAGTGGCGGCGGCACATTCCTGCGCTCGTTAAAAGAAAAGAGCTTCTAGGGAATTCTGAATTCTGTTTTGTTTTTTTTTATGCCAACTGGGCAGAAGTAGGCCCCTGCTCCTCCACACAGGTCCCACCTTCCTAAGTGCACAGAGAGAATTAAAATGGGGGGCCAGAACGCCTCCACCCCTGCAGCCGTTTCCCTTTTCGAAGCGTCCGAATAAATAAAAAAAACCCAAAAACTAAAACTAATGTGCGTTTTGAACGGCGTCTTTCCCCAGAATCTCGTCCCCGAGGTCCCACCTCTTCTACTGCATACTTCATGAGGTCTGGACCACACACACACACACACACACACACACACACACACACACACACACACACACACACGCACCCTGCTCACCCTCTGCACCTGTTCATGCCTCTCTTGCCTTGAGAGAAACAATGAAACAAACAAACGAACGATTGAACAGGTGAAAGAGGGGGCGTGTTTAAGCAGTGGGTGGGGCCTCGCTGGCAGCCGGTTTGAGCGCTGCCCTTCCAAATGTACGTTTTCAGCTGCAATAGAACAATAACAAAAAAAATACACAAAAATAAAAGGAGAAAAAGTAGAAAGATATGGAGAAGTGAGGCGTCTCCTTTGTCTCCACAGAGAGAAAGTGCTGCTCTTGAAAGTCTGGAGGTGAAACAGTGGCTGCAAATGGACGGGATATCGATCTTTTTCTTTTTTTCCCTAAAAGTTGTTTTGGTTGCTGCCGGAAAAGCAGGAGGTTCCGTTCTCCTTGATCGGATGTTTCGGGATCTGCGGGAAACAAAAATCAGATAAAACTTTCACTTTCAGGAACAAAATAGCTTTAAAATATAAATGTATATATAAACCATAAGACGGATTAACATTCGAAGCATACTGAAAGTTTGTTTGAATCACTGTTTAAGTATTTTTTCAATTGCACATTTATTATAATCTTGAACGTATATTTACGTATTGTATAAAATCCATAAAAATATTATGTTTAATCTGAGACACAATCTGGACCTTTTTATCCAAACCATCTATCTACCAACCAAATATCTGTACAATTTGTTACATTTTTTATTTATAAAATTATAAAAGAATTAATAAAAGTACTTGTTTCGAACAAACCATATCTATAATCATACCTGTATTTTATTTTGACTTTAAGTTTGAAATAAATATCCATAACTGGACATTCAGTCAAGATCTGATAACCCTAATCAGAGCTTCTAACTATGATATTCAACCTAACATTAACCAACTAACCAAGTACCTGCTTCCTTTTCATCTTAAATTATTGAAGTTGAACTAATTATTATCTTTTACATTTTTTAACAGGGAGTGTTTTTGAATATAACAAAGTCCTTAAGTCCTGACATCATAACATTAATAGTTATATGCTAGTTTTGAAATGCTAGGTGCCCAGAAACACTGTACAGCAAATGTGTATCAAATCAAAACTTAAAAATATAAAATGTTTCCTTAGATTGCTATTTGTACAAAAGTTTGATCAAAAGTTGTACCTAAACACATTCGCTGCTCTTACCTGCGTCTGGCCATTGCAGTTGACGAACTGCTGCTGTGGGATCATGCTCTCGGTGCCCAGTAGTAGATGGCAGGCGATGGCGTTGATGCTATCCTCCGGTGGTATGGAAGACATGCTGTTTAAGACGTTGTCTCCCAGTCCACTCTGGTAGAAGCAGGACTCCTGTGGTGAGCTCTGGTTTAGTAAGGCTTTTGTTTTCTGGCAGGATGAAATCATGGCTTCCTGAATGGGATTGTAGCGCAGGCCGTTAACAGGGGCCTGGGATACAGCCCCAAACATGCAGCTGCTGGTTGGTGCTGGACCAGAACTGCCCAAAAGCTTCCCCTGCTGGCCATATACTGCATTAGAAGACGGCTGCATGAGTGCCCCCTGCTGGTTGTAGACAGTATTAGCAGAAGTCTGCATCAGGTCCCCTTGCTGGGCATACAGGGCACTGGAAGGCTGCTGGCCATAGACTGTATTAGCAGCAGGCTTAGAAAGGGAGCTGGTGCCAAAGTTGGGCTGCATCAACCGAGTGACTGAATCTTGCTGGAGTTCTTTCGGCTGTCCGCAGAGAACATGGTGGTGACCATGCGGGACTTTTGAGACATTGGGAACGTTAACAATGTTGGGAATGTTTGGGATGTTGGGCATCCTGTTCAGTCCCTGTTGAACAGAAGGGTGAGGCGACGGCCATGTTGGAAGTCTCGAATTGGCCTGATCTGCCATGTTCTGAGTGTTGAAGGTAAACTGTCCTTGGAGGCATGCACCTTGGGGCAGGGACATATTTTGGGTCTCATTATTGGGGACCCACTGATTGATTTGCCTGATTGGCTGGCTCAGGTGGTTGTGGAAACCCAGAGGCTGGGCTTGGTTCTGAAGGCTGGACGGGGCCACATTATCCGGGTACACTTGCACCAGGTCATTTTGTTGTACTAGCCTTGGCTGGTTCTGCTGACCAGCAAGTGCAGTGTTGATGCCTATCAAATTGTTGCAGCTGGGCATATTCTGTCCAGCCACTTCAGGAAGTGGCAAGTCCATGAATGCATCTTGCTGTGCAAGAGGGACCTCTGGTTCAATGTGGGTGAGTTTCATTAATCCTCTGCCTGGACTAACTCTTTCCACACCTTCTTCAATACCGTAGAAGCCACCAAGTCCCTGGTCACCTTGACCCTCAAACTCCTCCTGCAGCTGCAGCTCGGAGAGGCACTTGGGCAGTCTTTCGGAAGGTCCCGGGCTGGTTTCCGTGAACAGCATGCCCTCCACGTAGGAGAAGATATCATTGGCCAGGATGTCGTTCAGCTCAATGGGCGACTCAGCCTCATTGTTCATGCTGTTCATCCGCAAGAGGGCATTCTCCCACTCCTTCAACTCTGCCTGGTCCACCTGCAGCTCTTCCACGGCACCGCACAAGCTGCTGTCCCCAATGATCTGCTGCAGGCTGTCCATCATGTCCTGAACCGTCGCTTCTTCTTTGATCCCCGTGGTGCTCCCTGCTGTCCCAGTGCCACCCGAAGGTTGCCAAGTATTCCCGGGTACGTTGAGCAAAGCATGGCTGTCCCTGAAGGCCTTGTCCAGGCTGAACTGTGAGTTGGGGTCATTGTTGGGCTGGTAGATGGACATGTCCTGCTTAAGCATTGAGCTCAGCAAGGAACTGGGCGCCATCGCAGGAGGCTTCCTGAGCTTGCCGCCTTTGCCCTGATTGGGCATGTCAGGCATGTCCAAAGAAGGGCCTGTTTCGTAGAGGACAGCCTCCCCGGTGGCAAAGCTGAAGGGCAGCTGCAACTTCCTCTGACGAAGATGCTCCTCACCTTCCTCATTACTGGTAGGAAGAGAAGGATAACGACTAATTAGCAGATTAAACATAAAAAAAACTAAGAATCTCCATGTACAAGTACAAGTCATTGTGTTGCAATATATAAACTATTCTGTTGCAGACATATGTCAAATAACAAGCATATGGTACTAGTTCACTTCAAAACCCAAATTGATTAGCAGAGCTGTGGTTAATAACTGAGAAAGCTTTATAGCTATAATTCTATGAGAATGAAGTTACAAGAAAAACATCCAGAATGCCTAATAATGTATGTAAAAGCTCCCTCAGTATATATTTTTGCAGTTTTCCTATGTGAATACAAGACTTACAGATATACAAAATTAACTTTTCCACTGGCCAACATATCCAGTACACACCCAACATATTCAAAGAGCAATGGAAAGAGCAACAAATGAATGATCAGCCCTGTTTCTTCTCCAAAAGAATTTTAGTGAATTGAAAAGACTCACGTTAGAGCTCTCTGCCGTGCCACGATGAAGTCGGGCCGTCCGCTTTTATAGACCAGCCTGGCATTAGCCTGCACCCAGATCCATGTTCCTGCCTTGGACAGGAGCCGGAAAACTGTGAATCCACTTTCACCAGTCTTAATCACTGAAAGAGAGAGAGAGAGAGATAGTTTAGCGTGATAATTCACCCAACATGCTGTTTTCCTGATCCTACTGCTACTGCAAGTAACATTCTTGAAACATTCAAAAATTCTGGATAATTTATCAATTTGTTTCTCGTTTCCGTTTTTGTCCACAAGAGGATGGTTTGCTGATGGGTTATAGTTCTGATTTGTTGACAGGAGGGTGTTGGTTTGTCCAGGGGTTTATAGTATCAGTATCAGACTTTGGTTTGTTGATTGGGCTTTAGATTCTATTTGCCGACGCGGGGTCGGTTTGTCAACAAGGCTTTAGATTAGACTTGTTGAGAGGTGGTTGGTTTGTCGATGGGGTATATGGGTGTCGATGAGTGTTTATGTTGTCGGGGAAGTGTTGGGTTTGTTGATGGGGTTACAGATTCAATTTGTCAACACGGGTCAGTGAGCTTACAGTTTAGATTTGCCGATGGGGAGGTTGATTTGTCAACATGTCTTTAGTTTTGTTTATGGATGATGGGAGGGTTGTTTTGTTAATGGTGCCACATATGATATCGATTTGTTGACAGGGGCTTGGTTTGTGGGTGGGGCTATAGATTTGCCTAAAGGGGTTTGGTCAACAAAACTACAGTTTAGATTTGTAACCAGGGGTTGGCAGCCGATGGGGCAATAGTTTCGAGGGTTGGTTTGTTGGCAGCAATATTAAGGCAGCTGGATGGCCTAGTGGTTTGGGCACTGCAATCAGAAGGTTGGGGTTCAAATCCCAAGTGCCAGAGCAAGGTCCCGTCCCCCCACACCGCTCCCCAGGTGCCCCTAGTTGGCGGCAGCCCCCTGCTTCACTCGGTGAATGGGTTCAATGCAGAGAAAGAATTTCACACTGTGTTGTACTTGTATGACTATGCATGTAGCAAATAAAGAAGCTTCTATTTTTGATTTGTCAACGGGGCTGACAAGCTATGAATTATGTTGACCAAGGAATTCGTAATCTTCTGATGAAGGGCCAACACGAGAGCCCTGACACATTCTGTGGTCTTGCAGTGTTTTGTGCTGCACCGTGGCCCTCGTGGTCCTAAAGGAACTTGGTTTAGTTTCGCTGTAAACTGGTTTTGACTTGAACAGACTTGCTAATGTGGTTTTCTGACACTGTACGACTCGTTGGTATGTATAAACATGGGCTGAATGCAGCACTGACTGGCTGTGCGACCAGTTTTAAAGAAAACAGTGTATAACAGCAGGAAAATCCCACCAGCAGGTGGTGAAGGGTCATTGTGCTTGGAAGGTCCAGAGCGTTGTGGTGTTTATATTTAAAGGTGCTGAAACATGATGTGGGTGTGTGTAACTCACTCCGCAGGTGGTTGTCAGCGCAGTGCATCATGTCAGCAGCATGGATGAACTGGTAACCAGAGCCCCTCATACACAACTCAATCTCAGTGTAGCCCAACACCACTTTACCCCTGCAGGGAAACACCACACACATGCACAGTGAGCGGGGGGTCTTCGTTATTCCCCAGAGACTGACTTATATTTGGCCACATCCTGGAAAAGCTCTTCAGATTAGCCCCTCCAACTCATGATGAAGTTATAAAGAGTGTTTCAGCCTTCCAATCAGAACAGAGCATGAAGGGGTGTGTGTGGGTGCAGGTTAAGGGTTTGTGGTGTGTGTGTGTGTGTAAGCGCTGTGTGGGGTTAGACCCGGTCACCTGGTGTCAATGCCCAGCGGGGTGAAGTCCAGTTTGTGTTTGGTCTGGAAGAGGAGGGTCTTGCTGCGGATCTCCAGGATGGAGGGGGGCTGGAGGGGCGTGGCGATGATGAACAGGGCCAGCTGGGGGTGGGCCAGCGTCCCGTCCTCCGCCACCCTGTTCTGACCGTGCAGGTACTTCAGACGGCCCTGGAAGTTCATAGCCTGGGACAGGAGGACACAGCAGGTCAGGGACAGCAGGAGTGTGTGTGTGTGGGTGTTACGGATGGGACAGTTGATAAACTACAAATAATTTTTTGAAACCACTAAAATATTTCTAAACATTTTTACTTCTAGAAAGTATAATTTTTGAAAAACGAATCACTAAAAAAATAAATTAATACAATACACAATTAATTATTTGATTGTATGAGAGCATTAGTAAGGTCAGGTACTGATGTTGGAACATTGTTGTGAGGATTTGACTGTATGAGTGCGTTAGTGAGGTCAGGTACTGATGCTGGAACATTGCTGTGAGGATTTGATTGTATGGGGGTTAGTGAGGTCAGTACTGATGTTGGAACATTGCTGTAAGGATTTGATTTTATGAGAGAGTTAGTAAAATCAGCTACTGATGCTGAAACATTGCTGTGAGGATTTGATTGTATGAGAGCGTTAGTGAAATCAGCTACTGATGCTGAAACGTTGTTGGAGGAAGTCCTTCTTTTGTCGGAACCTTTGACAGAAACAGTTTGGAGTAACTGTGTGTGGAAATTTGAATAAATGCAAAACACAGCAGAGTCAATTTGCATATTTATTTTAGGGTTTTGGTCCTGTGTGTGTGTGCACGTGTGTATGTGTGGTGGTCACTATACACAGAAAAGACTGGATTATTTTGGACTATTTTGTCATATCCTGAACATTAGATGATTTGCAATTATTATTATTGATACCAATGACAGTCAAAATACTTGTAGATTTAACAAAATTTTAAAAAATGTCTGGGTCACTTTTTAAAAATATTTGAATCAAAATGAAGAAAATATTAGTTTTTTCATCTAATAATCCACTGAAACTGTAACTTGGTAGTTTATTTACTAATTAGGGAAATTATCAGAATGAACTGTGATTGTTCAGGATGTTTATGGTGAGCTGTGATTGGTCGGAATGCTTAGAGCGAGCTGTGATTGGCCTGTGTGTTCAGAATAAAGCGTGATTGGTAAGGATGTTCAGAATGAAGCGTGGTTGGTCAGGATGTTCAGTGCGAGCAATGATTGGTCGGGATGTTCAGAGTGAAGTGTGATTGGTCAGAGGTCCTACCAGGAAGCCGGAGGAGTTGTCCAGCAGGCAGCGGAAGCGGCAGCAGAAGCTCCTCTCCAGGAAGGAGGAGTTCTCCGGCGGGAGCTGCTGGGGGTTGTAGTTGATTATGTTGGTGGTGATTTCACTGCTCTTCTGCAGACCTGGAGCAGCGAAACCCGAGTCTGTGATTTATTAACACACACAGCACCAAATCCCTGCTGCCCTGCCCTTCATAAACATTTCAGCCGTGCTCAGCAACGACAGGCAGAACAAAACACACCGAAACAGCCAAACTGGAGCAAACCCACCTAAAACCACAGAGGAATAAAGACAGGACCTACAACCGCTCCAACCCCTTGACACCACTAAACTAAAACACCAAAATAATTCGGAAACTGCAGTAAAACTTGACTGAAATACTGAAACTACATTAAAACTGGACTGAAAAACTGAAACTACATTTAAACTGGACTAAAATACCGAAACTACATTTAAACTGGACTAAAATACTGAAACTACATTTAAACTGGACTAAAATACTGAAACTACATTTAAACTGGACTAAAATACTGAAACTACATTTAAACTGGACTGAAAAACTGAAACTACATTTAAACTGGACTAAAATACTGAAACTACATTTAAACTGGACTAAAATACTGAAACTATATTTAAACTGGACTAAAATACTGAAACTACATTTAAACTGGAATGAAATACTGAAACTACATTTAAACTGGACTGAAAAACTGAAACTACATTTAAACTGGACTGAAAAACCGAAACTACATTTAAACTGGACTAAAATACCGAAACTACATTTAAACTGGACTAAAATACTGAAACTATATTTAAACTGGAATGAAATACTGAAACTACATTTAAACTGGAATGAAATACTGAAACTACATTTAAACTGGACTGAAAAACTGAAACTACATTTAAACTGGACTGAAAAACTGAAACTACATTTAAACTGGACTAAAATACCGAAACTACATTTAAACTGGACTAAAATACTGAAACTACATTTAAACTGGACTGAAAAACTGAAACTACATTTAAACTGGACTAAAATACTGAAACTACATTTAAACTGGACTAAAATACTGAAACTATATTTAAACTGGACTGAAGTACTGAAACTGGGTTAAAAGAACCTTTAAAGAACAACAAAACCAGACCAGAAGCAGAAAGTCTGGGTTTAAGGAGCAGAAGCAGAAAGACAGAAGAAGTGTGTCCTCACTCTCGCTGTCTTCGCCCTGCGCCGGATTCAGGGCGAAGTGGAGCTGCCGCCGAAACATGGCTCGATCATCCGTGTGTATCAACTCAAACACACTCTGATGGACAACATCTGACTGTACACACACACACATACACACACACACACACACACAGATTAGACAAAACCAGGCAGAAAAAATCTTCACAATATATACCAATACTGGAACACTGCTGTGAGGATTTGATTGTATGAGAGCGTTAGTGAGGTCAGTACTGATGTTGGAACATTTCTGTGAAGATTTGATTGTATGAGAGCGTTAATGAGGTCAGGTACTGATGCTGGAACATTGCTGTGTGGGTTTGATTGTATGAGAGCGTAAGTGAGCGTTAGTGATTTAAACATCTGTTTTAAGAAAACAATTAAGGAAACAATTGAAAATATTAAATGTGTGTATTTCATGTTACAATAAACGTTTGTCATATTAAAATGGGCATATTTCATTATAAACCGTGCATTTAATATATTTATATATCATGTTTTAAATCTTTATAGACAAATTAATTTCTGTAAAGTTATTGTGGAAGGTGCCATAATAATACATTATGAGAATGCTGGTCATATTTCATTATTATTATAAACAGTACAATGTCACCCCCTAGAGGCAGAACAGGGTAACATCTCACTTCCACCAGCAGTAACACATTCTTCAGATATGTTTCATATATTTACACATACACACACACACACAAACAAACCACCCCCCCTCCCCCCGCCACCACACACACACACACACACACACACGCTATGTAAACTACTTGCTTGTGTAACTGACAGTAATGTGGGCTTGTCGGACTGGATTGTTGCAATATTCCATGCACACACACAGACACACACACACACACACACACACACACACACACACACACACACACACACACACACACACACACA
>JBBPDH010000037.1:11911345-11922693 GCA_037974565.1 Clupeocharax schoutedeni
AGAGAGAGAGGACAGTTATACTGAGTGATGGGGAGAGGGAGGACCACCCTACCCACCCAGAGAGAGAGAGAGGACATCTATACTGAGTGATGGAGAGAGGGAGGACCACCCTACCCACCCAGAGAGAGAGAGAGCCTACTCACCCAAACATGTAAGTGCGGCTGAGGTTTGGCAGTGCTGATGAAAATGGGTAAGACTGTTGCCATGGTTACGGTGAGTGTCCCTTAATCTGATGGACAGGTTTAACTGAGCGTGCCAGTCTGTATTAAGTGCTGAGACTGTGTTTTTGTCTTTTGACTCACAGCGTAGTTGCTGTATTGATCCAGCCCGAGCATGAAAGCCCCTCGCCCCGCCTCTGTAGGAGACGAGCTCATTACAGATGAATCGGTGCTGCGTCCTCGATTCAGGCCTGCGGGTGGGGTGGGCTTGGCAAAGGAGATGAACTAGATGCTATTTTTAACCTTATTTACATCAATTACGCTTACACAGCGTTTTCCACGGAGCAGGAGAGGCAGGAGTGTGTGTGTGTGTGTGCATTATATCACACCCCTGACCTCCTGCAGCGTAAAAAAGACATGAAGTCATCCTGTCGAGAGCTGAGCTCCACCCAGCTGGCTTTTCTCTCCACAGCAGAGATAGTTCTAGCAGACTTCTGAGAAGATTCTGGTCCTAAAACGAAACCCGTTCACGGTGAGTGAGACATGCAGGGCATCATGAGGTAAAATGGAGACGTCTGGTTCTCTCTCTCTCTCTCTCTCTCTGGGTGGGTAGGGTGGTCCTCCCTCTCCCCATCACTCAGTATAACTGTCCCCTCTCCCTCTCTCTCTCTGGGTAGGTAGGGCCGTCCTCCCTCTCCCCATCACTCAGTATAACTTTCCTTCAGGACCACCGAAGGTTTACATTGAGTGACTAAACTGAACCTGGACAGACTCCTTTAAACACTGTGACTGTCAGATTAACGAGATTAACGAGTCTGTTGACAAGGTTTTGATCTTCCTGAACCACTAATTTGATGACTTCTCTCAACGTTGCCGATCTCCATTTACCTTACATTCCATTAGAGAATCAGGGGCAGTCACAGTGAGTCCAGTCTCGCCGAGACAAGCGTCTCGTCTCTGTGGAAACAGGTCTTGAGAAATGTTCCGTCAGTTAAAAAATATATATATATTTCAATATAATTGAAATAACGAAACAAATAAACCAAAAACGACCACTAAGGCTAGCAGAGCGTCCAACCTGCCGGAACATGAAGAACGTACCGGAACACGGAGAATGGGATGCCGTGTGCAAATTTGACTCGGTTTCATGTTGCGTGATGTTTCAGTAAAACTGGGACCCCATGAAGACGCCAGCGCTCGTCTTTCAGGGCTGATAAAAGTGTTCCGAGTCACTGCTGACTTTCTACAGACGGATTAGGAGAGCACCAAGGAACACATCAGACATTCGGTTCTCCAAGATGTTCCCACAAACGTCAGAAAAACAAAAGCTACAGATATTCCTGATCGACACGTCAGCACTCAGGACAGTGCAAGGTCAGAGTCAGTGACTGACACACTAGCCAATGAGAAGCAGGCAAATAAATAAACAAATCTTTCCCATGTTTAGTCCCATCCTTTCGGGACATGTCTCTGTAAACGGGCTCTACAGGAGATGGATGTTCTTTTATATATTTATATATGTGTGATGTGTGTGGATGTGTGACTGTGTCCTGGAAGGTTTCTGTTCGTGTTTTGTTTCACAGTTGACCTCCGGTAGCTTCCCGACCAACAGCCGTGTGTTGAGAGGAGACATGAAGAAATAACGCACCCTGAACTCTTCTCACGCTCCAGATGTTCTCAGATGCTCAGAATCAGACATGCTTCTCTACACCAGGAGGTTCCCGACCATCGGTGGTGTCCCGTCGTCGTGGAGTGGGACACCCTCACTCCAGGACCAGAGTCAGGAACCTCCTGGTGTAGAGGAGCATGTCTGAACACCACCGGACCTCCGGGACCAGAGTCGGCCCTCCCTGCTCTACAGGTCTCATGCCATGCTCACATTTCAGAGCCGAACACAGAATCTGTTGCTGTTTCAGATGTTCTGCAGCCGAAGAACCACTCGATCGTGAGCTAAATCTGAAAGGGACATTCCGGCCAAACGGAAGGATTTGTCTTAACAGAGGTGGAGTTTAAAGACTTCAAATTATTGTAACTATATTTGCAGTCCCATGGATGTTTCAGACATACTTAAAATGAACTGAACTCTGCCTTTATTTACCCTGAAAATACTCCAAACCCGAATTACACCTTAAAATTAGATTTAAGGCCTGAGTGTGAAACCCCTTCATCTTATGTTTAATTCCAGAGGTTTTAGTATGTAATTTGAAAATGTAAAATTCAGCTGCTTTATTCCTTAATCCTTAATCTGTGCAGTTTTACCCTTAATTTTGCTTCATTTCCTGCATGGGAGCTTAAAATTAGGTCATTTTAGGGGTAAAATTAAGGTGTTTGGTTTCATAGTGTGTGTGTGTGTAACTGAAGACAACACATTTACAGCATTTATCAGACGCTTTTATCCAAAGCGACTTCCATCCCCTGCCTACAGGGGGCAGTCTCTCCCTGGAGCAACGTGGGGTTAAGGGTCTTGCTCAGGAACCCAGTGGTGGTGCTGAAGGTAGGATTTGAACCCATGACCTCTTGGTCCAGAGGCAGGCAGTCCAGTGCCACCACTAAGGCTGGACAGTCTGAAGTGAGGGGTGTGGCACCGCTAGGAGGTCGAATATCCCATTAATATTTTGCTAGCAGTCGGGGTTTCCTCGTTATTGGGTGGGGGGGGGTGGGGTGTTTGGTGACTGATTTACTAGTTTAACGCATTAAATTATCATCATTGATGGACAAAAAGAACACCCAATCCTGAACTCCGAGGCCAGAATGCCCCTTTAACCCGAATCCAAACACTCCCTATAGAGAATAGAGCGCCACCTGCTGCTTTCAGACACCGGAGGAGCTCGTTTTCCTTGTTTCTGAAGTTTTGGAACATGCTCAAACTGAGTGTGTGAACTAGAACAGTGGTTCCCAATCTGGGGTACGCACCCCCCCCCCCCCCCTTTAGCGGGTGCTAGAGATGGCAGGGGATGGGCAGAATTTATTCTGGACTGAGGTTACCAACATTATATTTATACACATTAAAAATGTAGGGAATAACTAATTTATTGTTACTGATGTTTGTTATTATTGCAATTAATAACAGGTGTTGACATGATTCTTTTATTTAAGGGGGAAATTTTAAAAGGTAACATTTAGTTTTGCCCCTTAATCTGTGCACTTTTAGAATTCATTTTGCTTTATTTCCTGCATGGGAGTTTAAAATTTAGGTCATTTTAGGGGTAAAAATAAGGCGTTTGGTTTTGTAGTGTATCAACCGACTTCCCTCTCTAAGGTAACTGTCTGAAGGAGATGCTGATGCATCTATGAAATTCTTATCTTTATTCCTTATGTATAGTGTGTGCGTGTGTGTGTGTGTGTGTGTGTTTGTGTGTATGAGTATAAACAAAAGCCTACAACTGCTGTGTGTAATTAATCACTTTATTCTGTTTGTATGTCTGTGTGGGTGGGAGTTGGGGGACTTTGAGGAAAACAGGTTGGGAACCACTGACCCAGAAGACCAGGCTGATCTCGTTAACACTAACGTGGATGAGAGTTACCTTCTCTCCAGTTAAAGCATGTCCAGTCTTCCGGTTCCATGAGCGGTTATGGCACTTGGATCTTGGCACTGGTTTGATCAATCGGTTCCTCTTAGTGCTCAGCTTTCAAAGCTACCTGGAGCTGGAGATATTAGGTATTACTTGGAGTTTTCTCAGGAAGTCTCCCAGAACCTTCATTAGATATCTCACCGCGCTCCTAGGATGTTCTGACAAGAGTTCCAGCTGGACTGAGAAAATCAATGACCCTGAAAGCTGAAGACCAAGAGCAGAACCTCTGGTTCAGTCTCCTGCAGTCTAAGGGTGTTTTCACACCTAGTCCGCTTTAAAGGAACCAAGCTCAGTTCTCTAGAAGTGCTCCAGAACTTGGACCAGCAGAAAGGAACCCGGTTCTCTTTCTGCTCCACTTCAGCTCAGAAGAGTCTCAGTTCTCTTTCTGTTCACAATTTAGTTCCTCCTCCAACCTGCCGCCGCTGTTTCTTCCTGTTTTTCATTGCTGGGACTGTTTTTCTCCAGAAGAGCAGTTGGTTAAAAGCTCTACTGAACTTCTATACTTTCCACAAAGTTTTGCTGCTGTTGTTCTACGTTCTGAGCAGCTTGGTAAAGAAACTTCATCGTGACAAGAATCCCCTTATCTATTTATTTCTTCATTTTTTATTTTGTATGATAATTCATTAATTTATTTGTATTTTTTAGTTTTCTTTATTTCCTGTTGAGTTTCCAGCATAGACGTATTTGTTTTCCTACGTGATCTACCTACGGCAAGCCTATAGGGCGAAAACAGTCAAAGTGAACTCTGAGCATTTTGTGTTTAAAAATGTGCATTAATCCGAACCGTGCTGTGACTCAAATCTCGCTTTAAGGGCTGAAACGGACCGAGTGTGAAAACACCCTTAATGACCTATCAGCTGTGAATCTCTTCAGAAACCGAACCTGCATTAATACTAAAGTTAATGCTATTAAGGCGAAGGCGTGACCAGAGCTCATTCGGCTCCACCAGCTCGTGACTGATTACACTGTTTTCTTTGTGACTGCCTGCAGGTGATAATCACTGTTTAGCAGATTAAGCTGCGCTCATGGCTCCTGGACCAAAAAAGGACCCATCCCACTCCACCCAAAATGGATCACAAGGGAACCCTGGGTGTTTTGGATTTCGGCTGCGTCAATTCTCAATTAGAGAGTATTGATCCTGCCTCTCCGGCGGTGTGGACGTTTACTACCTCAACTCCTATCACAGTGGGTTCGAGACTTTTAAGTGCTGAAGTCTCCAGATACGCTCGTCATGCGCGGATCGATAATCGTTAAGCAGACTTAAACTTGATGGCACTTGGTGTTTTCCACACTGGGGAAGTGTCTTCAATGTCGAACCCCAGCCACATGCAGCAGTGAAGGAGGGAATAAGGGAGCTGCCTGGAACTCTTCCAACCATCCTAATTCTTCAAACGAGCTGATGAAGAGAGCCTGCTTTGAGAACCCTACTGACTGAAAGACTGAACGATACTGTCAGTTGGGTCCGCCCCCATCTCTTCGACTTTTTGTTCAGAAAATCAATTTGCCTCTACGGCCTTTTAGCCATCCAGAGCCCACGTGGTGACTCTGGGACGTAATGACCTGATCTGACCTGACCTGACTCAAAGAAGCAAAATTAGTTACAATCACATTTTCAGGACAGGCAGTGTTAAAAATACCAGCTCCTCCACCGAAACGGCTAATTCAATTTAACCAATTAAGCCAGACGAGACCTTAAGAATAGAGGTGCGAGGATTAATTACCTTTTGCCTGATCCCTCATACCTGCACCTTTTAAGGTGGTTTTCCTTAGTGCCCGAATCTCCAGGCAGACAGAACCTAATCGACTGGATCAGAACAGTGTTTGAAAGGAACTTTTTTGATGCAGTATATTATTAATCATTGTGGTAAACAAAGTAATGCAGCTTAATCAATACACACACATATTGGAGCAACAGCAGGTGTCCGAAAAAGGGTAATGGACCATGTTGGGATGCAGAGGAACATGAGGCTAGACCTGCATCCGATGCTACATCTAGCTGCCAAATGTAAAGTCCTGAGCTCCCCTGGCAAATTGCCTTCGCATACCAGAGAATCCTCTTTTTAATTCAATTTCCTTTCTCTCCAATCCCCTGCAGTCCTCATTCTTTTGGTAACATTTGTGCAAGAATCACAAATGAATGGCCAATCTCTCGGGCAAAATATGGAGCGTGTAATAAATTAGAACTGGCTGAGCTACAGGATGGGAAAAAAAGATTGAAATTTAATAAATAACTGTCTCAATATGAATTGCTACACTTCCACAACATAAAGTATATCCAGTCCTTTCCCTCTGCTATTAAAAAAGCATGCCTAACACACGGCGAGGATGTCTCAGACCAACGAGCATGCTTAGCGTGAAAAAAACATTCAGCTTTAGAACTCAAACCTGTAATTTTCCCTAAAGCTCACAACAATTAACTCGTTATGCATCACTTACTACCATCCCTACAGCGTGGAATCAGGCATCGTTTACAATTAAACAGAAACCATTAATTGATTAATTGAGTCTATTTTCCTCTCAAATTAGGATTTAAAATAGTGCAATTGTGCACGGCAAAAAAATAAAGAGGGATTTGGTCATTCTGGATGCTTTAAATAAGTACCACATTTTCCTGTGCAAATTTTGATTAGTTGAAGATCTGTTCTTTGATAAGTCCTGCCCAAATCAGGCTTATTTTCAAACACGTGTCTCTGTGGTGGCCTGTGGGGCCCAGAGTACTTAGCTCGTCTCAAGAGCTGCTTACAAGCTCTCTTTTCTCTGCAGTCTCGTGTCATTGTGCCTCTCAATCAACTTACAGTTTCTGCTGGGCAGACACGCCCTTCCAGTAGTCAAGAATGTCGTGCAAGTCCTCGTCCTTAGCAAACTGTACTTTCTTCCGAAGGGCGTGGCCGGCTGCGATGTAGGCCTCCTCACGGGGGCTTTTCTTGTAGGGCCGAAAGCGCTCCCAGATTTTCAGGGTTGTCTCTGAAGAATACTCCGGGCTGGAGGAGTACCCCGAGTAATTGTGGTGGCGAGGAGATAGCTGGGAATAGGCAGTGTCCCTCTTGGTGCGAGAGAGGGGCTTTAGGAAGGATGCTTTCTGGGCAGGGGAGTCGATGGCACCCTCGTAGTAGAGCGCGGGGAAGGAGTGTCGGTGCTCTGAGCAGTGGTAGTCTGGGTGCACCTCCAGGAGGTGCTGTTGCACCATGCTGCCCCCACCTGGAACTACAACACCACAACCACCCGAACCACCACTGCCACCGCCGCCTCCTCCTCCTCCCCCGTTGCCACCTTCTCCCCTGCCATTGCTACCCCCTTGAACTCCCACTAGAGGGAGCCTTTTGAGGGGCTCCGCGCACACAACAGGGCTGCCTTTCTCTACAAACTTTGAGGAGTCAGGACTGAGAGGCTCGGGGACATCCAGACTAAAGACCCGAGCATTCTTCATGGATCCGGAAGTGGCACTACAGCGATTCTTTGCGTTGCTGAGAACAACTACTGCAGCATCAGCACTCAGCTGCCGCTGCAAAGGCCTCGCAGCCGTGGCGGGGGGCGGGTCTCTGTAAGGCGGTGAAAGAAAACCACCTCCGCTGATGCCTGGTCTCTCGGACAGGGGCAGGACGAGAGGAACAGGTGGTAAAGGGGGGAGTTTGGGAGAAGTCATGATCTGGCATGACTCTGTTACTGATGGAGAAAGAGGGATGAGTCCTCTGGGGGAGGAGGTCATGCACTGTGGAGGTGGGGAAGAGGAGTTTTCATCTGTGGTGGCGGCAGCTGCTGCTGCTGCAACAGCTGCAGAATCCAACTTGAGTGCATCGATACAGTTATTGATGATCTGGTTGACTTTGTCCACCTCCTTTGCGATGGTAGAGATTTCTGAGGTCGATCCCCGACCATCATCTTCAGAGTCCTCCCCCACATCAATCCCATTCTCCTCCCTTGCAATCTCGTCCCCTGTTCCTGGTACAGCTCCATCCCTGGCCCGTTCTTCCCCAATAGCCGATGTTCGCACGTCCATGTAGTTCCCCTTGCTGGTGGCAGTGGCATCTGAGAAGGCTGTGGCCATCTTCTCCACCTGAGGAAGTGAGGACAAGCGGGATGAGCTGGTGTTGCCTGAGCTGTGGAGCATCCCCATGCTTGAAGAGGTGGACTGTGGCATTTTGCTGTGGTGGTGCTGGTGGTGGACCTGATCATGGAGTTTCTGCAAGGCTGCGGGGTCACTGGCAGCTGCAGCTGCTGCTTCGGGCCCGTAACGCATTTCCAGGATTGTTTTCTTCACACTAATGGACTTCTCTTTCTCTTCCTGAATACGACGCCTGCGCAGGCAGTAGTATACCAAACCCAACACGATGACCATGCCGAACAGACAGCCCAGGATGGTCATTATGTAGTGGGTGGTGGTAGACGGGCTGGCGTGCAGGTCATCGGGGTTCGGCGATCGGGTGGCAAAGTGCAGGCAAGTGTGGTTGTACCGCTGTGAGTTACGGATGGAGGCCACGCAGAAGGTGTAATCTGTGTGAGGCTTGAGAGCGTTGAGCGGGATCGTCTCTTTCTTCTTTTTCAGGTTTATGACATCAAACACATGTGTGTTGTTGTACTGCACCAGGATGTACATCTTGCTGTAAGGTCGAGGGATCTGGACCAGCAGCAGGGCCGAGGTGAGAGAAACCGACTGCAGCTTGATACTGGGGCTGTAAGATGGACCTGCTGTCGACGATGCCGTGGGCTGATGATATGTCCCCATCTGGTCTGAAAAATCTGGCCCTATGCCGGAGGCGTCCAGGTCAGGGGGCAGGGAGGTTATTCCAGGAATAATCACGCCGTCCTTGCACCTGGATGACAGCATGGAGCGAGCATTCCGTCCATGACTGGACATCGGGCTTAGCAGAGGATAACCAAAAAGCTCCCGTGGGGTTTCACACTGCAGACGGTCGTAGGTGTGGGTGACGTTGTTGAAGGCTTCCAGCCAGGTCAGGAAACTGTAGAGCTCACAGCCACAGTGGAAAGGATTCCCGGCAAGCTCACACACCATCAAACGTCCGAGAACCGTGAAGGTGGATGGGTCCAGTTTGGCCAGCTTGTTGGAGGACAAGTCAAGGCTGCTCAGGCTGAGACACTCCCAGAAGGCGTTGGTGGAAATTATCTCGATGAGGTTGTGCTGTAGGAACAAGCACTGCATCCTGCCCAGGCCCCTCAGCATCCCTTCAGTGAGGTTGGTCAGCTTGTTGTATCCCAGCTGAAGCACCTGCAGGTTGGCCTGTCCAGCGAAGGCCCCGTCCTCAATGTAGGAGATCTCATTCTTTGTGAGGTTGAGGTCAGTCAGGTTGGTAAAGCGGCTCATGGAGCTGAAGAAAATGGCCTTAAGCTTGTTCTCATTCAGGCGCAGGTCATGCACCGTGTTGTTGATATGCTGAGGGATTGTCTCGTAGGGCGGCTGGTTCTGGCTGCAGATGGCCAACCATACGTAGCCTTTATCCCCTTCGATGAGCCAGCAGTCACCCCTCACTAATGAGGGCAGGGGGAGGAATAGCAAGGGCAGGAAGAGGAGTGAGAGGGCAGGGGGAGAGGATTTAAGGAGGCTCTCCATTTCTGTGAGAGACTGAGGGTTGGATTTGCTTTGTTTCAGAGGGGAAGGGCAAGAGATCAGAACCCAAAATAAGAAAAAGAAGAGCCAAAAGGATTATTCAGACACAGTTCTGGGAACGAGTGTGTGTCCTGGGGGCAATCACAGCTGCACCGGACACAAAGCTCCAAACATAGTCTCCATTTCAAGTGTTCTGTGTTATAAGGATATAGCGTTGTTTCCCACTGAGACTCATGGCCTCTGGCCTTTCGCCCTCGCTCTTCTGGAAAGTGGCGTTCCGTTCAGTCACTCAACCACAGCATCTGTAAAAGAGAGACAGACGAGAGAAATTAGCGCCACTTAGAGGAACAGGCACTGTTGTTTTTGGTGGATGAGCATAAAGAAAAACTGGGAAATTTCTGGGGTGGAATGAAATGCATGTTTTAATGAGCAAATATGCTTTGGTGTTGTTAATATTTTCACATACTCCCCAGCACCAGAGCCCTGAGCTACCCAGGACTGTTGTATTTTTACTGTGGAATTCAGCTTAAATCCCTTGTTCAGTCTATAAAATGCTAATGGCCTCCGCCGTGTTTACGAACCGACAACATTTGGTTATAAAATTTTATTTGCAGCCGTGCTCTCAGAATCATCAGCAAAACAAAAGGAGAACAAGGACCCGCTCCAGGGAGCCCATTAGCAGGACTGTCCTGAAAACTCTGGCGCCGCAGTCGCAAAGCTGCAGGCTGTGTTTGCTGTAGGCCATTCAGCGACTACACACATAGTTTCATCGCTGCTCCGAGCCTTATGGGATTACACAGCGGCTCCTGTGTGGATTAATTCTGGATCACCATAATCCAGACGCCGCTGTGTAACACTTCCGCTGAATCCCAGCAGCAGGTCGGCAGGTGAAGAGGCTCTGCCTGTTTGTCCGGCGTCACGACAGAACAGCGGCAAAAAATGTGTCTCAAACAAACACACCAACACACCTTCACCTCTTTCTTGTTCTCTCTCTCAGTCTCTCTCTTTGCCTGTCTCTGTCTCTCTCTCTCTCTCTTTTTCATGCATGTCCATCACGAAACGGACTCAAAATGAAGCTGTTCATGAACAATTCATCAAATTTATCTGCATGGCAGCCGATGAATATAAAAGTTGTAATAAATGAGAAACAACTATTTTTCATGATATGAACGAGTGATGCATCACCGGAAAAAGAGAGTAGGTTTGATTTTGACACAAAAGTAGTAACTTTACTCCATAATGAAACCACTAACATCATCATACATTAACATCAAAGTACATCTGCACAGTAAATATGGGGGGTGGGGGTACCTGAGGTCCATGTAATCAATAAGTACCTTTTTCTTTACTTTCTTTTTTTCTTTACTAATCCTTTACTTTAATTCGGCTCCTTTAAAGCCCGTTTCTCCATTTATGCTTAAAACACGGTTTACTAGACCCTCATCATAAACATGAGGATGGAGAACCACGGTTCTCTCTGAGTCTCGGTTCACCGTGTCATTTGTGAACCGTGAGGTTCTGTTTTTCAGAGCAGAACTGTTCGAATAAACACGTCCTCTTTCTCTCCTACATCCACACAAAACTGCACCGAGCTCTGAGCTACTTAGATACACACACAGCTTCAGCCAATCACACCCCAGCAAGAAATGCCACAACCAATTGTGTCCAGACAGGTGAAAAAGAGAAGGGGGTGTGTCCCGAGTGGTGGGGTAGAGGAAGGGGGCGTGTCCAGAGGGGAGCGGTAGAGGAGGGGGCATGTCCAGAGGGCAGGAGTAGAGGAGGAGCATGTCCAAAGGGGAGGTGTAGAGGAGGGGCATGTCCAGAGGGGAGGGGTAGAGGAAGGGCGTGTACAGAGGGGTGCGGTAGAGTAGGGGGCATGTCCAGAGGGGTGGGATAGAGGAGGGGGCGTGTCTCAGATAACTGGAGCTCGGGTTTGCGTTTTTGTCAGGATGGAGTTTGTGTGTATGTGTGTGTGAGAGTGTGTGTGTGTGTGTGTGTGTGTGTGTGTGTGTGTGTGTGTGTGTGTGTGTGTGTATGTGTGTGTGTGTATGTGTG
>JBBPDH010000037.1:11977595-11990918 GCA_037974565.1 Clupeocharax schoutedeni
ATGATTCATACGTAGGTCACTGTGTGTCTTAACCAACAGAAACATTCCTCTGAAACTGGTCAGGTTCAGGGACTGAACTGGAAATGAGAGGCTCTGAAGGTCCTTCAGGAAGCCTGGAGAACTGTTCCTCAAGACTAATTAACTGTCCCACATTAACAATACAAAAACGTCTGGATCATTGGAAGCAAATATGAAGACATGGGGGCTCGAGACCTCTGCACTGTACTGTACCTTCCTGAGAAGTTTCAGGCACAATCTGCACCTCAAGCAAAGGAACTTCTTCTGAAGTGAGAAGTCCTTGATTGGCTGGGAGGAAACATCTGAAACAGGCTCAGAGTCGCCTGCAAAATTTAAAAATTTAAAAAAATATCAAAACGTTCCTGCATTCTGACTGGTGGACTCATATACTGTCTCTATAACAACCCTTATGCAGCCCCAGAACCCCTATGTTTGTGAGTGTGTGTGTGTGTGTGTGTGTGTGTGTGTGTGTGTGTGTCTCGGATACATTGTGGCATGAGCTGAAACAGTGATGGCCAAACGTAGCATGGTAATGTACTGCATGGCAACAGACAACTGGAACTGTGAGAATGGGAAGTTCATGCACCTGTGTGTGTGCGTGTGTGTGTGAGAGAGAGAGTTTCAGTAGTGTGTGAATGTGTAAGATTAATAATAATACATATTATTTATAGACTCCTTTGACTCAAGCACAGACACATTAACAACAGATGATAAAAAACAAATACAGTAAAAATACAACAGAGCAAAGAAGATTAAATAGAATATGTAGTTTTATACAAGTGCATCTTTAGTTTCGACTTGAACGTATAAAAGCAGTTAATATTCATAATGTCTGGAGGTCAGGAATATGCCCTGCTCCCCCTAGTGACCAGGGGACAGGAAGATAGATAGAGTAAGATCTGAGGGAGCTATCGGAGTGGCAGTATGAATAAGGTCCAATAGATCTGGAGGAGTGAGGTTATGGATGGCCTTAAAAAGAAGAATTTTGAAACTGATTTTTTTACCGGAAGCCAGTGTAGCTGCTGCAGAACAGAGGAGATGTGATGAGTAGGAGGAGGTTTAGTGACTATAGGAGCAGCAGAATTTTGGGCAAGTTTAAGCCTAAAGAGGAATTTGTGAGACCAAAGAATAGAGATGTTCTAGTAGTCAATTTGTGAAAACTATAAAGAAGAATAGCAGTGGTATTTAGAGTGAGGGATGGTGAAGACGATTTATGTTCTGTATATGAAAATGTGTAAACCTAGTGATATTACTAATATGAGATTGGAAAGATGATGTGCTATCAAGGATGACTCTTAACCTGAGTGTTGATTTGGTCTCAATTAAGAGAAATTCTGTTTTATTACTGTTCAGTTTAAGAAAATTTAAGGAAAACCAAGATTGTAATTCATTAATTTGATGTGAAAGGGAAGAAGGTGAGAGAGTGGAATCAGGTTTACTAGACAGATAGAGCTGGATATCAACCATGTAACAAAGAAAAAGTGTGTTATATTTACAGAAAATATAGTCAGTGGGGATGAGATAAATAATGAAAAGAAGGGGCCCCAGGACAAGCCCCTGGGGTACACCTGTGGTACCTGGAGAGGGTTGAGATGCATAAGATTTAAGCTGGATGAGCTGAGTTTGCTATGGGAGATTTAAACCTGTCTAGAGGGGTATGTGTTATGCCAACAGAATTTAATCTATAGTGTCAAAGGCTGCACACAGATCAAGGAGAATTAAAATGATAAGAAAACCAGAATCAGCTGCCCTGAGGAGGTAATTAGTCATTTTTATTAAGGCAGTTGCCCTGCTATAAAGGGTGCAAAAGCCAGACTGGAATTGTTTGTACAATTTATTTTGACTTAGGTGTGAGAGGATTTAAAGGTGTAGTGTGATGGTGTAGTGTGTAGCATGCAGGTGTAGTGTGCGGATGTGGTGTGTAGTGTGCCAGTGTCGTGTTTAGTGTGCTTGTGTAGCTGACGAAGTTTGCAGTGTGTGGGTGTAGCATGTAGTGTGCGGGTGTGGTGTGTAATGTGTAGTTTTCAGGTCTATTATGTGGGTGTACTGTGCAGGTGTAGTGTGTAGTATGTGGGGTATAGTGTGTAGCATGCGGGTGTAGCGTGCGTGTGCAGGTGTAGTGTGTAGCATGCAGGTGTAATGTGCAGGTGTAGTGTGTAGCATGCGGGTGTAGTGTATAGTGTGTGAGTGTAGTGTTCAGATGTAGTATGTAGGGTGTAATGTGCAGGTGTAGTGTGTAGCATGCAGGTGTAATGTGCAGGTGTATTGTATAGCATGCGAGTGTGGTGTGCTGGTGTAGTGTGCCAGTGTAGTGTGTAGCATGCGTGTGGTGTGCAGGTGTAGTGTGTAGCATGCGGGTGTAATGTTCAGTTGTATTGTGTTGCATGTGGGTGTAATGTGCAGGTGTAGTGTGCGGGTGTAGAGTGTAGCATGCGGGTGTAATGTGCAGGTGTACTGTGTAGCATGCAGGTGTAGTGTGGGGGTGTGGGTGTAGTGTGTTAAGCTGGTGGAGGCTGTAAGTAGGAGCTGCTCTGTTATAGAGGGTTTTGAAATGCATGTCAGGCATCCAGGCATGCTGTGCTCTTTCCTCTATCTTTCTCAGCTCCTGTCCTTCTGCCTCTTTCTCTTTCTCAGTCTGTCTTTCTCTTTTTACCATAATCTTCATTCTTCTCTGTCTCTGTCTCTTTCCTCCTTCTATTCTTGAATGCATGACGGATGAGATGTGTAGGTACATGGGTGGGAACGAACAGGCATGGTTATGACCCAGAAACTCACACATCACTCTTGCCAACTTGGCTTCAGTCAAACTGCTTCTTAACACCAAAACAGCTTCACATAACCTTCCTGTCTTTTCCTCCTTCCCTCCATTCTTCTTGTCCTCTCTGTCTCTGTCTCTCTATCTTTTTCGCCTTTCTGCAGACCATCACAGACATGAGTCCAATGCGGCGATCCACGTCATCACTGGTTCACGGGCGCTCGGGTCGAGGTGTGCGACTGGATGACTACTCGCTGGAGCGGGTGGTGTCAGAGGAAGGACAAAGACATGGGCGGCGGAGAAGAGAGAGAGACAGAGAGCGCAGCCACAGAACCTCAGAGAGATCACTGACCCGATACACGGATGCCGATACAGGTTACGCTCCTTATACTGTGCTGAGTACACATTAGAGAGCTTAGCTGGTTATATGGTGGATGGACTGCTGGGGGCATCATGAACTGTTTGGATCAGGAACTTGATGGAGTGAGTAACAGAAAGATGGGGGAAAGATGGTTGGGCCAGGGTGTCCTTTAAGTCAGCAATGTCAGCCTCCCTGGTGTTACAAAAGTTCAACTCTTGGTGTCAGGACCTGTACATCTCAACAGCTCTTTGCACCCAACACCAAAAGCTGAACCGTTTTAACACCAGGGAGGTTGACATCCGGGCCCAACCAGTTATTCCTGCAACCCCCTTCAGATTACATCTGCTTCCTGGCTCAGCAGTCCACCAGGATAACAGTTGGTTGATAACAAATTGCTATGAGCAGGTCCTGTAAAGCAGTGCAGGGTCTGCAGAGAGGCTGAGCAAAACTGATGAACATGTGGATCGCTGTATGGATAGCAGAGTTACTGTCAAGTTCCTGGTTCAAGCAGTTCACGTTGCTCCCAGCAGTCTCTTACCCAGATGGATCTCCTTATGCTGAGGAGCATTGGAGGACCTGGAGGACCCTGTTCCTCCCGTGACAGATTTGCTCCACTTCATGTATTGTAGCCCATTTCAGGGCAAAGTCTGATTTTCTTTCATCTCTGTATTCAACCTCTGCAGGTCTGGGCACCGATCTCAGCACCACAACACAGTCAGGCGACCTTCCGCCCAAGGAGAGAGAGAGAGAACGAGGCAGGGCCAAAGACCGGCGCCACCACCACCATCATCACCACCACCATCACAGTTCAGCGGACAAGGAGCATTACAGCCATGAGAGAGAATACCACCATCATCCCTACAACAGATCGGAACACCACTGGTCTCGTTCCCCCAGCGAGGGCAGAGATGGCCGAGGACTCCGACAGGTGGGTGCACACGACTCGCATCACTAACTCCTCGTCTTATCACTGTCGTCAGAACAGAACCTCATACCTCCTTGAATGGACCGTTTCTGTTCAGTCCTGATCAAATTGTCCTGCAGCGTCAAGGACAGTCTGTATTTCCAAAGGATGTGTTACTTTATAAAATGAGGATGCAAGGTTTTGTTCGGATGATGTGCGACTACCTACATGTTACAAGAATTTTCTGATCCTAACCCAAAAACTAACCCCTCATTTTCCCCAGTGACCAGAGAGAAGTGTTGTTGCCTTTTCCGTTTTTAAGAAACCCCGTCTGTTGAGAATAGGGTAACTGTATTGTCATGCATGACAAGAACCATCCCTGTTCCTCCTCACTGAACCCAGTTTCTCTTCCCTGTGTTATTCTCTTATTACTTTTCTTTATTTGTGGCTGGTGTTGTTTTTGTGTGACCCGTGGCTTCTCTGTGCCTGCCGCTTTGCTTGCTTACTTTTGTATGATTTTATTGACTCTCACTCTCTTGCGCTCTGGCTGTCTCTCTGTCCTTCTCTCTTTCTCTCTTTCTTTCTCTGTCTCACTCTCTGTCCTTCTCTCTTTCTCTCTCTCGTTCTCTGTCTCACTCTCTGTCCTTCTCTCTCTCTCTTTCTCTGTGCCACTCTCCGTCCTTCTCTCTTTCTCTCTCTCTCTATCTCTCTCTCTCTCTCTGGTTCCTCTTGGCGGCCTGTGCTTCTATTTTTTGCGTTTTCCATGTTGATTTTGTGCTTGCTCTTTTATTTTTTGTTGTGTTTTTTCTTTCCATTTTCGTTTAGGGCAGTAGTTCAGTGAGCGGAAGCCCCGTCCCGTCAACGTCGGGTACCAGCACGCCACGCCGCGGGCGCCGCCAGCTGCCCCAGACTCCCTCCACCCCGCGCCCCAAGGTCAACTTTTCACCCACTGTGCGGAAACCACCCTACCCACACCCACACTCGCCCGGCCAGGGCCGTCTCCGCTCGCCCTCGCCAGGCCAAGAAGGTCACTACCACCATCGCCCACCTTCTCGGCCACCTTCGCGTCCGCCCTCTCGCCCACCCTCTCGCCAGGCCTCGCCCCGCTCGCCCAGAAACCCCCGTTGGTGTCCTCCAGTGGACAGTCTGGAAGGTGACCCGCCATTTTATGAGCGAGACTATGAATACGAGCGTCACCATGAGCCGCCTGCTTACGAGCAGAGCCTGGCGCAGGGCAACCCTCACCCACATGCCCGCTCACCCAGGACTGCCCGGCACGGCGGATTTTCACACCCGCGCCGAGTCCCCAATGGCTACCGCTCACCCTCACCTCCATCCCCGCACCGCCGTGGACATGGACACCGGCCTGCACATCCGAGAGGGCCAAGAAAGGGCCTCCACGAACCTTACAGCGAGACGGACGAGGACGACTGGTGCTAGCGCTAGCATGCAATGGCCACAGGGGGCGCCAAACTGTCCTGTAATTAAAACACGCAGAGACTTTGTTATGCAGATGTGGGAGAAGAGAGAGAGGAAGGAAATTGAGAGTGGTCCACACACAAATGCACGTGATGTGTGTGTTTGTTTGTGTGTGTGTTTGTGTGTGTATATGAGTCTAGATGTGAGAGAGACTTTTAAATTAGGAGGAGCAGATATCTCCTGTTCTCTCTCTCTCTCTCTCTCTCTCTCTCTCTTTCTCTCTTTCTTTGCCCGCTCCCTTGTTCTCTGGACACCAGGAGCCTCAGCAGGGAGGGGCCCCGCAGCCGTCGTCTCCATGGGAATGCGCGTTGAATGTTCTCCTGGACTCTGAGAGCCAGAATGTTCTCAGCTCCGAGATTCACTTCTTCCAGATGAGGCTGAAGTAACATTTTTCAGCTCCAAAATAAAAAAGGTAAAAAAAAACTGGAAAAAAAAGAGTGAGTGCTCTCTGACGAAGGCGAGTTTGCTCTGCCTCCTGCAAAACTAGCCAATGACATCACAGGCTGATTCTGATGAGTTTTATCATCTATCATCTATGTTTACTAAGACGTGTTCAGTTGACCCGGGGTGGTGGGGTTTACCAGAAAGAGGGCGGGGCACTGAGGAGAACACCAAAGGCCCCGCACGCTAATCGCCCTCCTTCATGTACGTCTGGCCTGAGCAAGAGACAGCGGATAAGGAAACGGAAGGAAAGACTATTTCTTCTTCAGTATGTCTTCAATTAATTAATCACTTCCCCTTCTTCTTCTCCTTCTTCTTCTGGAACATTCGGTTGTTCTGTTGCATTTGCTCTGCTTTCTTTAAACTTTTTGGACTTGAATATGAAGGGAACTTGCATGATTGAGTGGGGGGAAATGTCTAACAAACTGTGGAATGGGAAGGGGACTGGAGGTGTGAGGCGGGGACTGGGGTTGTGAGAGGGGCCTGGGGGGTGCAGGGGGATGGGGTAGACGGCGCTGTCTCTCTTTTGCTCTGTACGAAGATGTTCTCTCCTTTTTCTCTTTAAGCCGAGCTGCACTGAGATGTTTCATTTCCGGCTCAGTTTACGCCGCGCCTCTATCTCCAGTTTCTATTGCACTAAAAAAACGTCGCAGAAAAGAACATTTAAAATGATAAAAGATTAACAGAGAAAATACGGGAGATTACTTTACTTTTAGAAAGACTTCTTTTTCATACCATTAATAATAAGTCTCTTACAATAATGACCATGTTTAATGCAAGTGACGATGATGATTAAGATGCTGGTGGTGGTGATGGTGGTCATGTGACTTTGTTGTCTTGTTTTTCGGGGTAAATCTGCCGTTTGGTTTCGCGTTTGGCTGGGCATTCGTTCGGTATATAAACGGGGGTCAGCCCCCCTCGTCATCGCGGCCTCAGAGCCTGGGAAGAGCCCAGTCCGCAGGGAATGGCGGTTCGGGGGAATGGAGGGAGGACTGAGCTCTCTGAGCGTTACTAAGTGTACTCCAGGACTGTGGTGGCCAGGTTTTCTCGCCCTCAGATATTTTTTTCTACCCCAGGACTTTTAAGAGGTCAATTTTTGTGTCCCGCTGTCTAAGGAAGAGGTTGATAAGGGGATTCAGATGCAAAGGGTCGGTGAACCCCCCCCCACCAAAAAAATAATAATTTCAGTTTGGGTGCAGGTAACAATTTTGAGAGAATACTGTTGTTCACCTTTCGTGCTGCTGTGTAGCATTAGCCAGGCTTTGTGATGAAATGTGGGAATTTCCAGTGGCCATTAGCGGGCGCTCTTGTTTCATTGCTGAACCGTCAAAAATGTATTCTCGGATCACTTTTACTCAGCCTTGACGGGAAACGTCAGAAAGTGGAGTCTGACTGCAGGTCAGCTGTGGCGGTGAAGCTAGAATCTTCTGAAGGTGGTCTTCTGACCACCTCAGACACTTCACCCAGTACATTCAGGCAGGAATGATAAATGTGGAGAACACATTTTTAATTAAAACTATGACTTATTAACTTTTGTATGAGGCATTTGTTCGTATTGAACATTTTGTTGAAAATTCAAAACATAAAGCCTAATAAGCAATGTCTACACAACAAACTGGGTTCCTTTACAGTCATGTTTGTTTTCGTGAACAACCGAACAAAGCATCTGTTTAAACTGTGGGACGGCATTTTGTCCCGGAGTGCCCTCTGCTGGAGAAGACTGGAGAAGCACAGAAGCTCCTCGGAAAAGTTTTAGAGAAACAGAGACTCTCCACCGGCTCTCATCTCATCATCACATCACGGCCCAAACTCAGCCCTCAGACTTGCTGAATTCAAACACTTCCCCTCCCTCTCATCTCCTGAACACTGGACCTCCACTGGGCCTGGGCTTATGTTACCAGAGACAGTCGAGTACCAGTAGAGTATTTCTTTTATTCTACCATAACAAAGAATACACTCACAATACCTGCAGAAATGTATGTGAATATAAGTGTGTCTTATATAAAAGTATTCTCTTGTTTTTCGAGCTAGCGTATTTATTATAAGGATTAAAAGTTTGTAAATAAAAGTTTGTCTTCATTAAATGTATAAAGCTGAACATGAATGGTCATAGTATGCAAACGACATGATAGTCATGTAACACTTATTTAGGTTTGGAGGTTTTATTATATATAATGTTGTGTTTGTGTTTTTAATGTGAGTGTATTCTTTGCAAGTTTATGGTAGGACGAACAGAGAGGACCCTGTGGGAGGAACACTGAGGAACCTACAGAGCCACAGTACCTTCTGTGTCCCATCTTAACATCTCCATCCTTCCATCTCCCCCTTTTCCTCTGTGATGGAATCAATCAGGGATGCCCTTCAGTACTGAAAAGCCATCGGGGCTCCGATTTAGCTCTGCCATACTGATCCACCCGAGTCACTGCAGGTTTCAGAGGGGGTCCTGTGTTTCTCAGGTTCTGAGAAGGTTCTTCTCTTCTCCGTTCCCCCTGGGGGGACAAACCTGACACTGAACAGCCCCGTTCCGGCAGGTCAGGTTTCGTTTTTTACCCATCCACCCCTAGAGGGCGCCATGTCTCAGAGTGGATTTAGCAACATGCCAGCTTGTGTTGTTTTGTTGTGATCCAGAATGTTCTCCTTTTCTCCTGGTTCTGTACTTGGTTAGCACTTCAGGTATTCACTGAATGAATGCTGACATCCCCTACGGTGACCGAAGGACGTAAAGCTGTGTCCTGTTGTCGTTCGCGGTTAGCATGTGTGCTGTTGCCAACGTTTTTGCTTATGGGGTATACATAAGGGGTCAAAGGTCACAGCAACATGAATTTAGAGTCACATGCTCCTTGCATCTGCGGCGATTCTCATGTTTTATTTTGTTTGTTTGTTTTTGTGGTCAACACAAACAAGGGCTCTCCTGCTGTCTGGTTTTTATCAGTGCTGCCAAATCAGATCTCCTGTAATGTAGCTCCGTCGCGGCCGCGGCCTCCCTCTGTACAGATCAGCACTGCAGTGTGTGTGTGTGTGTGTGTGTGTGTGTGTGTGCATGCTAAACATGTTTGGGGGGATTCTGGGAATCGTAGTTTTTTCCTATGTGTGAGTGAGCGATCCAGAGGCACAGCTAAAAAATGTTAAAACAAGATTTTTCCGGTCCCAGGTCCTCGTGTTGCACCACGCTCCACCTCTCTCTACCCTGCTCCACCACCTTCCCCTTCGCTCCACCCTGCTCCACCACCTTCTACCTCACTCCACCACGCTTCACCTCACTCCACCCTGCTCCACTTCGCTGTACCATGTTCCACCACGTTCCAACACCTTCCACCTTGCTCCACCACACTCAACCCTGCTCCACTAGGCTCCATCATAATCCAGAGTATGCTGAGCTCTCAGAGCAGATGTTTCAAATCAACTTTACTGTTTTTATGCTCGAAATTAACATGAAACTGAATGTCACCTGCAGGTGACTGAAATTTGAATCTGATGATGTTGCCAATGTTGCATCATGCAGTATTGGGCTTCTGACTGGCTGGTTTGTAAGAGGCCATGCCCAGTAGTTAATTTAGCAGTTTATTACAGGTAAATGTCCTTTTGAACAAAGTGTACAAATGTCTTAAATGATTAATGTCTTAAATGATTCTAAACACTTGTTTCTTTGAAAGACCTGCAGTGCCATCTAGTGGCCACTTAAATAACTGATAATTTTCCATTAGTGATCGATGTTTATTATTCATGGTCAAATGATATTTACAACTATCGTTATTATGATGATGAAATAGGCATTGATTTATTTATACGATAATATGTTTTGAGAGATTTCTGAGTATTTTTTTGCTGAATGCTGAGTGGGCGGAGCTCCTTTATTTAGGCTCCTTCTATCTTTAGACACTTTGCAGCCTGTCAGTAAAACATTTGTTCACATTTCTGTAATTTTGTCTCCTCAGTGGAACAGAGATCAGACAGTCTGACAGGAAACAGGAGATTTACACCAGCAGGGAGACCCAGAGTAAAATATAAAGAAATGAGAGAGGGATCAGGAATTTTGCACAGATATTTTGTCTAATTAAATGCAGTTCTGGTCAGTCTTTTATCTGTGAATGATGGACATTTGAGATTTTCTGGATGTTTTGGTGTTCTTGGTGTATCCTGTTTCTGAGAATCCAGCTCCAACACTCATCACCCACAATGCCTCAGGCCAATACCCGCACACCCACCTATGAAAGACCTGGGAGGGACGGGATCACTGCAGTGTGTGTGTGTGTGTGTGTGTGTGTGTGTGTGTGTGTGTGTGTGTGTGTGTGTCAGACCCAACATAGTTTAATTTTAAGTGTAGTAAGATTTGTACTTTAGCGCAACCTGGAGGCCGTTTCAGTGCCTTAACATGTGTCCTTCATTCTGTCTTTCTCACTCTCTCTCTCTCACTCTCTCTCTCTCTGTCTCTCTCTCTGTCTCTCTAGATCTATCTATCTGTCTTGTGTGTCTCTGAGGATTGTTTTTTTTTCATTCTTCATCTTTATAATTCTGTAAATATGATCATAAACTGTTCAGATCTTTCACCGCCTGTGTGTTCATTCTTTTTCTCCATCCTCATCCCTCTCTTTTCACACTCCTCTCCGTTTTCTTCTGCTGTGAGTGACGCCGGCCAGAACTTAGCTGCCTCACTAGTAACGCCGCTTAAGTGTTGAGTGCTCAGGAAAAGTGTGTTAGCACAAATACTAACACAGAAACACATTAACACACCCATTAGATCACTAGAACATTAGCTAATTATTAACTAAATAGAACATTAGCTAATTAAAACATTATCTCACTATAACATTTGCTAACATTAGCTAGCTGACTAGAGCATTATCTAACTAGCTAGGTGAGGAGCTGCTGCAGTTCTGTGTTCCCACAGTGCCTCCTGCTGGCTGAGACATACTTTCACCACCACTGTGTGAATCACGGCTCACGTTTCAGTTCCATTGTGGTTTTTCGTGCAACAATTCAGGGCATTGATTCAGTTTTATTATTATTTTCATAAACAAACTAAATGTGCTTTTTTATTTGTGTTTTTAATTGCCAGAGTATGTCTTGTAAAGCAAAAAATAACAGCATGCACTATTAAACATTCTAATGGTTAAAACTCACTAACATTTTAGACACGCATGCAGTGTGTGTGCGTGTGCGTGTGTTGATCTCTTATATAATGTAGAATAGAAAAGTAGTGAAGAAATTATATTACATATGTTCAGATTATTTATTTTTATTTTTGTCTATATTATTCTAGCATATATATTAGAGGTGGGCATCGATACATTTTTTTTAACGCCGTTAATCGCATGGAATCTTTGTGTTAATGGCGTTAACGGCGATAATCAATAAACCCCCCGCAACCCCTAACTCAACCCTATATATATATAACCCACCCATATATATATATATATAATATGATATGAAGAGTGTGTGTGTGTGTGTGTGTGTGTGTGTGTGTGTGCGGGCGCACCTGGCCGAAAGTTGTCGATCTGTTGCCGTGACACCCCAAGCCCCTCCCACAGTCTTTCCCATTGTCCAGTCACTGCTTAGCTCCATGCTTACATCACTTACCTGTAACCAATCAGAGGGCAGCGTGCAGGTGTGAAGATGGAGTGTGTTCATGATCTGCATGTGTGATGTGCATGAAACTGTGGGTTATCGAGTCAACTTCAGGAATTAAAAAAGAATCTACAGAAAAAAAGTTTATCTGTAAAAAATATATAAATATAGATGTTTTTAAGAGCAATGTGTTCCCTTTTCTTCTATTTTTAAAAACAAAATGTAAAAAGGACAAAAAACAAAAGATAATGAGGAGGATGTTAAAGGTGAACATGGTGATGGAGGTGATGAAGAAAATGATGATGAAGATGATGATGAAGATATTGGTGAAAATTATGGTGATCATAGGGGCCGTTTGTTTCTTTGTTTGTTTTATTGCTAAATGATCACTGAAAACTGCAGGTGAGGCGACACGCTGTTCATAACGTTGAAAAAAGATATTTTAAAATATGAATAAAAATAACAAAAGCTGTTCTAGCGCCCCCTTGTTCTGAGGGGAGTATTCCCTGTTTTGCTGATGTTGCTGTGAAAGCAGAGGCTGTGAATGTGGTGATGTTGCCCTTTATTCCGGCTGTGAGAAAAATCCCCCTCTCTGTCTGTCTCTCTCTCTCTCTCTCTCACTCTTTCTCTCACCCTCTCTCTCTCTCTCTCTTTCTCTCTCTCTGTTTCTACAGTGCATTTTGTAATTCATCTCTACCCAAAGGCCCGGAATAAAACCCAGAGAGAATGCATTCTTCACCAAATGTGTCCGAATCTTTCTGTGAGTCTGTGTGTATGTGTGTGTGTGTGTGTGTGTTACCCAGTCTCCCAGCCAGCGCTGACCAGTATAAAACACACACACACACAACAGAAAGCATTTCTTAACAGTAAAATTTGTCGATAGAGAGTATATTACTTTACTATAAACAGATTATAACATTACAAATATATACAGTAACTCCCAGTTTTATGCGGCTCGGGACTCGCGGATCCAGTCACACGAGAACAAAACAGATTGTTTAACGCGGAAATATTCAAAACAACATTTTTTGGCCTTTTACATGGCAATATGTTTTTTTTAAACTCATTTTAGTTCTATTGGCTCCCCGTGTGTGACCATCAGGACTTTAAACCTCTCTCGCTCTTTCTTATTCTCTCTCTCGCTCTCTCTTACTCTCTTACTCTCTCTCTCTTACTCTCCCTCTCTCTCTCTTACTCCCTCTCTCACTCTCTCTCTCTCTCTCTTGTTTGTGACTTTTTCAGAGCGCACAGATCGTCTCTTTCTGTCTCTCTCTCTGTATCTCTCTCTGGTGTGCACTCTCTCTCTGACTCTCTCTGTGTCTGTCTCTGTATCTCTCTCTCCCTTTTACTCCCTTTTACTCTCTCTCTTACTCTCTCTCTTGTTCTCTCTTACTCTCTCTCTCTCTCTCTCTCTGTGTTTCACTCGTTCACGACTTTTCCGTATTTAAACCTTTCCATTTTCTTAAAGGGTAATGCATTAAACTGAGTTTAAAATGAAATTATAATGTTCTGTGAGCAGATTTGTTGGCAGATTTAGGGTCTAAAAAAATAGGCATTTTAAGGCATTTCTTTACCAAAGCACAACAACGCGGTTTTTCATTATAAGCGGTTTCTCATGTAACGTAACCCCCGTGAATAACGAGGGATTCCTGTATGTATGTATATACATATATATATATATATATATATATATATATTATATACTGCTCACAAAAATTAAAGGAACTTTAAAGAAACACATTAGATACATCAGATCTCAATATGAAGTTGGATATCTATACAAATAACGACAGGGCAATG
>JBBPDH010000037.1:12034427-12045090 GCA_037974565.1 Clupeocharax schoutedeni
TGTGACATTGGGTCCAGTCCAGAGGGGGGAAGTGAAGATAGTCCAGTGGCAAACATCAGAATGTCCTCCATGTGCACTGCAGCCTGGCCTTCTGTAAAGAAACAGATTTGCTTGTGCACATAATTCATCAAACAATTATTCATTTGCAGTGTATTTTACAATCCTTCAAAATCAAGGAGATCGTCTGCCCAGTAACCTAATGTTTGTCCTTCTTGAATTCTCCTGTTGCTTCCCGATAGACTCAGGTCAGGTCTGAATAGTCTCTCAAGTTCAAGAGCTGAGAGCTTATTTTCTGAGTGGTAAAGGACAGGAGCCAGCAGCATAGGGTACTGTTGCAGTGCTGTGAGAAACTGCAGGGCTGAAAGACCCTCTTTAAATCTGAAGACAACACATCACTGTTACATCTCTACATAGTGGCAATCACATACTAAGCAACAAAAATATAAGTTACATATCAATTACACATGAGATCCGGTCAATAATATACCATTGGAGGTCATCTGACACAATCTGACTCCTCAAGAGTAGACATATCTCAGATTGTAACATTGTGCTGTGTCTTAGAGTACATTCTCAATATTGGTGTGTAATAAAATATTGATGTAAAGAGACTGTATTCTGAGCTTACATGGTTGTGTTTGGTGAATACTTCAAATTTATAATAGCAGGCTCTTCATTCTCTTCCTCAACACATGGTGCATAAAGGTCTGTGTATCTACTGTATTGAAATGATGATTCATATGCTATTAATTACTGCACCTACTTTACAATAAAACATCAAGTAATTAACATTTTAAAAAAGGTTCCTGCAGTGATTATTTTAGATAAACCATTCAACAACTGTTCCAGAAAGAAAATCAAGTTCTTTCAGATTTAGTCTTAAAAATAAAGTGACATATTTTTGTAAAACAAAATAACGAAATGCTTACCTGTAGCAAGCAGACTTTACCAGATTGTATTCTGGTGGATCCAGATTATCCTCAGTATCAGATATTATCTAAAAAACAGTGCCATAAGGGAATCAAAATGACCAGCACAACACAAAGCTGAAAACATATCAGCATCTTGGCAGGTTTAAGAATAGTTGTGGACTCCTTAAGCACTGATGTACGTCGCTCTGTATAAGAGTGTCTGATAAATAACGTAAACATCTAATATTCGGTTCACTACCTGTCCAGTCTGAACTGTAGAGCAATGTCCCACGGCAACTCTGGAAAAAGGATTAAGACCTTAGTAATTTAGTAATGGATTGCAAAATATGTTGTGATAAATGTTTTGTCACAGTATTCTTCTGCTACTACAACTAACTTGCTCTGGAGAAAAAAATATGTATATATACACACATACCTATTGCATACTACATTATATATAGGTACCTACACATCATTTTCATGTTTTTGTCTTGGTGTGCTTTGGTTATGCATTTCAAAAACCTGAGTTGAAAACAGGTATGAGCAAATTATAGAACATGCACTACTACGTCATTGTCCAGCTTTCCTTAACTGATTTTTGTGAACTCACCACAGTGTCAGCCTGACAGAATTCAGCTATCCACCTACTTGTGATGACAATTTCGGAATCAGAATCTGTTTCTGAGCTAAAATCTAGTTTTTCTGGGCAAATGAATAAAGTAATCCTGCAGTATGCCTTTCCAATTTCCCTTTTATATTCAACCAATTTGAATGGCCTTTCTGTCCCAGGCACATGGACCACTACTGAGCAATCTGGATACAAAGTAGATATGGTCCTTCATCCATGTCCTTATTGAATGTTCTCGTTTTCTGAACTGCTTGTTTAAGCAAATCGTTTGCTGCTACTTCTGGATCTGTAAATAACGGGAGCGTTTTTCCTCTCACAGGCTTTAAATCACCTCCATGTGGCAACATTAATCCTACATTTATCTAGGAAGATAATGACAAAATAAATTGCATATTGTTTGTATCCAACATGGCATTAGGACTGGTTGAGAGGAATCCTGTTGCTAGATCAATTACAACTTAAAACCATCTCAATAAATATCACATCTCAATAAATAACGGTTGCTACCTAAAAAAACACCCAAAATTGGAATTACAAACTGCCTGGTTGTGCTCACAGCGCGCCACTTACTCTAATTAACTTTCGCAGGGGGTTTGGACGTCGATTTTGAATGTCCGTCAATTATGTCTTCTGCCTGGTCAGTGTCTTTTAAAAAGACACAAACTCAAACCTCAATCTTTCGCCACAAACTCCGCACTCTTTCGCACCGCCAAAAACTTTGAGTGTCACAGAAAGCCATCAAGCAGAACTTCCTGTTGTAGGACCTACCCTTTCCGTTTGATTTGCAACTTGTAAAAGTGTTTCGTATCTTGTAAATTTGTTTTGGTTTTTGTAAATTTGTTTCCGGATTTGTAAATTTTTTTTTTGTCCTTCTTGTAAATTTGTTTTGGTTTTTGTAAATTTGTTTTGCACTTCTCAGCCACCGTAATTTTCCCATCGGCAACAATTGTTGCCAAGTATAAAACCTACTTTTTCACCATCATAACCACAAAGAAATTTTAAAAAAATCAAACATATTGTGTGTTAGGGAAGTCTAAGCAGTAAAATGCATGCACTTATTTTGCAGGGAAAAATTTGGGATTAAACGGTTTAATGTTCCCTTCATTCTTGATCAGAATCGTGTTTATTGGTGAAGTATGTGAGCGACACATACAAGAAATTAGATTCTGGTCGACTGTGTCTCTCAAGCATGACAGCATAAAAACAACAACATGTAAAAGACAATAAGCAATGAACACTAAACATATAATATACAATCTACAATATATATATATATATATATAAGGGATGCACCGAATATTCGGCCGAAAATATATATATAATACAATCTACAATATGTATAATATACATAAAGAGAAATATT
Organism: Clupeocharax schoutedeni; assembly: GCA_037974565.1. Lineage (NCBI taxonomy): Eukaryota > Metazoa > Chordata > Actinopteri > Characiformes > Alestidae > Clupeocharax > Clupeocharax schoutedeni. The sequence continues at coordinate 12,037,330 of JBBPDH010000037.1, forward strand.
CCTTTATGTATATAAGTATTATGTGTACATATATCTCAATAAAGTGTATACAAAGCATACAAATGAATAATACAATATGATCCACAATCTAGATCCTATGTACAAAAAGTACATAGAAATACAGGAGGTATAACCTTTATTTAACTGAAGTTTGGTGTATGTTGATTATTCAGCGTGTACTCAGTGTTGGGCTCTAAATCCATCTCTGATATGTCTGATGCTTATGATCCTGGTGTGTCTTTTAGTTCTGCAGGAGCTGCTCAGCTAGGAATGCTCTGAAACTAAACCTGGTGAAATGATGTTTATCAACTATGATGTCCAACCAACTGCCCATCAGTATCAGATCTACACAAAAAACTGCACGATTCTCCTCTGCCTTCTTTTAAATAGTTGCACCTCTACTGTATTTTTAATCTAATTTTATTGATTTTCTATGCATTCTTTTATTTCTTTTAGCATTTTTTTTATTGTATTAGTGTTAGGGTTAGTAAGTGCTGGTGATGATAATGTTCCAGATAGCAAACGATGTTAATTCAACATTGAATTACGGTCGGAACGATGGCATATAAATAAACCTGACTTATGAAAGCCTTGCTTTTAAATATCAGCACTTCCTTTTCTTTTATTGATTTTCTGTGTCATCAGTAAGTGCAAGTGGTGATAATGTACCATTAAAAACAAACTTAACATGACTTTTATTTGATTTCATTTTAATTTGTGTATGATGTGTCACATAAATATAATTGACTTCTGATTGTCTTGCCGCTTCCTTTATAGTTTAATTAGTTATTCAGTTAATTTGAACAAAGTGTTCCTTTATGTTTTCTTTAATTTAACTAAATGTACTATTTTACCTGACTTCTGATTGTATTGCTGCCTCCTTAATAGTTTAATTAAGTGTTTAATTAATTGTTTAACAATACATTAATATGTTTTATCAATTCTTTAATTTATTTTATTTTTATTGTTTTATTCTGTTTACTTTGTGTACAATAATGTACATCATAAACACACTTCGCTTGATTGTCATGCTGCCTTCTTGATAGTTTACTCATTTGATTAATTTGAACACCCAATTAATATGTTCTTTAATTTCTTCTATTATTTTATAATATTTATGTGCATAATAATGAACCATAAACTTGTCTTGACATCTAATTGATAGCTGGTTAAACAGACTTTAGATTAATTAAAACTGAAAATAATCGAAACAATCGGTTCTATAAAGTCTAATGGACCATCCCTAGCATTTCAGTGGGCAAGTCCATTTCACATGAAGGAGGGGGTGTTGCAAATGATTGAGACTCAACTGTACGTGAGGTGATCTTCTATTTTAAAAAGATTAACACATAATTTGGTGAATAGAAATAACAAAATACGTGTGAATACTTTTCTCTCAGAAATGTCCTTTGTAAAAAAGAGATTTTGGTGTGAAGGCTCCACCCTGCTCCCCTTTTTTAGACCTGTAGATGGTAGGTGCGTGAAAGCCAGCCATTTTGCACTCTTCCCTGTTCGAAAGTAGCTTGTCGTAGGAAGACGCTCCTAAGTGTGAAGAAAATAATTAGCCAAAAATTCATTCCACGATTGAAATAAGAACGAAATACTCGTCCTGTTTTTTAGATAGACGTCCAGATATTTGAACCAGAGGTGTGCGATACGGGTAAGTGTACTGATTTTCGTTAAATTGCCCTAAAATCGTTGGGTTAGCTCGCCCAAATTAGCTCGTTAGCTCCCTGGCTAACTTGTTTACTCTCTGTCCTCAAGCCTGCGTCACTGCACAAAAACCTCGATATCTGTCCTGGAACAAGTCTAATAAAACATCCGAGCTCACTGCCCGAGTCATGTTTGCGTCGTAGAAGAGAACGACCAAACTCGCTGTTACCCGACCAGGAGTGAGATTGGTGAACACCCCTAGCTAGCTTGTCTGTCCACAACGTGGACAAATGTATTGGGACAAACCTGTTTTCCAACGTTTTAGGACCTGGTCCCTTACTTCCAGTAAAATACTGTCTTAATACTTAGGCATACGAATACAATTTTGCGATCACCATGCTTCCAACTGTGTGGACCCAATTTGGAGAAGAACCTTTTTTAGTCCAGCATGACTGCCTCAGTGCACAAAGCAAGGTCCATGAAGACTGGATAAATTCGTCGTGGAAAAACTTGACTGGCCTGCACAGAACCTTGATCTCAACCCCATCCAGTATCTTTGGGATGAACTGGAACGGAGATCGTGAACCAGGCCTTCTCGTCCAACATCAGTTCCTGACCTCATAAATGCTCCACAGAATGAATGGCCACAAATCCCCACAGAAGCACCAAAATTTTGTGGAAAGCTTTCTATAAAGTGTGGAAGCTTTCATAAGTGCAAAGGGGGGCCAACTCCGTATTAATGTTAGATGCATTGTAATTAAAGTCCCTGTTAGTGTAATGGTCAGATTTCCCAATACTTTTGTCCACGTAATATAGATCACGCATGGCTTTTACGGGTTCCTCATAGGAAAAACTCCCTGATACCATTGTTGCATGAACTCTGGTTCTTATTTTCAGAAAATGCATGGTCACAGTTAGCTTCACCCAGGCAGATCAATAGGAAAGTAAAAGTGAGCAACAGCTAAGCTAAGAGCCTCTTTCAAGGCCCTCACCTCCACGTGACTTCCTCGATACAAAACGGCCTGGTTCTGTTTAGCCGAACTGAAATGTACCCAAAAATCTCAACAAACTTATATACAACAAAGTGTACTCATTATTAATGACATTAATTCCTAACCTGTCCACTCCCTCGTTGTAATACTTGCAATCCTAGCTTGGAGACCACACAGCCTTTCCACTTCTGTTTCGTATTGTTGGATAAACATATAAAATGGATGCATTTCGTTTTTTTTACTTGAAGATTACAACTCAAAATGTGCAAAGGGTCTTTCGTTTGGAGTAAAACAAGGAGTGGTGTTCCCTGGCCATTTCAGCATATGGAATAAAGAATAAACCTGAGAAATCAGTAAAAAAAAAAATTACCCCCAGATTTGTTAGAGGGTTGTAAAAGCAATACTTTGCGTGGTTAAAAATGGCACAGGAGTGGCCGGAGTTGTTTGATCAGTTAATATATTCAAGCAGAACTGCACATATTACGTAATACAGGCTTTCAAACGGTTATATGGACAAAAGTATTGGGACACCTGATCATTCCACCAATGGGGACGTTAACTCTTATTACTGTTAACTGCAGACTATAATTTGGAATTGGGTCCTCTTTGCAGCTATAACAGCTTCTACTCTTTTTGGATGACTTTACACAGGATTTTCTGTGTCAATCTATACCCATTCATCCTGAAGAGCATTTATGAGTTCAGGCACTGGTTTTGGATAAGAAGGTCTGGCTTGCAATATCTGATGCAGTTCATCCCAAAGATGTTGTATGGAGCTGAGGCCAATCCTCTGTGTGGCCAGTCAAGCTCATCGACACCAAACTCATCCAGCCAAGTTTTTATGGAGCTTGTTTTGTGCACTGAGCCACAGTCATGCTGGGATAGAAAATCTTACTTAAACTGTGTTTAAGTTTTCAGCATGATGTAGTCCAAAATGTCTTGGCCTGCTGAAGCATTAAAATTACTCCAATATTCAGTGGCCTAGTCTGCAAGCATTGGAAACACGGTGTGTCCTAATACTTGTTTCCATGTAGTGTGTTTTGTTAACCCCTAGTTTTGGGGATTCTTCTTGGTCAAATCAGTTCTACACCTCATTTCTTGCAACATTGTCAGAACGGTGAAGTTTGCTTACATTTTTGAGTCTGTCGCTCAGAAATAAAAGTATTTTGCATAGTGTAAACTTGGAATATCATTTTAGGTACACAGCCACATGATTCCAGTGAATAATTTAAACCAAACCATCTTGACTGATCAAAGGCTGGATACATTTTACATGGTACAGGGAATATGGCAAGTTTTTGCATTTTTAGCAGTGTTTATGCATAAAAAATGATATAAATATTTAAGCATAAAGACTCATTTAAAGGGTCTTTTGTTGCGTCCTACTTTCTTAGAATTTGAAAGTCTCCTTTCACTTCAAATGACAGTGTGGCATAAGAAAGGAAGAAAGATATTCCTCCACACCCCTTGATCTCTTTCCTTCAGAAAAAATCTTTACTGCAAGTCAGTTATTGTTAGGACCTGTAATGCAAAGAGTGTTCATTCTTAGCCATTAATTTATAATATAGTGATATTTTTTTGGTGTTATGGTTCTATTTTTCATCATAAAGGTTTATTGTACCCTTTAACTGAGGTTTGGTGTTTCACTGCAGCATTGGTGAACAGCTTAAATATAATGAAAAATACCATGGGCACTGACGGCATAATATCTTTCCAGTATCATTTGGTTATTCCCCCCACCTCATCCTTCCAGCTCTGTTTCCATCACTTCGCCACAAACAGGGTTGCCATCTGTTCAGTGAAATACAGAATTGTTCCGTATTTTATAGATAAAAGACGTGAACACACACAGACACAAATGCTCCTGATGCCCCTGATCGATACTGTATGTTTCAGTATTTTGCTATCAGACCTATTGCCATGTTTTTAGTGTACTGTTTTTAGTGGATCCTCCCAAATTTTGTTCTGGACTCCTGACACCCCAGGAGAAATCGGAGTGCAAGAAATCTTTCTGTAATAAAAAATCCTTTCTATATCCTTGTTAAAAACCTGTTAACTGTTTCCAGTTAAATTCAATATGAACTGGAACTCAACAAGTTCTCTGTCTAAACTAAGGGTGTACTCACACTAGGCAGTTTGAACTGTGCCCGAGTGCGTTTGACCACCAAAACGCAGTTCGTTTGACTAGTGTGAGTGCCGTCCCTGTCCCGCTTGGAAGAGGTGTGCCAGAGCACACTTCAGTTAGACTCGGGCGCGGTTCGCGTGTAGTGTGACCGCTAAACGTGGTGGAGCACGGATCTGGACGTGTGACGTCACGTTTTTGCGACACTCCAAAACCATTTTTTGTGCCACATAAAAGCGACAGACCTGTTTAGCAACAGGCTGTGAGGGGGCTGTGGACCACCGCGGACCAAACGACTCAAAATTACAATCAAAAAATTAAACAGAGCTCCATTGCGTTCACCGAGAGAGCGCCGCTCTTCCTGTTTATCCTGAAACCGTCGTACCATAATGACCTTAGCTTGCTCCGGCATGAATGGTGAAACCCAATGTGAGTGCGGGCCAGTGGGGGAGGGGGGACAATCGTACTCTGGGCTGGTTCACGGCAACCGTGCCTAGTGTGACTACACCCTAAGAGATTTTTCACTCTTCTCTTCACTGAATCTAAACCAGACTAATTATGCTCTTTTGGTAGCAATACATCTAGTCAGTGTTCTTTGAGTACTGACATCAAGTATATGCTCGAAAAGCATGAGCATAACGTTGTAAATTTTTAGCATTCTGAATGGAAGGCAATTGGATGAGTCATATATTAAACGAGGTTTTAAAAAACTCGTCTTGTTCTTGTTCTGCAGATGTATATTCTAAAGTTACAAACCTATCTAGGACATAAGCTACCATTTCCCTAAAGATGTCTCCGTTAAATCTCTGTACTATTATTTGCCACTTCCTTGTCCCGTTTTCTTTTGTTGCATTAATAGTTTTTATTTATTTATTTCAAGCCATCGAATGTATGCATCAGTTTCTCATTCTGCTTGCTGTCATGGTGTGACTGAAATGTCTAACTCCTGTGGAAAGTAATTATAGCCAGTCTAGTTGCAATCCCCTCAAATAAATTGTGAACACGTAATAGTTGATTGTAGTTTATTCTGAGCAATATGAAATGCATTCTTGTGAGTGCATTAGTATACAGTTGAACAAATTGTGCCATTCCTTAAGGAGAACACACGAATGTCTGCTCCTTCATGATTAACCTGAGGTTTTAAAGAGTTCCTCCTTATCATAACTGACCTCTTGGGTATCGGTTGCAGCAAAGCGAAGGTCTTGCGAAAGTTACACCCCCACAAATGCACATGTACAGGGAATTTCCCAGGTGTGACTACAGATTTCTTCTCTCTTTGCAGGACAGAAGTGACATTTCATACAGGAAAGGCCACTTTAAGGGTAAGTTATTACTTTTGTTTTTATTCTCATATCATGACCATGTACCGGTAAGCTAAGATAGGAATTAAGAGAAAAAACACACGCACACAGTAGTTGTCATTTTCATAGTAAACTTTCAATTCACCTTGTTCATCATGACCATATACCAATCATATGTTAAGGTAGATTTTGTAGATACAAATTAATATAACACACACACTTGCTTTCAATTTTAGTAGATTTTTCAGATTTAGTAGATTTTCATTTTCAATTCTCATCTGAAATAGTCTTTGAAAGCAAATCAGTTCTAGTTATGTTCCTGTTTATTATATATTGAAATAACGTTCACACAAGATACATAGATCTGTAGTAAAAAGGTTTCTGTAAAAACCCTGATTTCATAACAAAATCAGGTGTTGTCCTCCCCTGCAAGTCCGCTGCTCTCACCCTTGGCCTGAATAAACTTGATAGATCAGATATAAATAAATATAATAAATGAGAGTGGTGCACTCAGGCTCCTGTTAAACATTCATTCATGTTATTGCACCCCCTGTGGGTTTGGAGCCTTCCGTTTGTAAGGGAGAGGCAACACCAGTTCATTACTAGTTATCTGACTCTTGTACGGACACACGTTCTCATTTTGCATGTTGCATTTCTTCAAACTGACTGGATTTTAACATGTGTGCTGTGTTAGACCTGCATGAAAAAAACAGCATGTTACGGATAAAGTTCCATTTATAAAGTGCTAGTCCTCTGAATTAAAAGACTAGCGGTTTCCTTGGTTACGTGTTACCCCCTACACACACACACACACACACACACACAGAGAAGCACCCACACACTCCACTTATGTGTAGCTGCCAGTCTACTAGACTGTTCTCTGTGGGTGGATTTTAGTCCTGCATGGCAACATCTCCATTATCTGGCACTGCAGGCAGGCTGATTGATTGAGTCTGTGTTTTAATGCTGAACATTTAAATAGACCATGCAAAGGAGTTATTTGATGTAAATGAACATTTGATATTTTGTATTGTTTGGGGAGGTTTATATCTGTTCTATAAATAAATTACAACTTGTTTATATTCATACAATCTCTACACAGCTCTAGTCTTATTAGTAGATTCTGCAGCAGCATGGTTACTCAAATTTTACCAAAGTCTATTTTCCTGTTGTGAGCTCAATATTGTGAATTGGACGGTATCGTTGGGCCCTTTAACAGGTGTAGCCTTTTGCAGAATTTTTTTTTTATATGGCTCTGCACTTCCATGCATTGACTTTGGTTACAGCAGAAAACAATTGTCTCAACTTAAATTCTGGTATTTAATTCCCATGCAGCAAAAATGATCGAGCCTAGAGTGGTAAGTGGTATAAATAAGTTGATGTATTAGTGGCACTCTCAACACAGCATCAAATACTTTGCGAAGTTGAGCTTTGCACATTAAACTTTTTGAATAGTCAGTATAGACTAATGGTGGTACAGCAGCTATCCTTCATCACTAATAGAAAATAATTCTGTGAGGAACACAGGAAGAATTTACCTGGAAGCTGTTATTACTCCTACAAGTGACTCTAGCAATCTTCTAGGATCATTAAAAATCACATAGTGTGACACGGGTCTAATACAGGGAGTGCAGAATTATTAGGCAAATGGGTATTTTGTCCACATCATCCTCTGTATGCATGTTGTCTTACT
>JBBPDH010000037.1:12045190-12061184 GCA_037974565.1 Clupeocharax schoutedeni
AACATGGTTGTTGTTCAATAATAAAATTATTCCTCAAAAATACAACTTGCCTAATAATTCTGCACTCCCTGTATACTTTGGTATGGCGCATGTGATGGGGTGTGGATGTCGGGTGGGAAGGTGTGACATTCATTATTTCATGCTGTGTTCATTGGCTTGTCAGTAGTTGTAGGTTGTTGGTCATCCTAAATTTCTGACGCTTTATTTTCATAATTATTTTACTAATTTAAATAAATACACCCCCAAATAAAGCTCAATATAATACAACTAAAGTTTAACAATTGCTTTCAAAGGTGCAGTGAGTGAACAAAAAATAACAAGCACCTTTTTGTCTGAGCAACATATATTGACAAAATGCTACAAATGGAACAAAATGACAAGTTTATTTCGGTAAACAAAAGCATTTCTGTCAGTCCATAAATTCTGCTAGGTCTGCCCCGTCTAACGCGCGCACGCACACACACACACACACACACACACACACAAACACGCACACAAAGCGGGTTTGAAGGAAAAGCTAATCTTAAGTCTCTGAATCTACAAAGCCCACAGCATATTCTCTCTGTGCTAACAGAGCTAGTGCTAACTCTGTTAGCCGGGACAGGAGAGTTTAGAAAGCCACGAAAGAGAGAGGGAGAGAGAGCGAGGGAGAGCGAGCCCCATGAGGCTTCATTTACAGACGCGTCTTGTTGATGTTTGGCAGTAGGCGTGTCTTCCATGCTGGGAGCGCAGCAGCCGCCAATGGCTGTTGAGCAGATTTGAATGGTGGGCGCTTACGGAGAAACGTCTCCGTTCACGTGAACGGAGCCTGAATGCGCGCGTGTCTGTGCTGCATGTAAAGCGTATGCACAAGATCGGTTTGAAATCAGCAATACATGTGAGTGATCGGCCGATCACCGATCAGGCCAAAAATCGTCCGTTTCCGAGCGCTGGCCGATCGATCGGTGCATCCCTAGAAAATAGTCGTTGGTCACCATGACGACGGCAGTCTTTGATCCTCTCTCTGTGCGATGAAGGACCACCATTTAGGAGCCACAGCCAAAGAGATCACGGCTGTGTCACGATTTTGATCTTGGACAGAGCGAAAATCATACAGTATAGACCAGGCATTAGGCGTAATTACAAACAAACCATGTGTGTTTGCTGACCTGCACGTGTGTTTTCTTTAAGAACGCATTGTGCTTTCTTCTGTGATTGGTAGTTTTGCAACTGATGGCGCAATGTCTAGACAGATTGCTGTGGATTTGTTAGTTATCTCATGTAGAATTAAGTAAATACTTTGCCGCCTTCACCAGAAAAACAGCTTTCTGGACTGTAAACCAGTTTTATTTCTATTGTGCTCACGCCTCTCCTAGCTTTCCCTGCTGCTAGCCAAGTGTCCGTTTATCTCCGTTACAGATCTTCAAATATTAAAATTAGCTAAAATCTCTGTATGTCCCCTGCGCCAGAGTTGATGTGTGAACTCGTGGCAGGGATGTGTGTCACTCTTTTAAAGGTGCCATCAATCACCCGCTGCTCCACTTTTTTAAAGAAGCATGAGGCTCCAGAAATACACACACAGTGCTGTGTTCCTCCTGAAGCTGTATCGTTTTCCCCACAGAGTGAACAGAAGGTCTCAAGGAACCCTCTGTAAAATTTCCATCGCAGGCTCCTGCGGTCAGCTGAAGGCTGTTGTCCTGCTTTCACAGCCCTTACCTGGGACTCCAGCTTCCCATTTTTGCTGTTGACCATTTTAATTTGTGCAAAAGAAGGGAAAACATCTGGTCCAGTTATGTTTCTTCTTCTTCATTACAAGTGCTGTGTAAACAGGGCCTTATCACATGACCGTTTAGAAAGACTGGTGCGGAGTTGTAAATAGAATTAATGTAGTTTATATGGATGATAAACTTTTTATACAGATGCTGCAGGGTAACAAGCACTGATAAGGTGCTGGTGTTCCTGTATAACTGCTTTTTCAGATATGCAGTAAAGATTAATCTGAAATCAGGTGCACTTGATCTTATGTAACTGTGATTCCTAGAAGTTTCAGGACACTCCTGGTAAATTTTTTCCCCTTCTTTTTTGTTCTTTTTTTGCTGACTTGTGCCGTGTCTGGCGTGCAGTGAGTGCAGTACAATGCCTGCTTTATCTTTTGCACCTGAGCATCAGGTGTTACATAAAACCAAGTATCTGGGTCAGAGACATGAACCTTCTGAATAACAGCATTCAGGATTTTCTTTTACAACAAATGCGTAGCAGCGTTTAACTTGAATTGAAAGCATAATTACATTTGAGTGGTTATTCCACACTATATACATGTGTAATGTTGATGGTGTAGAATAGATTTCATATATAAGCTCTGCTGTGGTTGTTTGGTTTAGGTAGTATGCCACTAGTGTTGTCAAAAGACCCGGTACTTCGGTACCAAGTACGGTACTATAAAAATAAAATGTTATGGTACCAGGTTTTCTGAAGTACCGGTGGTACCGAGAAGCCAGTAAACCCGTTTTCTTTGTTATAATAGCACATAGAGCTGGGATAGTCGGATCCTTTTTCGGATAGACTCCCTCTGAGTCACTCAGTAAAGTGATCCGGATCTGTGAATCACTTGAGTCACTATTGCCAAATTGACAGCGGCCGGTCAAATTACCACGGCGGATCCGGTTCAATCGAGACCTCGGATTCGTGATTCATGAGTCATTTAATGGATCCGGGTGATTCACCCGGGTGAGTCGTGAATCGCTCAACTCTAATAGCACAGAGACATGGCGACCGGTGGTGCTTCTGATGAGGCGGCTCTGATTCCACTCGTTTAAAAGAAAGGAGCAAAGAGACATGTCTGGAAGTATTTTGTTTTTGCGGCTGATGACAAGGGCGTCTCTGATCACCAGAAACCCATTTGTAAACGGTTTCATCGAAGTTTCATTTCAAAAGGTGGAAATACATCAAACCTAATAAAACATCTCAAAGACCATCACCCAGAGTTAATCAAAGAATTCAAGCAGGTAAGTTTTAATTTTATAACAAAAGCTCTAAATATAAAATAAAAAATATACCCCATATTAATTTGAATTTCGGATTGATCTAAACATTGCCGTTTGCTTAGCTAATCGTTAGTATAAGCACTGCTAATGCTAACGTATCAGAATAGAGTTTCTTTATGAACTATTTAATGCTCCTATAGCGTTTAAAACAGGACAATAGTATTTTTACTAGAGATGGGCATCGATTAATTTTTTTTAACGCCGTTAATCGCATGGAATCTTCGCGTTAACTCGCGTTAACACCGATAATTAAAACCGATAATTAATGGTTTGTTTTTAAACCCATAGACACGATGTAGTACTAATTTTAGGAAAACTGGAAGAGTTTGTCTTCTTGATGATGGTAAATGTTTTAAGCAAAACATCATGAAACTAATGGGGAAAGTAACAAGTTGGTATTGGTCTTGCTGTTGGAGCTTACATTTTATTTAAGCTTCCAGAGCTTTTCAACTCCCCCCAGTCTGATGATATTTGTCAAATCTGCTCATAACAGATATTAAAATAGCCACAGTTTTCACAAAGGTAAACAGTGAAATGAGTGCTTTTGTTTGGTTGTAGAAGCTAAATGCGAAGGTGCGTAAGGCAACTTCAGTCTTGAATGAAGTGGGAAATGGAGATTACTGACAATTTAGCTGAATTATATTTGCTGTAAAGTGCTGGACAGGTTATAAAATACTGTGCCTTCGACTGTGGAGTATTGACTGTAACTATTGATAAATGCGGAAACATCACTAAAGAATTCTCAGAGATTCTCATTTCTGTATTTTTCCTGGTTAAGTACAAATCTTGTCTGACTTCTGTCTTCATGTCTGATGAACGAATCAGATCTGAACATGCTTCCAGTAATGATGCCTTGTGGAGAATGCTTAGGCTTCTGAGCGCAAGTTTATAATGACCTCCTGACACTGTGCTGAGTACAGTAACCTTTCAGGCTTTAATTCCAAAATGTGATGGACATTAAACGAATTCAGCCAAGACCCAGCTCTGCACTGTGAGTGAAGAGGTTTGGTGGTCTGGTCGTGGACAAGTGAAGGCTACAAGTTATGGGGGCTGTGATGACCTCTGGCCTTCTGAAAAGGCAAGCCTGGACGCTTCCCCTTTGATATTAATAGAACCATGTCACTGTGTCAGGGGTAGATTTGTTTAGAGTGTTTTCCTGAAGTCAAAATCACAGCAAAACAGCCCAAGTATGCGGCACCTCCTGCCATGTTTACACTTGAGCTGCACTGGTTTGAGAAGGCGACATCATCTTGCATGCCTTGACCAAAGCCTGAGAACACTTGGAATGGAGGATCTGAAAAGACTGTAATTTAGACCTCCGTTCATGCATCGTTTTCGTTTTGGATACTCTGTACCCTGATTCCTCAGTGTGGCCTTAGACGCTCTTTTTGCCAGTGTAGCAGCTGCGTTTTAGAGGGTGTGAGCTTATTTGTTTTTGTTTGAACTCTGCTGACCATATGCTCGCTTTCTCTCTCTCTCTCTCTCTCTCTCTCTCTTTCGCTCGCTTTCTCTCTCTCTCTTTCTCTCTCTCTCTCTCTCTCTCTCTCTCTCTCTCTCTCTCTCTCTCTCTCTCTCTCTCATATAGCCACCCCATTCCAGGCCTTTACGACCTTACATAGTCAAAAGATGGTTCAGATAACGAGTGTCAGGCGACTGTCTTTTAAAACAATTGGTCACTGTCAGCTGCAGAGTGTAATTTCCAACAGAAGTGCATTGTTTGGTTTTTATTAAGCATGGGTGTGTAGTTCAGTGTTACGCAAGCCTGAAGATACCAGAATGTATTGTTGTAACTTTGTGTTCTGACTGAACCAAATGACTCCCTTAACTTAGCTCTGACCCTGCTGCATGGAACGCACAGAGCTGGAGTGCTGTCATGTTGGCTTGTGCCAAATAAAGGCAGTGAGAGACTTTGTGACTAAATGTACAGTCACATGACAACCATGCACTTTTTACAGCTCCTCAAGCAAAGAAATGTTAGTCTCTTATACCTTCAGTAGTCTTTTAAGATCATTACAAATGACACAGTGAGAGATGGGTCTAAGTAACTTTGACATGCAAGTTGATGTACAATTGTGTGTGTGTGGTGTCTAGATGTTTGCTGGTGTGTGTGAAGGTGTCTGTGGTGGATGGGGTGTGTGAAGGTGTGCAGGTGGAGGAGGTGGGGTGTGAAGGTGTGCATCTTTTTCAATCTGGAGTGTATGTAGGTCTGTGTGTAGATTAGCGGCTGCTGTGCGTGTAGGTGGATGATGGGGTGTGTGTAGGTGGACAACTATGCATGTAGGTAATGACGGGGGTGTGTAGGTGTACGTGTAAATGGATGACTGTGTGCGTGTTGTGTGTAGATGGACGTGTGTGTGTGTGTGTGTGTGTGTGTCGGTGCTGCCATACCGCTTTAAAAACTCCTGGCCCCAGGCGATCACTCTGTTGTTAATACTGATCTCTGCTGTGAATAAACACCACAGATTGTGCTCTGTTCTCAAAATAGTATCACATTAGTCCCAGGCATTATGTTGTAGATGGTAAAGCATTATTATGTCCATATTTATTGTTCTTGGCAAAGGTGACATACATCCAGGGAAATCTGTCTAATGTCATTTTTGGCAGAAGCCTATGGTTGAATCTAGAACAAGCACTGGTCCCCTATAAGCGCTTTTATCGGTTCCCACTGCAGCTCTTCTGGCATATTTGTCTTGTCTAGAGTGCATGACTTCTACTGCTTGCATGTTATGTCAGATCTTGTCTTTTCTTCTTTCAGTTTTCTGTTTTTTACTTTCCACTGTTTGTATATTCATGTGTGAGCCTGATGTATCATGTTTTGTGTGTGTGTGTGTGTGTGTGTGTGTGTCTGTCCTGTACTGTTGGGTGTGTTTCTGTAGCATTTATCAAAGGCACTGGATGGATAGCATCGAAGCTGAAGCTCTTTACCTGACCGCCGCACAGCATGGGCAGCCTCAATGCGAGCTTCCCCACACTGCTGTGGAGGTACCCACACTTGGGGGGTAAGAACTCAATTCTTCTACCTGTCTTTTGCCCCAGGAGGGTAAGAACATATTACATGTCATCTCTTCATGATAAAATGAGGAAAGGAAATCACTCACACTCTCCCTCTTAACATAAAAGGTGACCTAAATCTTGGTCTACAAGATTCTGTTGCTGTTGTGGTGACTGTTTAACGTTGGCCTCTTCTATTTGTGGAGACCAAGGGTATTGCAGCAAAAGGGTTCATGTTTAAATGTGATTTTCTAAGTCTCGTAAATATCCGCTACATCACTAGTAAATGAACTGAAAGGTAGGTGTCGCTTAATTTGGAAGCAGAAGACTAAATATTGCTTCAGTAGTAGTAGCAGTAGTAGTGTAGGGGATATGGTGGTAGTAGTAATAGTATTTGTGTTGATGGTAGTCTTATTAGTGGCAGTAGCAAAGGTGGTAATAGTGTTTGTAGTGGTAGTAGTGTTGATGTTAGTGGTAGCAGTATTATTGGTGGTGTTGGTAGTGGTAGTATTGGTGGTGGTAGTAGTATTGAAAAGTAGGTTCTCATATAATTGGGACTTTAAAGTTGTAGAACTCTCTTGATTTATTTAGACCAAATGATGAGCCCACTCTTTCCGTCTGTTTATTTAGATTTGTTGTTTTTGAACAACCATTGTGTCCTGTAGCTTCCTTTGCTGCTAGCCAGTCTAATGGCTTGCATGACCCCTGTCATATGACCCCAAACGGCCAGCCCCCCCAGTGTTGTATGCAGCCCCCCCCCTCCGCATTGATGGTGTCGCAGTGGTGGAACCTGATTGTGTCCCGGGGCACATCAGCACAGGGATTACCAGCGTGTTACTGGTCTCCATTCATTCCTGCCGATCACTGGCGCTTATCAGCATCAATCTGACACACTGTTTACCTGACGCTGCACTCCGTTCTGCTTGGCTAAGAGAAAAGCTCACAAAAAAAGTCCCTCTCCATCAGCGTTTTCCTTTGTGGGAGCAGGGGAGCAGCTTTTAGTGGCCAGTCAGACCCCAGCCCGGTCGTCAGTGCCTGCCCACTTACCGGCCGCGGCCTGTGTTCGTCACCCAGTGCAGTGCTGAAGCCAGCGCTGTGTCTTTTTGCCCTCTGTTGATTTTGAGTTTGTCGTGTCTCCGGGTATTGGATTTTGAGGGTGTTTGTTTTTTGTGTTTTCTTTTTTGGTTTTATTTTTAAACGGCCTTAATGAGATCAACTTTACACCCTTACTCTCAGCTACTCCGATGCAGCTCATCCCAAATCCTGAAAATTCTTAAATACGTTTAGCTTAGAAGTCTAGTGGATGTTTTTTTGATTACGTTGAGACTCCGTACCTTCGCTTGAGGCTCGTCTGTCCGAACCTGTTTGTGGCACAAGGTAGAAGACACGGTGGATTTGTGTTTGAGAAAAATGGCTTCCTTTAAGCTGGACTTTCTGCCAGAGATGATGGTGGACCACTGCAGTCTGAACTCGAGTCCAGTGTGAGTACATTCAGCCTCAGTCTGTGCCCCGCTTTTGTCCGTAATTGTTGTGGTGGCTGGTGTCGCATCAGAAAGATCTGTAAAGTGTGTGCATCATGTTAAAGGAAGACCAACAACTAGATAAATGATCTCAATTCTTTCTGTGGACGGTTAAGAATTTTGCACCTATCCACCTGAATTGTATTGGTTTAAAAAGCAGTTGATATCAACCAGTGTTTTCTTTATTTCAAAAAGCACCCTTGTTTTTGGGTAGCTGGTGGCCTGGTGGTTAGGGAGTTGCCCCTGCGATCAGAAGGTTGCGGGTCTGAATCCCAGGACTGCTAGTGAAACCACTGAGGTACTCTGGAGCAAGTTAGTGTCCCCACACTCTGCTCCCTGGGTGCTGTGTTCCGCTTCACTTGGTGACTCATTTAAATACAGAGAAAAAACTTCAGTGTTCAAACTGTGTGCTGAGGTTTGTTCACATTTGACAGTGAAGTCCACTTGACTCGTTCACTCGTTGTTACAGCATCCTAATGCTTAATATAAAAGAGAAAATGAAAGGCCGATTTTGAACTTTAAATTAGTGCATGGCTTCCCATCCTTGCTCCCAGTTCAGCTCAGAAATGGCTTGTTAACTTATTTGTTTTGTCAGATACATTTAAAGTTGTAAAATGTGTTGGATAAAATGAGAGCTAGGCCTTTCATTTCTTATCATCTTGATAATTTGCTTTCCTGGGCATTTTGAGAATATGGTCATTATACTGAAACTTTAGTCTATTGTAATTGGGTTCAGTGGTGTACAGCTGTGTTGAATAAAATGTGCATTGAGTGTGTGATGTAATGTTGTCCGTACCAACTGTGCAGCGTTTTCAATATATTGACTGTTTGTTTTATAGGTATTTGTAGTGTGCACCCATCGTTTTTTGGTTAGACCAAGACTAGAACTGAAAATAGGAACACTGTTGCTATGCCAACTCCAGCAATTTTTTCCAGACTTGTGCCCATTTACTAACAGCCCAGCTGAAGAAATGTTGCGTTACAGCATATGGCCAAACAAAGTAAAGCAAAACAAAGTTTCAGAAATTTAGCAGCAGTCACAGCACTGATACTGGAATAACTTTAGAGAGATTGTGGTTTAAGACTGTCCAAGATAGGTGTGTTTATGATTTGTTGTCCAAAAATAACTTTCAGGGTCTGTATTCAAACTGCATCATGCCATATTTATTTGTCATATATGTATATAAGAACATCTAAGTAACTATAACACTTTATAAGGCTAAAATTGCAACATGGACGACAGTTACATTTTGAATATTGGGTGATGCATAAATATTTAAATTGTGGGAGTCATGTATATGTTAAATGTATCCATAACAGGTTGCCCCTCTACTAGAAATAAGTTTGTTATAAAAGTGGCCATGTCTTTGGTCACCTAGAAGGAATCATACTTAAATTTAGAAGAAAAAAAAAATAGCCAACATCATTCCTTGCTCTAATTTTGCATTGAGCGAGTTGGGCATTATGGCCTAAGTAAAATCTCTGATTTTCAAAACACGTTTTAACTTTATTTTTTTTACTTTAGGTAAAAGGTAAAACTGACACGTACATTGAGAAACTTTTAGCATGTTAATGGATCCTATGTATGGGCACCATATCTTTTGCTATACACATTGTGACAGCGTTTATCGCCTTCCATCGTGCCCCATTCTTATCATATGGCACAAGGGCATTAACAGGAAAGTCTGTTAATGGTACATTTAGGCCAGGGCAGAATCCCGTCAGCAGCACCCGCCCCCCCTTGGGAACGACAGCCTGGTGGGCCGGTCAAGGCTCACAATGCCCGGGTGTCGTGTGGGTTTTTTTTTTTTTTTTTTGGGTCCCAGCCCTGCTTTAGACCGCACAAACAGCACGGTGACCTGCACAACCTTCAGGTCAGTGTTAAAGTACAGTAACAGCACCGACGTTCTGCACGGCATCTGAAACGGCACCGCTAGCTAACCTAGCTAACGCAAGCACTGCAGAGTGTTTAAGCTGTCAGACACAGGATTTGTTTGATCTGTGTCCGACAGAACAAAACCAAGCCAATTCCGTCCTGCAGATGTAGCAGACTTTTCTTGGGCACAAACACTGCTAGTGTTTGGGTGCGGCGCGCTAATTTACTCATGTAGAGCGGTGCATTGCATTAGTTTCGCTTTTGGCGCACACATGTAAAATGAGTAATAAAGTAAAATTTTCATAACACATCGTCCTGAAATTCGAGTTAGTCGATAAAATTGAAATACATTGCCCACCTCAAGTGCGAGTTTATATTATAGTATGATTTGGTGTTTATACAAGTTTCCACAGTCCTGAAATGCCTTACAATGGATAGCACTCCCGAAGATGGTCTGGGAATTTAATTTAGGGAAAATGACATTCTTGCTTTGATGTAGTTTTTACTACAGAAGTTGTATTTCTTTTCTTGCCAAGCTTCACATGTGACCTGGCAGCACTTTAGTCAGACCATGTTCACAATGTTTAAGCCAGTTTTTTTTCAGTAGTGTTCAAGAGGTTCCAATTCCCTCTGGTCTAGCGGTTGTAAAAAGTTGTAACACCGGGAGATGGTGAAACACCTTCCTGATGTTGAAACGGTTATTATTGATGAGTGAATTTGCACTGCATTATTTCACACACTCCTCTATATATGCTGTCCAGTTATGAGCCTTGAGAATGAATTTGATTGGCATACCTTCCATAATACAATTTTTATTGGCACTTTTCACCAACGATACTCATTGCAGCTTAACTATTCAGGATGACATGTTTGAGCACTTGCTCCCGTAACATGTTAATTTCATTTTAAACTCAGTTTAATGCATTACCCTTAAAGGACACCTGTATTCCCCGCCGAGACATGCAACTTGGAAGGTGGCTGGCCAAAGTATTGGTACACCGGTGAACAGTTTTCAGTGAATGACCCCTGATCTACTCGGGCTAAAGATACAAATGAGGGCTCGTTAGAAATGTCTCTGGGAAATCTACTGAACTGTGGAGTTTAAAGTGTGAGTGCTTACACCGCACTTCAAACTTGTTTTGAAAACATCCAGAACAAATACATTTATTGCAACAAAAAAGCAATAAAATGGAGAGAATATTTTGCATTTCCGCGTTGTGGGGACTTCGGTTCTGAACAAAATTACTCCTGATCTGCATACAACTGGTGGTTTACTGTATAGCAACAGACATATACTGCGATATCTTTCAACATATAGGCCCTGTAATATAATTTTTCTCTTATTTAAAAACTTGAGTATTAATTCAAGGGAATGAAACAGTCATATAAGAGAATTATTTTTTGTGGAAAAATAAAGAAACTGTAGAATGTGGACTATTTTAAGAATACCTTGGTAAATCAATGTTTTAAATAAAAAATAGACTTTTATTGGAAGACCTCAGTTCATCAGAACACCCAGTAACATGCCTGGAGCTGTGATTAGTCACCCTGCCTAACATTGTGATTGGTTAGAGGCTTAGTTGCATATTGCAGCCTTCTGTTACATCAGGATTGCAGAGACCCATATCACAATTAGCAGCTATATCGTGCAGCCCTAATTACTGGCTTTGAATAGCTAGTCTGAATTAAATGCACTGTGTGAAACTGAGCTTTTCTTCAGTTTTTTCTTGTCTTGTTAGTTTCATTGTTTATCAGGTAGTTATTTTAGTGCTAATCCTGCATATAAATTTTCAAACCCTATAAACCCCAATAGAATTGCAACACTAACATGCATGACACTTTGCAACATTGCATGATTTTTTTTTCTTAAAAACTGAACAGAATGTTATTTGTAAAATCTGATCCACAGTGGAATGTTTAGTAAACTTCCTAAAACAGTAAACACTACCATTTATATTTTATGCTTGCTTCTGTCTGTCAGACTCGACTCCATATCTGATAAACCCCTGAGTGTTTTTATAAAAGCTGCAAAGCAGCCAACACCTCCCCCTTGAGAACATTCAGACTGTAGACTAATCACTGTAAACCAAATCATGCATTGAGAATATAGATTTTAACCTTTAACCAATATATAATCAGTTATAAATGTGTAATCCTGAAGGCTTAAGTCCTGATTTAGGAGGATAAAAATCAAGGTGGGGCAAATAATTTGTCAAAATATTTTGTTTAGATTTGTTTAGATTTTGTTTAGATTTATTACTTGATTAATGTCTAGAAACAGCAGCCCATTTTTCACAACTTTCAGTTTCCTTCAAGTTTTGATTTCCTCCAAGTTAGAATGCGAGCTTGATAATGAAGCCAGAACGTAAGCTTCATTCAGTAAAGCAGCTAAACTGACACTAAGAGAAAAGGTCTTGAGATTTGCCTTAAACTTCCATTTCTTTCCTCAGCAGAGATCATGTGTCTCCATATCTGAATGTTTCTCTCTGCATCTTTGTAAAACAGGATGAATGAAACTATCAAACTAGAATATTTGAATATTTAAAATACCCAACTGAACACTAGAACTGTAATTGGATATCAAATGTAAAAAAGTGGTTTAATTCAGATACTTAATTGGAAACATTGTGTATTCAGAGCCTATAAGATGCTATTTGGGCCAGACCTCCAAAAATTGAAACGAAAACCTTGCCTAATGCCCTTAATTTAACATTTCTGTTCTCCCTTGTAGCTTATTAGTTTAAGCAGATTTCAGAACAGCCTTAACATAGTTGCCACTCAAACTGTCCAACTTACTGACTCTGATTACATTGCCAGCCTCATTGACTTCTCTTTGACTCTGTGTAATGTCCTTGTTGAACAAGTTCTTTCTGCTGGAGAATCGACAAAGGGACGGATTTATTGGCTTTTTCTGTCGCAGATCAATGAACTCCATTAATCTGGCTATTAGCTGTCAGCCATGCTTTCCAAAGCCGGAGTGGTGCGCTGTTTGGGCTCTATCTTAAAGTTGTCTTTCATGGCTCAATTGGTGCTGAAGATCAATTGGGAGCTTCAAGTCTGTCCAGTAGCATCATATTAACCACCGTCTGCTTGTTTGTGCGTGTCTTGATAGGTTGTGTAAGATAAACAGATTGACTTTTGGTTCAGAGAGAACAGAAGAAAATAAAATAATTTCATGTGCTGCTCTGTGTGACTTTAAAGCGGTCTTGTAGTTGAAGGCATTAGCGTTTAACAATGCAGTTGTGCATGAAGTGGACATTAAAAACACCCATAGTCCACAGGAATTTGTTCACCATATAAAACTTAATGCATTTAAGTATATACACACACTTAGAACGATAGTATTGGGGAACACCTGTTTTTGAGTTTGAGCCAAACACCTTACCTCCAGTGAAGGACAATCTTAATGCTTCTGCAACGCCATGCAGTTTTGGACCCAGTTTGGGCAAGAACCTTTTCTATTCCAGCATGACTGTGTCCCAGTTAGACATGGCTAGATGAGTTCAGTGTGGAAGAACTTGATCTCAACCCTATCGAGCACCTTTGGGAGGAACTGGAACGGAGATTGTGATCCAGACCTTCTCGTCCAACATCAGTGTCTAAACTCATACATGCTCTACAGAATGAAACACAAATCTCCTCAGAAAATCCAAAATCTTGTGGAAAGTCTTGCAAGAAGAGTGGAAGCTGTTATAGCTGCAAACCGGGTTTATGGATTTGAATGCAATGTCATTAAAGTCACTGTTGGTGTAATGGCCAAGAGTCTGAATGCTTTTATCCATATTGTGTATATGTGGGTATAAATATATATATGAATATAGGTGTGTTTTATAATCAGTCCTTATCTGCTATTAGTGTGAATGATCTTGTGCCCAGAAACGACCTTGTTGTGCGCAAAAATTAGCAACGTGAATGATCCACATGCATCATGAAAGACGAATGAACTAAAATCACAAAGATCAACTTTCATGATGACAGATATAATGCTTCAACATTTACTGGCACAAACTAAGATAGTCGCTTTTACAGACACTATTAAAAACACGCACACACACACACATCTGGATGATCTGGATGCTCCCATGACCATGAGTCAGATACAGATGAGAAAACATCGGATCTGTATAACATTAATATTAAGGCAAAAAAGCAGATTTGCGTCACATCCGCCTGACAAGTTAAACATAGCCTTTGGCATTGCAGCTCCACATTACTGCAGAAAAACTGTGTTCTAATTACAAAACATATCTTGATATTGAAGTAGAATCTCAATTTGATATTGACTTCATTTATATTTATATTTGATTTATATTTAATATTGCTTTCGTTATATTTTCATGTATTTTAGATCCAGCTAAAAGGAGCAGTAGCTGAAAATGTCTCATAATATTGAATGTTTTAGTTTAGTAATAAAGTAAAATATTTCTAACAAAAGCTGTCTGATGGTGTTTCCACAAGTCAATGCACCTTAAGCTGCACTCCTAGATATGATTAAACAGTGTGATACATTGTCTCATGTCTAGGCGAAAACAGCACTAAATGAATTTCAGTTTAGACATCACAGTATCTTCCCCCATGTCCCATCATTGCCAATGTTTTATTAATGGACTCCTTGGAATGACCATTAGATGGGTTTTGCGCTTAGTTCTTTTCTATTGTTGATGTTTAACCCTGAGCTTTACATTGTCTAAAAATGCCTTCCATTAAACAAATAGAACAAAGAATTTGTTTTAGACCACCAGCAAATATTCCTAATGTGCAGTGTCAGTTTGTTCACATGCATATTTCTCTTCTTTTTCTTTCCCCATTATCCAGAAAACTGTTAGTGAGGCATTCAGATATCTTTGAATAAACGTAGAAATCCATTTTGTTAACATTGTGTGGATTCACCCCAACAAATGAGGTCTATAGTCTTACATTTGAAACAAATATCCATGCTTAGTTCAGCTCTTCCTATATGATCCGATTGCTATGTTTTTTTGTAACCCTTTTTAATGTTTGCTCTTCCCAGTTTGTTCTGAATGAGATTTCACTCTTTCTCCTCAGAACCAAGAAGATGAATGGGACACTGGACCACCCGGACCAGCCAGACATCGATGCCATAAAGATGTTTGTGGGTCAGATCCCGAGGTCCTGGTCAGAAGATCAGCTTCGGGAGCTCTTCGAACCCTATGGTGCCGTCTACGAAATCAACGTCCTCAGAGACAGGAGTCAAAACCCCCCACAGAGCAAAGGTGAGAGACTGCTGGTTCAGAGTGGCGGTTATACCGAATCCAATGTCATGTGATTAAGGCTCTTGTGGAGTTAGTGCTAGTGATACTGTTTGTTTACTTAATTTTTCTGCATTTTTGCAGGTTGTTGTTTTATCACATATTACACCCGTAAATCAGCGTTAGAAGCACAAAATGCCCTTCACAACATGAAAATTCTTCCAGGGGTGAGTAGACTACTAGTCTTTTGCCAATAAGGAGATTGCTATTAAGTATAAAAAATAAATGACTGGTGTGCTCTCTTTTATGACAGATGCATCATCCCATTCAGATGAAGCCAGCAGACAGCGAGAAAAACAACTGTGAGTATATTCTTTGAGTGTAGTCAGAACTTCATTAAACCAACAATGGGACAGGGATAGAGTTTTGAACCAATTGAATGTGAACATAATTATAATGTTTTAATTTTTTCACTTTTACGTGAAACCGGGCATTGTTTTTAATGCCCGCATTAAAAATAAATCACACGGGTCTGTTTACTGTCTCATAAAGTTGTTTATAGCTTTGTGATCAATATAGCAATTCAATTTTTTATTTATTTACAACCGCATATCAGCTCCGCTAATGGAGTGGGAGATAACTTGGCAGCATCTTAAAAACACCATCTGACAATTATGAATAACGTTTCTTTGTCCCCCTCCTGTCTCAGCGGTTGAAGACAGAAAGCTGTTTATTGGCATGATCTCAAAGAAGTGCAACGAGAACGACATTCGGCTCATGTTCTCACCATACGGTCAGATCGAGGAGTGTCGCATTCTTCGAGGACCCGATGGGTTGAGCCGTGGTGAGGCAAATCCAAAACAGTAACACTTAATAGCTTCTGTGTAGGAATGCAGAGATTATCAAAAATGACCTTGAAACTCCAGTTGTGTGGAGTTTCAAAGTATTAATATTTATAGTATTTAGATATTAAAGTCTTCAGTTTTAAAAAGGTGAATTGTCTTAGTAATCTTACATTTAATTTGCATGTCATTTGTCTTTTATATGCATAACTCTGTATTGCGAACAACTCATTACTAGAACAGAAACAGACCTGAGAGGAAAACTGCTGTGTGAACGGTGTGTATCTCTCTCTCCCTCTTTCTCTCTCTCTCTCGCTCCCTTTCCCTCCTCGCTTGCTGTCTTTGCTTTGTTCCAGGTTGTGCCTTTGTCACGTTCACAGCCAGACAGATGGCTCAGTCTGCCATTAAATCCATGCACCAGTCACAGACCATGGAGGTACTTGACTCATGCCATTGTATACAGGGAGTGCAGAATTATTAGGCAAATGGGTATTTTGTCCACATCATCCTCTGTATGCATGTTGTCTTACTC